>VWYI01003885.1:274597-312085 GCA_013399455.1 Anthoscopus minutus
GAGGAGCGCAGCGTGGCCCGCGCTGGAAGTTCCGGCGTGGCTCGCCTCGGAGCCCCGTGTCCAAGGGCTCTTCTGCCTCCTCCAGCAGAGACAAGGAACGCGCTGTCGGGCAGCGGAGCGCAGTAAACCTGTCACACAGTAGTGTGGTTTGCTCTTTTAATGGAGCCAGCGCTGTTCTACTGCCTGAGTCATCCCGCAGGCTTGTAGGGAAAGCTACGAGCTTGCCTTCTCGTGGAGCGGGAACTGCGCCGTGCTCCATGTCTTGGGCTTTTGGAAAAACACTGCTGCCCAGTCCATTGCCGTCTTAGGACAGCGCTTGATCATCAGTGTCTTTTATCAGGAAAAAAACGCTCAACTGGTAATTGCAGCCCGCTTGTATTACCCTGGTGACTCAGGCAGGGAATTTGTATCCTTTTCCCTGCAAAATGTGTAGCTGTCAGTTTGCAATCTGTAGAGAAGGTTCAGGTGTGGGAAACAGCCCTCCCGTAGTGTTTCTCTTCTTGATTACTATGTAAATTATTTTTTTGGCTAGAACCAGCTATAAACCCATTACCTCGTAGCTCACTCTGGTTTCGTGTGTAGTGTTAGGCCTGTGTTAACTTTTCTGCTTTGGTTGTAGGTTACCTTGGAGGCTTTGTGAAGCTTCATGTGTCCTACTGATGAGGTTAAAGCTCAGGTGGAGAAGAAAATGAAAGAGAACTTGAAGCCTAACTTATGCTTACGGAATAGCTAGCCCTGGGAAGAGAGGTATTAGGAGTATGGTTTTAGACTGCTGGATTTCCCAGCTGTGTATCTGGTCATGAGTTACGTAAGGAAGTTGTGTTCCAGCTACGTCTTGCTTCTCTGCAGTGTTCTGTCCCGTACTTTAGTGGTCCTCAGGGCATTGTGAGGACTCTTCCATAGTGTTTGTGGGCTCACAGGTGCTTTGGAAATACTTCGTATTCCTCAGCAGTGGGTTCATTGGCTTGGGAGACACAGCAGTGGATGCTGAATAGGGTAAATGTGGCTGTGAGGGGCTGGGCACACACAGGCAGTGCAGGGCTGTCCTGAGGAGGGTGAATCTTGTCAGGTGACTCAGGAAAGCTTCTTGGTTGTATTTCAGTGCATGCTGGGGGTCAGAAGTCAACACTCTGAGAGCACTTGTGTTTCTAGGCTAGGAGAAAAGCTGGATGTGTGGAGTCTTTGTTAACGTTGGGTGCTTGTGGACTGACTGTTCATGCTGCTTTTCAAGAATAAAGAATCCTGAGAGATAATGGGGACTGTGTAGGGGTATGAGAGTCTCCAAAGCCTTGGGAAGTAGCAAGAGACCAAAGCAGTTTTGTGTGAGCTCTGCAAAGAGAGATTCAGTGGAGTGAGTGTAGTGGCTGTGGAGGAGAGGGAGGTGATGGGGCTGGAGGCAGCATTTCCACAAAACAGTGTATGGGAAGGGAAATAAATCTGCCTGTTGTAGCAGCCCAGATGCTTTGAAAGTTGGATGGGCGTGAAGCTACAGGCTGGAAGGAGCACTGTGAGTGAGTTGCTGTGGGTGTCTCAGTGTAGCTGCTTCAGTAATCATGGCTGGCTGTTTACGCTCTGGCTATTTTAAACCCCGTGGAGAGCGCTCCTATCATCATCTCAGGGTTGTTCTGGGCTCTGGGAGTGTGTAGTGGCCGTCCCTGTCAGGATAACGAGGGCACAGCCAGTTTCTGACCTTTGCTGCTGCAGCCTGTGGCAGGAGCAGGAGCCTGCAGAATGTGGATTGAGTAGGAATAATCCCAGTGGACTGGAGAGAAGAGACGTGATGGGAGAGAAAACTGCTGCTTTGACTTTTTTTTAAGGGTGTTATCAGTCATGGTATATCAATGTGCAGAGCTCAGTCTGGCCTCTGGCTCTTGCTCTTGGTGGTTGGGTTTAATACTGAGCCACAAAGGCTTTCTTTGAGGTTTTTGTCAAAATTTTTGTGTCCTTGGCTAACACAGGGCTGAGAACTAGGAAAGGAGAAAATCCCAAGAGTGAAGGTTTGATACAGTGTTACCTGAAATGGCCTCTTGTAGGTTGAACTCGGCCGGGCTGGGAGAGGGGCAGGACGAGCAGTTGAGCCGGTGTTGCTGCTGTGGTGTGAGGCTGCACAGGAACCTGCAGAGTCTGTCCCACTGTGTCACTGGTGGCACAGTTGCTCTTGGGATTGTGCAGAGGCTCAAGCTGGGGTAACATGTGTGCACACAGCAGCAGCTGTTCTCTAAGCAGATGCTCCAAAAGAGCTCAGGCTGGGTGAGACCTGCTCTCAGATTGCTGCCTGTGTTACTCACCACAATATTTTGGGCATTGCGGCTCCAAATTCTTATTTAGGTGCTTTTATTGGATCATGGGTCTGAAACTTGCAATCTTTTTTTCTGAGAAGTGTTTGGGGTGTAAGCAATACTGCCAGGCAGAGTCCTTGGGGATGAAGTATAGTAATAGAATTGCTATTTTTATATATATGTAAAAATGATCTATTTTATTCTAGATGTATTTTATAAGAGAAGCAGTGTGAAGCAATCCAGGGGCAGGATGGGATTGATGTACAGGAAGGCCTTCCATTTTAAGGTTTGAGCCGAAACCCTTTGGATTCAGCCACATCCCCATCTATGTTGCTTATCTTTAGGGAATGCAATACCTATAACTGGATAACTAGGGCAGTGTTTGGAGTTCTTTGAATGGAAAAGCAAGGAAAAGGTTAGCTCATTGTCTTTCACAGGTTCCCCTGTGTGATTGGCGGGTGAGGGGGAAGGGAAAGCAGCAGCTGTGCTTGAGCCCTGCTCAAGTAAAACACTTTCTATAGCTGAGGAATTGGGGATTACTACTGCTTAGAATGCACAGGGCCAAAAACTGGATAGTGAAACTGAATTTGAAGGTGCTATTCCTGGGTAGCTGTGGAAGAGGCTGGCAGTACTTGCTGTGGTCCTGCAGTCCAGAGATGCTTAGGCATCACTTCTGCCAAAAGGAGCAGTGCCTGTGGGTGGGATGTGTGAGGACAACAGTGCAGACCAGCGTTGGTGGTCAGAGTTGTCTTTGTTTTACCTGTGCAGAGCAGACCTGGTGTTATTTCTGTGCTGCCAGTTCTGTACAGCAGCCAGTGGGAGCAACTGGGTTCTTCCGCTGGGCCTCTCGCTGCGTGCGCGGAGCTGCCAGCGCAGCCCATCTGTGTTGGAGAGCTTGTGTACAGGGAATGCTGCTGCAGCTTCTGTTAGCTAGAGGTGTTTTGATACTCAGATTCTGCACCAGGAGGAAGTTACACATTGCTTTGGTCTTCTTCCTGTTCAGGCTTTGGAAAAAAAAATAAAAAGGAAAGGCGACAGTTACATCAGAGCTTGTTTATAATGTGCACTTTGGTTGTTGCTGTGTTTCATGACTTCTCATGCTGCTCATACTTCTGACTTTTGCAGACTCTTGGGAGGAGTTGGGGCATCTGAGCAACTTCAAGCATTGCAAAAGCAATTTTTGTCAAAAGGAAAGGATTCAAATGTTTCTGTTAATTGTGGTGGCAGGTACTTTGGAATGATAGTCCTGTGGGTGGGAGAGCACCTATGGACACAGCAGGGAGTTGTCGTTCTGACCTTGGTGCACGTGTGTGACACTGCCCAGTGCTGCTGGGCAGGTGGAGAGCAGAGCTGAGGGAAATGTCTCTTCATATGGGCTCTGGCACCTGGCAGGGAGATGCACAGGCTCTTCCCAGCTTCCTGTCCTGTTGGCCCTGCACAGGGAGCTGGCAGCTCCTCTGTGCTGTGTTCCTGAGGTGAGGCAGGGTGTGATCAATTCGACTTTGGCCCTCATTCCCCATTGCTTGGCTTTACTCTGTTGGGAGATGGGAACAATTCATGGCTAAAGTGGCTACGAGTTCCTTTTTGGTTACATAAGTCAGGATTTTGTAACATCTCCCTACACTGCCTGTTGTTGAAGGGTTTGGGGGCTTCAGGCAAGTAAACTTGCTAAAGGCAGATGAAAAGCTTATTTCACTTACTGCAGCAACTTGAGGCAGAAATTAGGTTTATAATCAAGCTAATGTGGCCTCTCAGTAAAGTAGTGTGAAAGCAGCTCAGACTGGAGCAGAGTGGAAAGCCCATGGAATTGAAGCTAAGAGGACTTTGGATAATCCAGAGGAATACATATAGTGTGTTGGAGTGGATTTGAGGAGCTCTGCTGTGTACCAGGGCTTAGTAAAATTGCTGGAGCTGACTGTTAAAGCGTGCTGGCTTTTTACTTGCCTGATTGGCTTCTTGATGTTGCCAGTTATGTTGGTTATTCTTACTGAAGGCTCTACTAGCATTAACTTAATCCTTAAAACTAGTCTTATCTTTTGGCCAGAGCAGGTTTTACCAGGAGTGTGTTAGACTGGGGGGGGATTTGTTGTCTAGAGGAGTAAATTGGAACTTCGCTAACAAATGTCTTTGGAGTCGATAATTAAAACTTGAAACGTGTGCAGGGTTAAACTTATAAGACTTAAACTTTTGTTTGATAGTTTTTTTGAAAGCTTCTTGTGCAATTTGTGGATGCTTGCATTGAGGAATGTTTTAAAGGCAATATACCAGCTCCTGGGAAATAGAACAGGAGGAGGGTAGGGATGTGGGTAGCGTGGGGCTGAGCAAGGCTGGTGGCTCTGGTTTACCTGTGAGCCTCGAGGCACTGCTGGCAGCTGATGCCTTTCATGACTTGTGAAGCACAGCTGGGGGATCTGTGGTATAAGCACGTTCCATCTTCCTTAAAACGCTGTCCTGGAACCCCTCAGTAGGGACTGGTTTGTTGGGGACTTAAGAGCACAATTAAATTGGGTTTTGGAGCCTAAATTCAGTTTCTTGAGAGATTTTTGTAGCTTTTAGGGTATCTTCTTTGTGGATTTAATAGTAGTAGTTTCGTTCAACTAGGCCTTTAGGGCAGGACACCTTGAACCTTGCTTTGTGATGTGCTTCTACTTCCTCATTTTTGCTAAGGGACTCATTAAGAATTGTGAGATGGGTCAGGTTAATGGTAGGATTCACAGCAGTGCACCCAGCCACAGGGGTATTTTGCTTAGGGGAGATGGCAGAAACTTTTAAACTTTTAAATTCTGTAAGATACCTTCAACTTGAAAGCCAGCTCAGGGTGAGGCAGCCCTGGGAGCTGAGTAACTCAGACTGGAACATGATCTAAAGGCTGCTTGTAAATTCCTGAAGCAAAACCTGCATGTGCTTCAGGATCAAAAACTGTCTGGAGTGGAAACTGCTATGGTTTTCTTCAGGTTTTGGTTTACTATCAGTGTGGTCAAGATCAGTCTTGATTTACTATCAGTATGGTCAAGATCAGTCTTGATCATGGACCAGCAAGACTTCCTGGATCACAGGGAAAAATAGTGAGCCTCACACCTTGGGATCCAATACGTTCAGGTTTGTAGATGATAGCAAACTGTAATTGTATCCTCCATGAGTTATGAGTTCCAGTTTTATGGGAACTCCAGAGTCATTTGTTCTGAGTTACAAAAACCAGCTGGTTCTCAGAATCCCTCAGCAACAACTGGAAGCCAAGACCTCTCTGGGCTTGGTGTCGTGCTCGTGATACCTCGGGAGCTGCACAGGAGCCTGGAAAAGGCAGAGCAACCTCAGGGGAGGGTGCCTGGCTCTGCTCAGCAGCTCTGGGTGCTCCTCTGTGCCTGCCTGGGTACATGCAGCTGTGAGCTGCTCCTTTCTTGTTCTAAACTTGGCTCTGCAGGTGTAGTGGGAGTCTTAGAGCAGCTGGAAGGGAATGGCATGGGATGTTAAAGGGCTTATCCTGCCCTGCCTGGAAATCCAGGAGTGCTTGCCTCTCCTGTAGGCAGAAGCAGCTGGTGCCTGCATTCCAGAGGAGTCTTGAGGGGCGAAGGGGAGGAGCTGAACTCATTCTCCAAGCTGTTCTACAAAATTTGGGAAGTTCTGTGCTGCAGGGGCTTGAATTGAGAGTTGATGCAATGCTTTTTTAAGCACAAGGAACTTATAGACTGGTTTTTACATAGACCTTTTATTTTAATCTGTGATGTTTCATTCTGAATTTACGGAGCTGAACCTGAAATGCCACCTTGTCACTGAGACAAATGGTACAAGTGGTTGTTGTAAGTCATCACTTTCTACTGAGATAATACCCAGAGCTTCAGAAAATTCAGAAGTTTCCCTGGAACTGAGGGTGTAGAGAATGAAATAGTATTTTGATGAGAAACTGCTACTTTCTGAACTTCACTGTTGCCTCTGTGTCTGTTGGGGACTTACCCTCTTTAATATGCAGTTTGGTGAAATGGTTGGTGCATTTGGGCAGCAGGCTGTAGGGGAAGTAAGTGTCAGGGCAGCTCTGGAGCTTCTAACTGCTAGAATGTGTGCCCAAGCTCATGTTTGTAACTATTTCCCTTTTGTAGCAGGGAAGGTGCATTTTGAGTGATCATAAATATCATCCATGGTAGGTTGTGGTCATGCATGGAAAATATGGATTCTTACAGTGGAAACTTCTGAGTCTTGTGGATGTGTAGTATTGATGCATAAAATGAGATGAGAAGTGGTAAGGAGTATTTTTTTTAGTTGTATGCTTGAGGTTTTGAATACAATAGCATTAAATAGGGTTGTTTTTTTTCAGAAAATCACAGTCCAGTACTATTTGGATGTGGGCTGTATTCCCTACACCTTTAGAAAGAGTAGGTACATTGCTGTTTTGAAGTTTTCATGCCTGCTGTGTGTAGAATCACTTCATTTTTTGTAGCCATGACTAGATTGACCCTGAGGAAATGTGTGTAGGTTTCTGCATGTTCCTGTGCTACCCTGGTGGTTCAGGGTGTTCAGGAAGCAACTCCAAAGGGTTCTGTGTCTTCAGAGGACACTTAGAGATACTCTCTCCACCTCCAGGAGGGAGAATGCTCTTTAGCAGGTGCTGCATACTCGGTGTCTGTTCCTGTTCATGCCCATGCTGCACACAAGTGGAAAAAAGCCCAGAAGGAGCACTAGGAAAGTGTCTGGTGTCAAGTCAAGGAGGCTTCCAGCAGGGCTCTCTAGAAGCTAGAAGCTGCTGAGGGCAAAACCCAAACGTTGTGTGCATGTCAGGGCCTGTGAAGTTTTCTGGGGCCTTGCATCCCGCAGAGGGGGAAATCCAGAGATTTACGTGTTTGATGTGAGGCAGCATTTGTGTCTTGTGAGTTTGGTTACTGGTGGCCTCCCAGTTACTGGGAAGTAGAAGCTGGAACTCCCAGAGATCATCTGTTCAAGAGCTTAATCACTGCCTGTAAATAACAAAAGGCCATTAAATGGCAAATTTCTTCTATTCCTACAATCAGCCTGTCTTAATCATTGTACTTAAACATTTTGTCTGCCAAAAGCCTGGTATGGAGATTCCAGTTTGGACTGTTCTGGGAGATGAAAAACGGAACACACAATGGACCAGGGACAGCATGGGAATGTTTCCTGAGCACTAGATAATACTTGTAATCCTTATCTGGTGTGTGTTCAGCTTTCTAGGCTGAGTTCACAGAGGGAAATGGTAATATGTTCAGACCCATCATGCAAAGCAGGTCAGTGACTGAGCCAGAAATGGAGCAGGTAAAGTTTGACTTTAAAGCTTGACTCTGTTTTCACTTCCCATCCACATCCACTTCCTGAGCAAATGGCTGATGTGAATTACTGGTAACAGTAACTCTTTGAACTGTGCTGAAATTTTGCTTCAAATTGAAGATAAATAGTATAGTTTAGGTGTACTGTGAGTTACTTGGCCTGTTCAGACTCAAAATAGGATTTCTTCAGAGGAAAACTTGACTGACACAGCCACTGAAAAGTCCAGGGTTTCAATGAGGTGTGTAGGTTTGGAAGGCCTTGTGTTTCATTCCATTCCACCCATGGTCACTGATGTGTACGTGTGGAGGTGGAACAGCCCCAGGTTAGGGGAGCTGTGTGTGCTGCAGGCTGGCTGTGGAGGTGATAAACTGGATCACTGTAGCTGGAGCAGCACTGGAACTGTTACAACTGGGAGAATAAAATAAGGCTGATACTGAGAGTTGTTGTATTGAGGCCATCTTATCTCTCTGTGACCCAGGGCTGGTGGAAGATACAATACCTTGGTAATGCCTGAGCCCAGTGCAGGCAGACCTGACAACCCCTGTGACGTGAGGATTGCTGTGACTCAGGGCTCTGGAGCCTGGACAGGTCACTGAGGCCTGTGCCACATGTGTCTCTTGGGTTTAAGATGCAACTTCACTTTCCAGAGTCCTGGTTATTAGTTCTGTGGTGCTGCCAGAGTGCCCCTAGCAGCCTTTGAGCAATGACATAGTTGTTTTTGAAATGAAGTGAAACAAACTCGTCCTGTTTTTTAGGAGTTGAACGACCTGGCACGTGATCCTCCAGCACAGTGTTCAGCAGGGCCTGTCGGGGATGACAGTAAGTATCTGCTCTCAGCAAGCACCTCCCTCTCCCCCATTTTTCCTTTTCCTGCTGAAGTGGCATGTCCAGTTCCTCAGCAAGCAGAAAATCCTTATGTTTCTTTTATAGTGCTAAATAATACTCCACCTCCTGATTCTTAAATTTGCTGCTCTTCCTTATCTCTTACACTTTCCCTGTGTGCCAGCGGTGTTATTCCCACTCTATTGATTGGGCAACTCAATGCACATCTTAAATTACACCTTTTAAATTAATTGTTCTGGAATTCTCATGGGGGATGGTATTAGAAAACCTCAGTAGATCTGTGGTCAAACCAGCAGCCAGCTGCCCACAGCCTTCTGAACTCAGATATCTAAACAGATACATGGTGTCTGAAAACTGTACTCAAATCAGCGTGCCCTGCCAGGTCCTGTGTAAGGCACAGCCTTGGACAATCTTCTTGGCCTTCCTGTGCAAGTCTGCTCTGGTGTCTGGGAGCTACTGCTCTGTTCTGTGCTCACACTTTTCCTGTAGCAGCTCTGACATGTGGAAAAGGCTCCTTGAGAACCCTTGGAAGCTGTGACTGCAGTGCCCCCTAAACAGCACGCACTGAATTTGCTGTGCAGTGTGGGCTGACAAGTGATGTCAGCACAGCATCCAGGCTCCTGAGAGAGGGGAGAGTGAAGCAGGGAAACCCTCCTTCTCTGTGCTGAGAGCTCGAAGCTCAAGGTACCCTTTCTAAAATGAAAAAAAAATGCCGCCAAGATCTTTCTGAATTATTTCTAAGTTACTCAGCTGTGCTGAAGTGTATAGAAAGTTACACATTCCTGTAGAAATTTAGGGCTACGTTTTAAAGAAAGCACTTGAAACCTGAGGGTGAAAATACTGAAATTAGTAGGAATGTTCCTGTTTAGCTGCTCTGTCAAATGAGTGGAAGCCCAGCTTGATTTTGAGGGTGTTTAGCAGTAGCTACTTCAGAATATATTTCTGCTTTCCAAATAGTATTTCAAAGAGGTTTGTAGTTTCATAGACAAGAAATGACTAAGATGGAGAGCCAGTGAGAGGCTTTTTATTCCCTTGAATTAGCAAGTGTGATTTGTGCCATGATAGAAACTACTTTGTGTTTTCCAAAGCTTTCACCTATCAAAGGTGATGATGATTGTCTGGCAGAGGAGGTGGTAACAGAAGTTGGTGAAGGCTGAGAATGGAAAGTTACCACTGAGTACAGAAGGCTTTAAAGTACTATTCAGTTCTGCTGCTGCCACCTTCCTGAAAGACCTCTAATGAAAGACTTTTGTTCTTGAGAGCCACAGTTTGGATGTGTGTAAGTGGATAGCAGTGGCAGCAACAGAAAGGTGCCTTCTCCCAGGTCCCTGTGCTCCAGGTCTGCTGCAGCTGCCTTGGCAGAGTGACATTTCCCAGAATTTCAGGACATACTGTGCTTGCAAAGTGCTGTTCTGTGGCTATTCCAGCTGATACAAACTGTCCCCAGCTGTAAGCTTCTCTTCCCTGTGGTTCATGAACCTCAGAAATTAAGGGGTTGTTTCTGCCTTGTGAACTGTAGGAATGGGATTTTCTCAGCAATGTAGTTTTAGCTTTTTTCCACCCACGTCTGGCCTGTGTTTTGGAGCTGTGCAGGGGACTGGATGACATTGGTATGCTTCCAGTGGCTTAACCTTTTCCAGTCATGCACCTGTGCTTACCTACTGAAAACCAACAGCCCCCTGCCTTTCTAAATGCCTGTGTATGGCTGATTTCAAAGAAAAGAATCAGTTGGAATAAGCTCTGCATAACAGATCCATCTCTGCATTCACCAGACTTGTCCTGGATGTTACCAGGACTTAAAGCTTAGGCTAAACAAGCATCCAAGTCTGGGGTGGGAGTTGAGTGGAGGGAAACACAAACCTCCCTTCTGGCTTTCAAAAAGTCAAGATTGCCTGTGGATATGTTTTTATTTCTGGGTTTTTTTGGGTTTAAGGGAATCATTGGTTATTTGAAGCCCTCTTTTCAGTGGTGCCTCTGCAGTGAATCTCATCAGCATCTTCTGGTGCCTGTGAGATTTTTACTGCTTTTGTTGTTATTGGCTACAATCTCCTGTGAGATTTCTGCTGCCCCTTTGTCCTTTCCTCCAGGGGTCTCCCTGTCCTGCTGCAGGTGACAGGGAGCTCCTGGGAAACTGTCTGAACCCCTTGAAGATGGCTGAATGCTACATGTGAGCTGCCGTCTTGATTTCCTAATTTTGCACTAGATGTAGAGTTTCTCAAAGCAAGGCTTCTGAGAGAGTGAATATTTAAGTAGTGAAATCCTCTATCTATGTTAGAGCTGAGAGCTCTAAGCTCAGGTATCCTTTCTGAAAGGCAAAAATCAGCTGCTAAGATATTTCTGAATCATTTCTGAGCTACTCAGCAGTGCTGAAGTGTAAAGAAAGTTACATTCCTGTAGAAAAGTAGGAGTAGATGAAAACAAACCTGTTCCAACCCAATGCTCTTCTCCCCTGGCCTTGCAGGGCTGCTCCCACTCTGCTTTTTTCCTCCTTCCTTGTATGAGATCATTCTGAGCTGTAATGCCTGTACCATGTGTAATTAAAAGCTGCTCATGCTAGATGAGAACAGGTAGTACCACTCCTGCTTTTGGCCCAGCTAGTCCTGACAGCTGTGGACACCAGGTGCCAGTGAGGCACAGACACTTCCAGGTGGCTTCATCTCCTGTCTTGAAGGCTTCCCTTGAAACAACTGGAGTCATCTGCAACTGCCCAGCTCTGAAGGTGCCATGTAGGTGACATCGATGCTGAGAGAAGCTTTCACAGTATTAATTCACAAATAATTGCCTAGACTGGTGCTCTTTGCACAGGCACTGGAGCCTTTGGAGAAGCAGGAACCCTGAGAACTCCCTAGTGTGCCTCCTACAGACTATCAGCTTTGACTGTTTTCTTTTCCAGCACAGCAACATTCTTCACAAATCCTCTGTGTTAACAGGTGAAAGTTCTCTTGGGCAGATGCATTCAAGTGAGGAGTAGCTTCTGTCCATTTAACCTGAAGTGTGTCCTGGCACATCCTGCTCCAAGTATGAGGCAGACTGTATTCCTGTATTCTCTTAGGACAGTTCTTTCTGCTTCCTTAATGAAATCTTGAGGCCTCTGTGGAGATTAAGCTTTAATGTTGTGAGGACACCATGGTTTAGGTCACCTCTGTACGAGTGGTTTACTCAGAGCTTGGGCTTCCCCTTTGTGTGTCAGTCTGACTAGGAGAGCAGGTGTGAGTTCGTGCTGGACCTTTGCTGTAGCTGGCTCAAAGAGGGCAGTCATGGGTGCTGATTCATTAGAAATTACTAAGTTTAGACTCACAATTTTGAGTCAGAAAAGTTGCCTAGAACTATGGGGATTTTTATTGTAATGGAAGTTTTTGCAGGGCAGACGTGTGGTACCACAGCAGTCCTGGAGTGAGGACTGCAGATTGTTGAGTGCTTCACTCTGTCTCTTTTTAATTCCTTGGCTCGCTTCCCTGCAGCCTTTCAGAAGGCTTTGTTTGTAAAATAGACTTTTCTTTTCTGTGCTGCTTTGTCTGGAAGAAAGTAGATTATTACTTGAACTTCTCCAAACCGAAGTAAATCTCTCTCTTTTGCAGTGTTCCATTGGCAAGCTACAATAATGGGACCAGTAAGTATGAGAGAATTGATGTTCATGGCTTTTTATGACTGGTGGTCTTGTAGTAACTCCTCAAGCTGCAATGATTCTTTTTCATTAACAGAACGACAGTCCCTATCAAGGTGGAGTATTTTTCTTGACAATTCACTTCCCAACAGATTATCCCTTCAAACCACCTAAGGTGAGTGACTTCTGCCATAAATCTCTCTGTTACCATGTGGTATGATGTATATTTGTGAGCCTACACTGAAATTTTCCTTCTTCTGCAGGTTGCATTTACAACAAGAATCTATCATCCAAATATTAACAGTAATGGCAGCATTTGTCTTGATATTCTACGATCACAGTGGTCCCCAGCACTAACTATTTCAAAAGGTACCTCCAATGCTTATTTCATTTGTCTCTGCTAAAATGAAGTACTGATTTGGGATGTAAAAGCTGCTGCATTCCTGCTGGAATTCACCATTTCTGTGGTGACTGCTTCTGTCCTGTGACTCTACATGGAGATTGCAGCCAGTTCCTGGGCATGGGATGTTCAGGACATCCAACTTCCCTGTGGCCATAGGGAGACTCCTCAGCTTTGCCAGTGGATCAGATAAGTCTTACTACACTGAGTACATACTCCTGCCACCTCGCCTCAGAATGCTTTCATTAAAAATAGATATAAATATATATAAAATAAAACCTGGTGTGTGACAATGGAGAACTTTAATGTTCAAGATACACCCAGAGTAAAATATGCAAGGGAGCAGCTGTGGCTTTTAGAAAACAGTGACGTTGCTAATTCTTTGTCATATTAAAAAGAATTTCTCTTTCAGGGGAACATCAGAACTCCATGTTGGTAATTTTTTAACAGAACTTCCAGTGGTGTGGACTACTGAGACATGGTTTTAAACTTGACTAGCTTGAGAATCTAAAATAATTAGCTAATAGCATCTTGGTCCCTGTGACCTGTATTAGCTTGTGGGGCACTGGAATATAGCCTTTGCTGGTAAAGCAGTATTCATATTTAATATAAATAGGAGCCTTTAAACATCTTGAAAGAAGACACAGGTTGGATTTTTTTTTGCTATAGAAACTAGATTTACAAACTGTGGGTCAAGTTTGTAGGTCTAACCATGGCTATTTAGGAATATTTGGAGTCTACCTGTGCATGATCATGTCTTGACCCTTCTGTTCTGTAGCTTCACACTGTCCTTGTAATCAAATGCTGCAGTTGTCACATTGATTGCATTGTCCTTCAGTGTCCCTGCTCTGAGACTCTCCTGTTGCCTGTCCTCTCCAACTACATGTGATGTTCCCAGACACTTTCTGGTTCAGACAGGTGATCCTGGTACATCCCTTGGGCATCATCACTGTCTGCCTTTCCCTGAACCCACAGAAGTTCCCATGTTCTCTGCCAGCTAAAGGCATTTGCAGAAGCAGATGGAGAGGCAAAACAATATCTCCTTGTCTCTTGTCAGAAGTGAATCTGCTTGGGCCCAAGGCTCAAAATCTTGAAAGAACTGAAAAAATGTTGTCAATGAAGAAAAAGTGATTGATTGTCAAGTTACTGCAGTTTCCTTACAAGTGCTCTCAGTCAGTACTCGCTGCTCTTAGAAGCACCAAATTAGCCCCAAGCACTGATGTCTGTTCTGGTTTGATGCAATTGCTGCTTAACTGGAGAAAATGCTGTATTGTTTTAGGGAGTCTGAAGTGACCATATGGGTGGTGGGATGATACACAGCAAGATTGAAAATACTGGAAGATAGATAAGAATTAGGACAATTGGGAGAAGATGGGGAAAGAATTTGAGGCTGGCTCATGGTGGCAGTGAACTGCTTATAAGTGGCTGTCAGCCTTAATCCATCAGAAAATACATCTTAGTGTTAGTTTTACTGCCCAAATACATTTGCAGTATGCTTTAACATCTCAATCTCTCTCTGTGTTCTGCTTTGAACTCTTTTTCATACCCTTTTCAAACTGTATCCTTGTGACTCAGCTGGAATAAGCCATGGCATCAGGGTGGCTTTTGGCTCTTCCAGTGCCCCTCTCCCTCCTGGATTTAGGGGGCTCTGTAATGCTGATCACTTCATTGCTGAACAGTTCAGAAGAGGCAGTGGGCTCCGCTGCACACAGCACAGAATCCACACAGCTCTAACCTGGGAGGAAACCTTGGCCCAGCTCTCTTGGGGTATATGTACTGAAGGGATTAAAACAACAAAGCAAATTCTTAGAGGCGATTTTATTAGGAATACTTCCCTCAGAATCACAGGAATAGCCTGTCAAAATGCAGACTTCAACTTCAGAAGCAAAGAGCTGATACTTAGAGGAAGCGTTCCCAGCTTGAGCAAATGGAAATAAAGTCTGCAAAGGCAACTTGAATCTTTTGGGGTTGAAATCTTGTGTTCAGTTAGAGTAGAATGTGTCGTGACAGACTTCAGGAGTGTTTCAGCTTTCTAGTAACTGATCAGCCTTATCAAAGAATTAATGTGTTGTTAGTAGGAAAAATTGTTGGATTAGGTAATTTAGGGTGAATAATAAGACTTAAAACATTCACCAATAAGCTCACACCTCTTCCAAAGCAGCAATTCATTATTTGTAGTGTAGATTACTTACAGTATTTCCTAAATTGTCCCACCCTTTAAATTGGATGCTACTGGGAGGGAGCAAGCTGTTTGAGTTTAAAATCTCTGAGTAGATAACTTAGAGCACAGCTATGAAAAAATGTACTTCCTACTGATTGAGAAATCTGGGAAGAGTAGAAATAGTCCCTGTAGGAAAGAGCTTATCATGCTCAGCTTCCTCCTGAGGCAGCTGGGAGGCAGCACTGTCAGCAGCTCACTGTTGTGTTTGCAGTTATCATGTGGTGCATGAAGATGTTTTTCATCTTACCCTGCAAGGAGCGCAGGGAAGGGGTGTGCAGTGACTTCCTTTGGGTTAAAAGTGCCATTTTTTGGTGAAAAGACTTAAAAATCATGTCAGTGCTACTTAATCATTCCAGTTCAGTGGTAAAGGTAGGAGTCTTGGCTCCTCACCCTCTGAAGCCAGCCCTCTGTAAGCAATTTAATAAAGTGATTGTGACTATGATAGAGGTGATTGGCATTTTGGGGTTTTGTTCTGGCCCTCCTACAATTGTTAAAACTTGGGAGAACAGCAGTGACTGTCTCAGTACAACAGCAGATTTGCTTTTATTAGTAATTCTGAGCTCAGTGTTCCCTCAAGAATATATACTGGAGAATAAATAATCTCAAAATATAGTCTTAAGCACACCATGGTGGGTAATTTGAACTCCGAGGCTTAAGCTGAATGCGTAGGCTTAAATTAAAAACATTATCTCCAAGTTTGCATAAATAACAATCCCTGTTGCCTGAATAAGGAGAATGAAGTGTTTCAACATCATTACAGCTATTCTAAGCCATTTTTGGGGGGAAAACACTCTTTCTCTTGAATTTGGCAAGTGGTTGTGCAAGAGTTAATCCTGAATTAAAGCACTTGTGCAGTAAAGATTGCACTAATCTGCTGTCTTGTCCCACTACTCCCCATGTTTTGTAACAAATAAATCATGGAGTCCATGTGAATGTGCTAGAGACCTCTGCCCATGAGGGCCAGTGAGTAACCTCAGCCTCATTCATGCAAGACTTCAGCTCCCACTGGCCAGACTTCCATGCCTGGTGCAGTGAGGATTTTCTGTGATGTTGCTCTTCATAAATCACTTCACTAAAACTTGCTGGAAGTAATAGTACTGAGAGATTGGACATTCACAGTGCTGTTTTCAAAATCAGGAAGTTGCTTTCTGATCATTTTGGCTTTTAGTTTGCCCATTGTAGTGTTTACCCACATAACTGGGAGTGGCTTTGTTGCAGAGCATGGGTCAATCTCTCCAGCTGTGCTGAACTGGAGTTCTGAGGGAAATGCCCATTTTTATGTTTCAACTCTCACAACTGTAACTGAGCCACTTGTGCAGCTCCCCAGGAGTTGCCCTTGTTCCAGAGAAGGCTGTGCTTGGAGGAGTGGTGCCAGCAGGGCTGTGATCCTTCCCTCTGTTGGGTGCTGACAAAGCTGTGTCTGGAGCTTGAGTCCAATGTGGGCTCCCCAGAGCAGGAAATGTGGATATACTGGAGAGAGCCCAGTGAAAGGCCAGGAATGCCATGGAGGGACTGGAGCATCTCCCCTTATGAGGACTGGCTGAGAGCTGGGATTGTTCAGCCTGGAGGAGGTTTGGGGGGTCTTACCAGTGTCTATAAATGCTTGAAGGGAGAATGTGGAGATGACAGAGCCAGACTCTTCTCAGTGGTGCCCAGTGACAGGACAAGAGGCAGTGGGCACAAACTGAAGCACAGGAGGGTCTCTGAACAGTAGAAAACACTTGTTGTTTTACTGTAAGGATGCTGAGCACCAGCCTTGGGAGGCTGTGGGCTGTCCCACCGTAGAGATACTCCAAAGCCCCTGGACATTGTCACAGACAGCCTGTCTTAGGTGGCTCTGCTTGACACAAGATGATCTCCAGAGATCCCTTCCAACCTCAACCAGTCTGTGATACACTGGGCAACACTTAACTTTTCTTCTTTTGTCACCAGAAATTGTTGAACTGATTTAACAGGAATGCAAGTTGCTTTGAAGGCGGAAGTTTAAAGTGCTCAGATTTAAAGGTACACTTCCTGTAAGGCTGGGGAAGATGGCTGGAGGAGTTGGAAATGGGGTTGTGGTTAAGAAATAGGATTTAACTCGAGCAGAGGCCAGCGTTCCTTTCATTTATTTGGATGCATCTCGCCTGTTCACAATGAGGAGCCAGGCATTTGAACCTGTTGGTCAGTGGTGTTTCCAGTGTTAAATGCTGCAAGCTTAACATCTGTCAATACAGACAAAGCTTTGACAGCTGTATGTCTCAAGTGTCAAGGGTTTGGGGCCTGGAACTCAAAACCAGTGATTTTGTAGGAGAATGCTCCTTACAGGAGTCGGGTTTTTTTTTCCTGATTCTGAGGAATAGAGGTGGAAGTAGCAGTGAGCCTTGATGTGGAGATTGCCAGGATGATGATGAACAAAGGAGCTCTCACTGGTGAGGGGAGCAGGACAGCTGGATAAGCCCTTCAAAATGGAATTAAGAGTTCCTCAGCAGCATTATGTGTCCAAAGCTCCCATTTCTGCTGGCAGAGGTGTCTCCCAGCGTACCAGGCTCAGTTAAAGCTGAGCTGACAAATGGTTACTTTCACACTCAGAAACTGAGCTGGACCAGAAGCACAGCACTGTCTGCCAGAGCCCATGGCCTGGTCTCTTAAGAGGTGACAAATTGCTTTCCTTGGAAAGCCCTGGCACAGTGTTTGTCATTCACCCAGGAGAGATCAGGTGGGGTAGGCTGCTGCCATTTCTGTGAACTCACAACCGCCAGGGGTTGATGCTTCCCTGTTTTATTCAGTTGCTGTGTGTCACTGCGTGAGGTTTTCCATTATCAGGTGGTCCTGGCACTCTGGTGTGACTCCAGGCAGGATGGAGAGCTGAGTGTCATCCTGCTGTCCTGACAGTCTGGCAGGCAGAGCAATCATCTCAGCACCTTCTTGGTACTGTAACAAACATTTTGTTGGTGCAGTCTCTGTGCCTGCTTAGAGATGGACCTTTACTCCTAGCTGGATTCTAAATTGGCTCCTCTTTGGAGAGCAGTAACTGCACCAAACAGCAGTTGGATCAGAACACACCAGCTGTGTTTTCTGGGTAGCTCATTACCTTGGAAAAATAAGTGCCATTTATCTCCCTTCTGTGAATTCAGCTGGAGATTCCACGGCTCCTCAGCTGCTTTTCCTTACTCTGAAGTGCCCCATGGATGAATGCTTTACTGGAGCAAGTTAGTTTGGAATTCCAGTTAGACATAAAACAGCAGCATCTGTAGTGGTTGGTACCCTGTGTCAAGGGGGTGGCTGGAGTGGTGGATATTAGACCAGTCAGGCTATGCAGACAAAGGGAATGATTTGGGGTTTGTGTTTTGGAAGATGAGGATCAGCTGCTTTTAAGAATCTCTTCACCTCTGAGTTCCGGGAGCTTTAACACTTCTAAATTTGGATGTTCCAATAGCCAGATGGGCTTCAAATTGTGTTCTGCACTGCTCATTTGGCTAGTGCCTGGAGGAAGGACCTGTGGAGAGCTGACATCATGGATTGTCCTGAATAATGGCTGAGCTGTTTCATAGCAGAGAAAACCCAGCTATGAAGTTTACATATGGAATTTGCATCCACATCTGCTCAGTCTGAGGTGAGGCAGAACCAGGAAGGTGCAGTTGCCCATCGAGGGTGATGGGCTGACCTTGGTGGTGTGAGAGCACCACCTCAGCAGAGCAGCTGCTGAGGTGGATTGTGCAGTGGGGAACTGGAGCTGGTCTTGTTAATGAGCTGTCAGTGGCATGATTTTCTGCACAGAGGAGCTGCCTGGAGAAAGATTGCCCATGAATTTCAGTGTTACATGCTTTGTAAAGTCAGGTCTTGCAGTGGGAGCTTGGATCTCAGTTGTTCAGTGTTACACTGGTGGGCCTTATTTTGCATGTTACTCAAGCAGGCTTAAGTGTTCAGTGTTCATTCTGCCTGATGAGAATGCAATTCTGTCATTGCTCTGTGGGGAAGCTGAGCCCATTTTCTAGAAGCACTTTGTCAGCAGCCCTTCTGCTTGATGAGTTTGGTTCTGCTGGCTCCTTGGTGTTGAGGAGTACTTGGTCTGTGCTTGTCCATGGCAGCAAGAAGGACACTGAAGAGTAAATTGTATCTGTTGTTTGCAGAGATAGATGGGGAGTGTAGTTGAAGGGTTGGAGGTCAGTAGGCTGCCTGGTAGGTGAAATAAAACAAAGCAAAACCAATTTTCGAGCAAAAAGGAACTTTAAACTGACAGTGGTTTAAGTTACTTAGTGGCTGGACAGCTCTGACAGCTAAGAGTGATAAGATGAGATATAATTCTGTACATAGTTATTTCAAGGGATGAATCTCTTGAGTTAATGGCAAGAAAAATTTATTTTGCTGTTACAGAGAAAAATCCAGGCTTGAATTCAAAGAGTGCACACTTCTGTGGTACATCCCTGTCAGTGAGAGACTTGAAGGGATGTGGCCAAGCTTTGCCTGTGGCCATGCAGGATGTACATGTGCAAAGCATCACTTACCCGCCTTGTGTAGTTATTCAACCTGGTTCTGTGGTTCCTTAATTTTTGGGGAATTCTCTTTCTGTTGTCTGATGTTAGTGTTGTAGCCATTTGACTAGAAAATGTCAAGGCTTTGCTGTGGAATTCATTGCAGTGATACTTGATTGCAGAGGGAGGTGGCTTGGTGAGTCTCTTGTCCCATGGTGTTGGTTTAAATCATTTACTGTGATGCATCAAAGAGCTCTGATACACAGCTCACATTGTGAGGGTTGCTTCTCCTTTACCCTTGCACTTAAAACTTTGAGGTGGTATCTTTTCCAAAGGATTTTTTCTGTATGTTGGTCTAAAGCATGTGCATGTGCAGTGTTCTAGGGGAAAGCCTCAGGAGAAACTTACAGAATTGATTTTAGACAAATAGCTGGGTTCAGCAGGATATTAAAATTAAACTAGTTTAGTTAAAAATGCTTTTTTTGCTGAGGCTGTACAGATAAAAGGGGAATGATGTGAAGTCACCAGCAAGAGTCAGTGTAATGAGAGTAGTTTGGAATAATGAAGACTTACAAAAATAAATCAAAGCATCTGAATGTGGCAATGCAGCTGGAAGCCAAATGATTGTGTCCATTTTTATTCAGTGTTTTTGGAGTGAAAAGTGAACTGCTGAGTGTAAGAAAAAGGGGTGTGAGGATGGGCAGAGAGCATTGGACAGGCCTGCAGTTTGGTTCTGCTGATGAAGGCTGAGCCACTGTGTTAAAAAAAATCCTTGGGTTTTTAAAGAACTGTGATAAGATAAAACTTGAAGGAGTAGTTCCAACAGTTGACCAGAAAACAGCTGATTGGGTTTCCTGGGTCTTCTGGTGAAGGCAGGGAACAGATTGGACCTGCCTTGCTCATCTTGCAGCTGAAGAAACTTCAGTGACCAGAGCAGTGCAGACAGACAGACAGAAAGAAATGAGGAAAATTGCTGGAGAAACAGCTGTTTTGAAACTACACTGACTGGAGCAGTCACTGGAGCACTACACACACTGGAGCAGTGTGAGGTGGCAGAGAGGTTGCCATTGAAAACTAACATGGGATCTACTTGATTTATAGAGGGGAAAAGAGCTGTGCTGGGTCTGTGCTGCAGGTGCTAAATGTGCTGCCTTGCTAAGGGACAGCAGTTCAGCAGCAGTGGCTTCTGCAGAACCTCCTCCTCACTCTGAGCTGGGAGGGAGCTCAGTAAATGTTCCCTGTGCCAGCTGATGGGGAATCATGAAGCTCTTCACCCTCACAGTTGCACTGTGGAGAACTGGGAAAAGGGAGAAGAGGTTTGCTCCTTTTTCTAGAACCAGAAATATGTTCACCCAAACCAAGATCAGTTTATTACCAAACTTGTTTTAGAAGCTTTGAACTGGGAATTGATAATTCCTTAGTGAAGGATCTCCAGAAACAGGTGGGAAAACTGAAGTGGTTCTTGATGCTCACAACACTGAGCAACTTGTGCAATTCAGACCCAAGGAAAGCTTTCACTCTTGTCCCACTTGAAAAAAGCCTGAATATCAGACCTGTTACCATCTTCTTTCTGGAGTGTGGTGAGGCCCTGGCACAGGTTGTCCAGAGAAGCTGTGGCTGCCCCATCTTGGAGGGTTCAAGGCCAGGTTGGACAGGGCTTGGAGCAGCCTGGGGTAGTGGAAAGTGCCCCTGCCCATGGCAGAGAGGGTGGATTGAGATGGACTCTGAAGGGCCTTCCAACCCAAGCCATTCTGTGATCTCAGGTGAAAACAGGGCCACAAAACAATCCTAATTCCTTTGTTGTTTTTATGGGCTGTGTGCTATTTCCTTTTGTTTTTCATAGATAGCTCTGCCTCCTGCAAGTGATGGAAATTGGAGCAGATTCATGTTTAGTGTCTTCAAACTCCTCACTCTTGTCATCTGCACCTTGCTTGGAGGCTGCACTGTGACAACTGCTTTGCTGCAATTGGTGAAGGGACATATGGAGTGGCACTGTTAGATCCAAACAGGTTGAGAGAAGGGAATGTTTGGCATTTTCAGGAGTGGGGCAAGATGTCCCTGCCATGCCTGGTGTAGTGTTGTCCCAATATGCTTTGCTTGTAACTTCCTGCCTTCTCCTCCCTTCTCCTCTGCAGTGAGTGTAGGAATGTCCATGTGCTATTTGTGGCTTTGCAGCAGTGTCCTGGCTCCTTGTATGGATGAGGGTTGTCACTGCCGAGCAGAGTGTGCCTTCGGGGATACATTCACTCTGTATTTATAGTGAAACACTCACATTCTAGGGGTCTGTGGTCAACTGCAGTGCAAGGAGCTGGGCATTCCTGGGTCATTTTGAAAGCTGTTCTACCCTGAATCCATCTCAACTTCTCTTATGCTTGGAAAAGAATTAAGCCTCTCGATTCACTGCAAGACTAGCTTATTTTTAAACAGATCTTAAGAGCCAGGTTGGATGGGGCTTGGAGCAGCCTGTGCTAGGTAGGGGGTGCCCCTGCCCATAGCAGGGGTTTGAACAAGATGAGTTCTAAGGTCCCTCCCAGCCCATTCTGTGATTCTTAAGTAGCTGTGAAGGGCCCTCACTTCCTTCATTTCAGCTGGACATGTCTGCTGTTTGACTTTGGATTAATGCTTCTCCAAGTAATTCAACAGCGACCTGGCTGCTTTAGGGAAGAGTTGAATTTTGGGTGCAAAATCAAGGATATTTTCCTAGAGGACCCTCAGGTACCAGGCTCAGGCAGAACACTTCTGCCTTGTGATTTAAGGCTGCTGCTGGATAGACCTATCCAGAGGTTCCTCACTGTGCTACTGTGGTTGTGAAAAGTTGTTTAGTTCACTGCTAAAAGTCCATAGTTCAGAATCACTCAGCTGAATTACATGGGATTGGTCCTCCTTGGTAAACTTTAAATAAATGCTGCTGATGCTACTGGCTAGAGGGGAAGGAAGTGCAGGGGCTGACTGGTGCAGGTGTCCTCAGCTGTCCTGGAACTAATTCATTGTCTCTTTTCTCTCCTTAGTACTTTTGTCCATCTGTTCTCTGTTGTGTGATCCCAATCCAGATGATCCTTTAGTGCCTGAGATTGCACGGATCTACAAAACAGATAGAGAAAAGTGAGTATGGAAGCCAAAACCCATGGAATTTCACAGGGCAGAATCCACACTTACACAGCAAAGGGGAGCTGAGAAGAACTGCTTCTTGGACAAGAGTGAGAGTGGAAAAAGGCACTGTGGTCTTAGAGATTTTATTTGTTTTTTTTCCTGGGATCTTTATAGTGGCACCATCTGAGCTGCTTTAATCCCATGTAACCACCAGAGGGGGAGCAAGTTACTCCAATGGGAGAATATTCCATGGCAGCTCTGGCTCTGGAGTCACACAAAGAAATAACAAAAACTCCCTGGTTTTACCTTTACTCGACAACGCAAGGGAAGAGCCAGTGGTGTAGAAGTGGGGCAGGATAGAGCAAGTATAGAAAAATTTCAGTGCTAGCAAGCACCTCAACACTTCAGTGTTGTTATAAATGCTTCCTACCTCACTGTTCCCTTCCAGATCTGTTGTGGGAAGGGAAAACAGTCTACAAATTTGCTTCCTCTACTGCATGCTTGAGGAGCAGTGTTAGAGGAGTGTATGCATCCTGGTTTTGAGAGCTGCAAGACCAGCAGCACATATTTGGAGACACAATCAACAGTGATTATCTGCACTGTTAAGTGTGCAGAGCTCCTTCCTATTTTTTCCAAGAACACAGAAATAAATTTTGGGTTTAAACAGAAGGACTTGCTCCTTGGATAGCCTCTGAGCAGTGATATGAAGGAAAGATTTAGTTATGAGTGGACTGCCAGATTGTTTAAGCTAAAGAACATTGTCTACAGACTAAATTCCAACACCAAACCAACTTGGTGTACACAAGTATAGGAAACTTCAGGCTGTGTCTTACTCTACAGATTCTGTAGCACATGAACAGCTTGCCTTCTGTTGTCAGAGAGAAGCTAATCACACAACTGCTTTGTTTCACACAAGTATCCTGAGCTTCCTCTGGCTGTAAAGGGTATTTGTGTGCAAAAGCTACAGATTTCTTGGGAATTGAATTATGTTGTGCCTTCAGAATCAAAAGATTCTGATGGACAAATCACAGTGTCCTGACAGTCATCAAAATAGCCAAATGTGTAGGAAGAAATAAGGCTTTTGGGGTTTAGCAGATGAGTTGATGGCAGGTACTGGGCTTAACTTTGCAGGGAAGCAGGAGATGGGGGAACATATTAATCTGTTTTCCAGAGTGACCAAGTGAAACCCTAAAGTAAGAGTGTCCCCAGGGACACAGCAGATGGGACTGAGGGAGGCAGAGATAAAGCCCACTGAAAATCCTTTCCCCTCAGCCCTGTTGTAGCTCCATTCTGTGCCTCCAGTCACAAAGAGCTTGTATTGCTGTTGTAAATATGACCAGGTATTTCTTTTCCATGAAGCACTGTGGGCTTTCTTGTTTCCCCTGTTGGCTTAATGTTTAATTTTGCTCTTAAATTTTACAAATTAATGATAGTACTGTGAATTCATGCCATGTGTAGACTAGAGTGCTGGAGCTGAAATACTGTGCAGATGCCATGTTAAGTAAATCCTTTTTTTATACATACAGGTACAACAGAATAGCTCGGGAATGGACTCAGAAGTATGCGATGTAATTAAAGAAATTATTGGATAACCTCTACAAATAAAGATAGGGGAACTCTGAAAGAGAAAGTCCTTTTGATTTCCATTTGACTGCTTTCTATGAGCCCACGCCTCATCTTCCCCTGTGCACATGTTTACCTGATACAGCAGTGCTGCGTGTTGTACATACTTGGAACAACAAACTAGAAATACTGTATTTCCCCGTACCAACATTGACTCCTAGCAGAGAAGTGTGTGTGTGAAAAGCTGGTTCTTCAGTCATAACTTTGTGAGCCTAAAAGCATTCCTTGCTGAGTTAAATTGGGAAATCAAATGGGAATGGGGAGAGTTCTGGTGGCTTTCAGATTTTCTAGGGACAGTGTTGCTGATCCATGAAGGATTTTAAGTGGAATCCTTTTAAACTCATAACAGTTATGAAAAGCAAGGTGAAGAACTTGAAGCTGTTTCTGTATTCATTTTATTCTGAAGGACCTACACCTTAGGTAAATGTTATGACCAATGAGAAACTGTACCCACATCCTGTGTTTAAGGTCTAAGTTTAACCGGTCACCATTTAAATGGATTGGAGCTATTAGTGCATCAAGTGATGTTGATTTGTTTCAACTCTCTCCCTCCCTTCATACTTTTTTTGGTTTGTATGTGGTTTCTCAGTTAATACCTAGCTAATAGCTCTTATTTTTTCTTAAGTTTTTTAACTGCTTAGGTCTTTCTGGATGTAAGGGTAAAAAAAAAAAAATCCATATGACAGAAAACTTGTGTGTATTTAAAGACCCAACTGCTCCCCTGGAGCTTGTACGTTCAAGAATGAATTAATCTGTGTAATAAACTGATTACTACAGTCATTACATATAACTTTGTGTGAATAGGCTTTTAATTTTCAGAGCAGTTTGTTACAGGCTTAAACTAACGGTGGATTTCTCTAAAAAAACTTTTTGGGCTGAAGTCGTGAAGCAGCTTGGTTTGCATCACACAAGGCACCTGAAGAGGCAAACAGGAGCTTGAGCACTTAGATGAAATCAGGATGTGTAGTGTGCCAGGAACTTGACTGTTAAACCAAATAAGCAGTTTACTAAATGCGAATCAGAGTGACATTTTACAAAGCCTGATGGTATTACTCCCACTTGCATGGGACCTAACACAATGCATATGTACTGTAGGTAAGTGAAACCTTATGTAACTAAAAAAAAAATGGATGTAAAAGGGTAAAAAAAAAAAACCTACCAAACACATCAGCACAAACTTTCATAAAATGTAGCTTTTACATAATTACTTTGCACTAAACATTTGCAAATGTTCATACAGTTTTAAATTGTACTTGTATGTGTCTATTTTTTTCTTTTTTTCTTTTTTTTTTTTTTTTTGGAACAAAGTCTTCACTTGAATCTAGTGAAAAAAATGTAGTTTGAAACTTTTCTTTGTATACAAGTGTATTTGCCAGCATCGTTGGTGTGACAGTAGGTGAGTCTGCAAGTTTATCTCCTCTTAGTAGAATTGTAACCCAAGCCATCGGGCAGGAGAGGCTGGAGCCGCTGGCTCTCCAGCCACAGGGTCTGTCCCAGCCATTCCCAAATGCATCTTGACACTCTTGCACAAACGAGGAATAAATGTCCACTGCTTTTGGTCTAAACCTGTTCCTCTTGTCTCATCTCTCGATGTCCTGGTTCTGCAGTGCTGGGCAGGTGTGAGCTCTCCTGCAGGGAGCTGTGCCCTCTCCACAGGCACGAGGACCCTGCTGCTCTGCTGGCCTGGGGACGGAGCAGAGCTTCACTGGAGAAGGAAGGGAGCACGTGGCCACGTGTCCTGGCTGAGGGACACTGTAGGGGCACAGGAGAAGGGGAGACATTGGTGTGCAGGGCTGCTAAGTGCGGGTTGGGGCTCCTGAAACTCGTGGCACTCGTGTTGTCCACATGGTGTTGATGTTTGGACTGTTTGAAAAGCAGCTTGGATGATACCTGTGCCATCAAAACTGGACTGTAAGCTGGTGTGGCCGGGGTTTGTGCCAGCCTGGATCCGTGGCTTTGCCTTTCCTGACCTGTTGTGCTCCTGCTGAACTCTCCAATATACCTTGGCCATGGTGGAGTTGCCCTCCTGTGTTTTTTCATGGGATCACTGAGAAGTTCAGGGAAGGGGTTGCACTGCTTGTGAACAGTTTGGGGGATTCTCTTTAACTGCTTTGCAACTGATCCACCCAAGAATGTTTTTTGTGGCAGATCTGGCTGCCTTTGGAAATTGGCAGTTTCAGGAAGAGATGAGAGGTTGTATGGGGGAGAGACAGAGAGAGGAGGGAGCAGTGACAGCTGAGGGAACTGAGGAGGATGATTTCTCTTTCTCGTGGGGCAGGAG
This sequence comes from Anthoscopus minutus, assembly GCA_013399455.1. Taxonomy (NCBI): domain Eukaryota; kingdom Metazoa; phylum Chordata; class Aves; order Passeriformes; family Paridae; genus Anthoscopus; species Anthoscopus minutus. The sequence continues at coordinate 300,667 of VWYI01003885.1, forward strand.
CCACAAACACGAGGTGACAGGACATTAATGAGCCACACATACATTGAAACAGTCCCAAACCTGTACCAGCTTCAGCCTGGAGGATGCATTAACACATCTGCTCATGTTGTGATGAGCTCATTTGCAGTTAAACAGCTCTGACCTTTTTGCTGATGGCATGGCACGGCTGTGGTGTAGTAAAAGTAGGTCTGGTGATGTTTGAGATGGGAGGATGTGCTCTGTATACGCCTGTGGGTTGGACATTTGTTGTTGAGGGTTGTACTGTGAACTAGATGGAGGAGCCCTCAGCATTTAACTAAAAACCTGACCCAGCTTAGCTATTTTTGGGACTAGAATCTTGCTCCTTTGAAGCTGGGCATTGAGTCTGTTCTGAAGTCAAACAGCACATGAGGCCAGAGGCTCTGGTCACTGCCTTTCTAGGAATCCTGAGCTTATGTCATCAACCTTTTCTCCATCCCTGTCCAGTTTTTTTACCTTGATTTAGTAATTTAAGTTGTCTGATTCCCTCTGCATGGCTTTCTTTGTACTGGGCCTTTGTGGATGTAGATTGTTCATGCAATTCCCTTTTTGCCTGTCATGTGCTAGGTGTGTTTTATTTAAAAATAGTGCTGGGCTGCTTAGAAGTCCCCAGCTCTGACAGCAAAGCTGGAATACTGTGCCTGGATACACTCCTTGTGCTCATCAGTGCCTGTCCACTGCTCAGAGTGACCCAGAGGAGGAATGTGATCCATGTATTTTGGAACCTTGGCTCAGCAGCCACTTGTCAGTGTGCAGGAGCTGGCTTAAAGAGTCCCCTGGCTCAAAGCCCAACCTCCATGGACCTGCAGGCTGGGATGAAGCTGGTCCTGGGAAGTGCTGGAGACCTGCTTACTGTGCTTAAAACACCCAGCTTGTCCTGTGGTGGATGTGCTGCTGCATTTCTGTCATAGCTTTTGGGCAAGGCAAGAGGGATGCTTTAATTCAGTTATCCCAATGCTTCCAAGTAAGCTGCATCCTGAAGTGTCCTCAGACTCTTCTGTTCAGTCTGCCCATCAAATGATGTGGGAAAACCAGCAGGGCTGTGTTGGATGTGGTCTTGTGTCCTTAGTGAGCATAGCAAACTGTTCCCTGTCCTCTGAGGGCCTGGTCTTTCCTGATGTTTGGCAGCTGTGGCTGCAGACAGCAATGCCTGGCTCTGTGGTTTTTGACAGTCTTCTTCAGCAGCAAAACATCTCTGGAGCTGCTCTTGTTCCCAGTTCTGATGTAGAGAAGATGAGAATCCCGAGGGAAGCTCGGTGGGGAGCTGTGCCCAGTGCAAAGTGGATTTCTTTGTGCTTGAGCAGCTCTTTGTGGGGGGAGCAAGGCAGGAGACCCGGGGGTGTGGGAGGTGGTAAAACTGCTTGCAGTAGTGAATGTGTCACCTTCTAAAGAACCAGGATAACAAACCACTTCTGAACGTGCTCAGCACTCCCATTCCAGGTGGAGGAGCCCTTGGCTAAGGCTCCAGACATGCCAGTGCATCCAGGCAGAGCTTGGAAGTCATCTCCTGGGAGAATAAAAGCCTGGAGGTGTAGGTAAGTGGCAGGAAGGCTGTCCCCATTACATACAGAATCTCAAAAGTCTTCGCATCCTTGCAGCATCAGGGAAGCCTCCCTCCCTCTCCTAGAGGTAGCTGGGATGGAGTTTCATCCATTCCCACAGTTACTGCTTCCTTCCATTCTGTGGCTCTTTGGGTAGGCTTGGAGCAAAAATCTCAGCTGTTGGGGTTTGACAAACATGGTTTCCTACAGGGAATGCACAGGGACAAGAGCACTGAGGGTGTTTGGAAGGTTAAAAACAGGACAAATCCTGCTCTGCAGCTCTCAGGAGGTATGGAGACCAACCCCTGTGTGAGTGAGTGCACTTGGAGGCTCCAGGAGGGATCCCTGCAGCTGGTCCTCACTGCCCCTTCCTCATCTGGAAGTGTGTGTGACTAGATCCATGCTAACACTGTCTGTACTCTTGTATTGTGTTGCAATTTTATCACCATTAAATAATTCCCTTAAACTCTCTGGTTTGCTTGCCTTTTTTTTTTAATTTTTTTTTTCTTTTCCTGTGCCTTTTGCCCATTTATTTGGGCTCACGTTGCTTCCTTTCTTCTTGTGGCTGCTCTGTCCCTTCTCCCTGAGGCTCCAGTCTTGCCCTGTCCCGCTCACATCTCCAGTCACCTTCATCTTGTTTTTTAAGCTTCCTGCAAAGCCTGGCTTGCTCTGATCACAGGCAGTGCTTTCTGGGTGACCTGGCGTGGCCTCGGGGGTTGTTTGTCTGTCTTCATGCACAAATCCCTATGCTCTCACCAAACCAAACACCATCCCCTGACTTTTTGGAAGCTGTGACTTGCTAGAAAGTTTGTTGGTGCTCAGATTTCATCATGAGCTGTTTGCAGCACCCTAGTCCTTGATCCATGTGCTCACTTGAGAAAAACTGGGATCAGCTCTGGAACATGGGGTGCTGGGGGAAGCTGGAGATGTTGGTTCCTACAGCTCATGGCTTTCTCTTCCCTGGATTTGGCACCCACAGGTTCTACTTTATTGTGTTTCTGCCTCTCAGTGTCCACAGAGAGTTCTTTCCTTCCCTGTGTGAGAAGATTTAGTTTTTATTGTTGTCTAGTCAGGTGAAACCACCTCGGGGCAAGTGAGGGTTGGGTGTATTGTCCTTTCATGAGCAAATCTGTTTGTTGCTCAACTCTAAACATTTCTTTGGGTTGAAAGAGCAAGTTGTTGGGGTATAGATAAAAAAGGCATTTTGAATAAGCAGTGAATTGGTGTCCTGGAGCCACAATCACAACCCAAGCTCCTCTCTTCCTAGTGGTCCCTGTGTCCAGCTGAAGCTGCCTGGTCCTGCCCTCACCCAGCCTCAGCTGCTGGAGGTGGCTTGGGAGACACATTGTGCTCTGCTGTTGGCAGTGGAGGAGGCATCTGAGCTGGCCAGGCTGGCAGAAAGGAACCAGCTGGCCTTGAGCCACCACAGCCCAAGTGTTCTAAATGGTGGGAGCATTAATTCCTTGTTCTGATGGAGCAAAGGTAGCCATGGAGTGACTGCTGCAGAGCTTTTTGGCTGCCTTAAGCAAAACTGGTGGTTTGTGTCTAAGCCCTCTCCTTGCTCCCCCTGAGGCAGTTGTGCTGTTGGGGAGGTTTGATTCCCTGCTTTGTGGCTGTTCTTGGGTCAGTGTTTAGCAAGTTTTATTGAAATAGCCTCTCCTGTAGCTTGGGATGGTTATTATTTTTCTGCCCCCTGACCTGGAGCTCCCTGAGTTGCTGTCTGGGGGTCTTTGGGAGGTCTGTGCCTGGCCAGTTCAGCATGGGCAGCAGGAATTCTGCAGGGCATCAGGCAGAGTCCTTTGGGTTGGAAAATCCCTAAAGAACGAGTCTAACAGTTCCCCCAACACTGCCAAGGCCACCAGCAAGCCGTGTCCCAAAGTGCCACATCCATGGATTTTTTGAACACCTCCAGGGCTGGTGACTCCACCACAGCCCTGGGTGTCATGTGCCAAAGCCCACCCACCCTTCCAGTGAACACCTTTTCTCTAATATCCAACCTAAACCTCCCCTGACACAACTTGTGGCTGTTTCCTCTTGTCCTGTCACTCGTTACTTGGGAGGAGAGGCTGAGCCCCACATGGTTCAAACCTCCTGCCAGAGTTGCAGAGACCAGAGGAGTAACTTGGTGTCACCAGAGCTTCCAGGAAAGGGTCATTGTACTTCACATTTACCCTTGGCTGTCACCTGCACAGCTGCAGGAAGGATGTTCCAACATTCCTGATGAGCCCTGTGCAGGGCTTCCCTGATTTGTCCCCTCCTTTATATTCCTGTTGCTTGACACCATGTGGGATAACAGCTCTGATTTGCAGGAAAACAAGTGGAACGGAGCAGTTGGTGAGGATGTGTGAGCAGGGTGATGCAGTGAGGTGACAGCAGCTCCTGGATGTTCTTGTGTCCAAGCAGGTGCGTGTGGGGACTCACCTGCAGAGGTAAAGCTGTGTGTGAGATAAAGCCCAGCCATGGCACCTTGGGCCAGGTGAGCTTCAGCTGCATGTTGATCCTATTGAGTCAGAGATGGGACTGACCCTGCTGGATTTACCACTTCTGTAAAGCTCAGTTTTCTCCTGTTGTAACCCTAAATACCAACATACAGCACTCAGTGCTCCAGCTTGCAATGCTTTCTTGGGAAACACTGATGGAAAAGCTGTAGGGACTTCTCCAGATCCATGCTGGATGCTTCATGGGAGGACAGGGTTTTGCCAAGTAGGTTTTATTAGGTTTGTTGTGGGGTATCTGTTCAAATCAGAGAATCATGTAGGTTAGAAAAGACCTCAGAGATCATCGAGTCCAAGTGCTGCAGTCTGAGCTGACACAGGACAGGTAAGCACAGAGTCTCTGGATTTAAATGCTAAAATCTTCCCATATGTCAAATCCTGCCTGGACCAAGTAACTCCACTCAAAAATGCCATGTTGGCCTCTGTAAGGCACCCACCAGGAAAGCCCAAATCCTTCTCCAGAGGCTTTTTGGAAAGGGATAATGACATAGCCCCAGCCCAGCCCCAGGCAGGAGCAGATGGGGCAGAACTGGAAGCACCTCCACGGGCAGTGCCAGTGCTGAGGGAAGGTGTCCTGTGTGGGAATGACACAGGATGAGCCTCAGGAAAGTGCTGGTGAGTCCCTTTTGGTACAAATGGGGCTTTGCAGTGGGATTGAACCTCCCCTGCTCTGAGTGCTCTCATGCATCCTGTGCCCTCTGGGGTGACTTGCACCACGTCTCCATGAACTGAATGAAAATTCCTCCTGTTCAGCCCATTCCTCTGTTCTCCTGCTGTCTTTTCCCTTTTTCTCCTGGCAAAGTCTCTCTGCCAGGCCATGCCTGTCCCAGCCCTGCATTAGCAGCATTTGAGCACTGAATCCTCTTGGTTAAGCCCTTGGCTGTGTAGCCAATGTAAACTACCGGGTGTTTCTAGGTTTAGGGCTTTTTTCCTAGCTCTGCCTGCCAGCCAATGTTGGTCAAGGGTTTTTTTTGTGGAACTGGAGCTGGTGCTGAGACCCAGAGTCCCCAAACCCCTCAGTGTAAGAGTTCTGCTGAATCCATGTCCCTTTCCTCAAGCCAAAGCCAAGCTTGCCCCCAAAGTGGAACTGCCAGACCCAGAAATTCTTTCCAAAGAGAATCCATCCCTCCTGCCTTTGGGGACAGCTGGAAGCTCCAGGACTTCTTCAGGAAGCAGCAAGAATGGACCCATGGAAAGGTCAGAGACAGAGCCCTTGGCTGAGCTGCTGGGAGAGCTGGGGTTGGGATCCCAGCAGCCACAATCCTGTGCTGGCCCTGGAGCTCACAGCCCCCTCCAGCTCCCCCAGACCCCTGCCGGGCAGGAGTGCTGTATCCTGGCTGCCTGTGGCTTTTTCCAGGAGGAGAAGGGATGCTGGGCAATCTGTTTACAGGCCTGCAGCAGGCAGGGCAGGGCAGTGATGCTGCTCCAAGCAGGGATGTGGTACCCCGGGCACTGTCCCCTTCACCAAGGGCTGTGGGGAGGCTGCAAGGGACCCTTGAGTGCTGGGGAGGATCACAGGGCAGAAGTTCCCCCTGTAGCTGTGCTGCTGGGGAAACAAGGATGTGGGAATTGTAGTCACAGGCTGGCCTGAGCTGGACGGGACCCTAAAGCTCCTCGTGGAAGGGGTGGGCTGGGATGGCCGGGGGAGGGAGAAGCAGCAGGACCTCCATGGGGAAGCATTTATCACTCGGGTGTGATTTGAAAGGACGGCTTTGGGCTTTCCAGCTGGGAGCTGGGCACAAGGAGAATCCCAAGCACGGAGGAGGGGGAAGGTGAGGACAAGCGGAATGGGGCTGAGGGACAGCGGGGTCTCCTCTATTCCTTCAGTCGGTGTGGATGAAAAAACACAACTGAAAAGAGGAAATACCTTCCAGCAGGGTCTGAATTAGGAAATACCTGCAACCGGCTGAGTCCCTGCTCTCCGCGGGGCCGCTCCGCTCCCCGCGGCCGGGCGAGGGCAGCAGAGGCCGGGAAGCGGCGCGGCCAGGCCGGAGATGGGATTGGGATAGGGATAGGAATAGGATGGGGATCCCCCGATCCCCCTGCACCCTGCTCTGCCAACAGGGCACGGCACCACCAGCACCGGCATTTAGGAACCTGCTCTCGTTAGCAGTAATAAAACTAGTTGTTATTTCTAGTTTTTATTGTTATCGTTGAAAGCCCGTGAACCCCGAGTAGAAGAGATGTGCTCTGCGGCGCTCCAGCCCCTAAATCCTGCCCCAGGTGTGTCCTGCAGACACAAAGAGCTCGTCCTGCTGCTGTGTCTGCTCAGCATCCTCTGGGAAACCCACAGAGCAGGACAGGGCAGTCTGGGGGTACCTCCAGAGCAGGGCACATGGGACATCACCTTACTGCTGTCCCCTCTTGCGGGCTCAGGACCCGGATGGTTGATTCTGGGCCTACGCACCACCCCCTGTCTGGCAGGGGCACCCCGAACCTGGCCGCGCCTCCCTCCAGCAGCCATGCCTTGTGCCAGCCAGCAGCCTGGAGTGCTGCACGGTGCCAGGCTGGGGTTGACGTCCCTGGGACTCTCAAACCTCCACCCAGGAGCTCCGGGCACGAGAGATGTCCCGGCCCTAGCTGCGCCACAGCCAGGCTGATCTCGGGGTGCCCCCGGCGCCAGCTCCCTCCTCCCCGGCCGGGCTCGCTCTGTGTCCTGCCATCTTGCGCCTGTGAATAATTCACCGTCCCTGTCCCCGTTGTTTCCTTGCAGGTATTTATAGCCCGTGATCGCGTCTCCTTGGAGGCAGCTCGCTCCGCCGCCGTGTAAATTTAGCTCCCGTCGTCTCTCACATGTCATGCCCTCCAGCCCTTGCGGGAGCCCTTCCATGCGGCTCCGTTCCGCCAGGAGCCCCCACGTCCCCCTCCATGGCTATCCCCGGGGCTGGCCGGAGCCGCCTGGGGTTGTGTCACGCTGTGCCATGCCCGGTGTCCCCGTGCCTGCCAGGCCTCGGACGCCGGGGCAGCTCAGCTTCCCTCCGGCAGCTGCCCGGGGCCGCCGAGCCCTTCAGCTGCTGCGGCGCGGGGGATGCTTTGAAATTCCTGGGCTGCCATCTGTGCTATGCAAATCCCCCGATCTGCCGGCTGCGTGCGGACCCGCTTCCGGACCCAGCGATGGAGCTGTTATTATCCCGCTCCTCCTTCCGAGGAGCAGAAACATCGCCCTTCTCCTTGACACGCACCCCTCTGCCGGGGAATGAGGAGGGAGCGGAGCAGCTCCGGGCTGCGGGGATGGTTGTTCCCCGAGGTCACCTGGAGTCCGCCCGGTCTGGCTGACGGTGTCACGGTGAGAAACGGAGCCAGGGCCGGGAGTGCAGCACTCAAGTCTGGCTGGGCAGCGCACAGGTGGCTCCGAGGGTGGGGACTGAGCCCACTCAGCCACTGGGACAGCCGATGGCGGGGGAATGCGGCAGGAGCAGAGCCCGTGTCCCCGGCACAGCGTGCGCATCCCCCCGCAGGGCCCAGCTGCTCCCGCAGCACCCCCGCTGCCCCACCCAGGGACCCGGCCCCGCCAGCCTGGGGCCTGCATGAGCCACACGCACACACAAAACAGGCAGGAGCAAGCATCATCCCCCTCTCCCCATTCCCCACCCTGGTGCTGCTGTGCAAACACCCCCAGGAGCTGCCCCACCTTCTCCCCAAATTCACCGGGGGAGCCCAGGCTGTACTGTACCCACGGGCAGCGAGGGGCCGCCAGCGCCAGCACAGCCGCCCCTCCGTGCTCTTTAAACTCCGATCCGCTGGGAAGGTGGCAGCGGCTCCCCGGGGTAGCGAGGGAAGCGGGGGGCACTTTGCCAGCACGAGGTAATTAATGAGCATCTTGCGCTGCTCCCCGCTGGGCCTCCATCCCCCCAGGACCCCGCGGCCGCCAGCGCGGGCACCGCCTGCTCCTGGGGGCCGGGGGACCTGGCGGCACGGGGCCTCGTTAATATTTTAGGAGCTCTTTTGTCCGCAGGGGATGGGGAGGCTCGTTCGCAATCGCCTTTCATCTCCGTGAGGCCTCCTCGCGGCTCCAGCCTCTTATCTGCCGCCTCCTCGCTGCTTCGCTGCAGCTTGTTATGGGGCTTGGGTTGTTGTTTTGTTTTTTTTTCCTGGGAAGGGTTGGAAAAAAAGCCTGGCTGCTCCTGGCCAAAGGGCATCCGCCAGCCGTGCTGGCGGCAGCTGCTGGAGCATCCCCGCACGGCTCCTGCCTGCCTGCTGCCGTCCCTCCGCTGCCTGCTCGGGGCTGCAGCCCTGCCCAGGCTGGGCTGTGCCAAGGGCTGGGGCTGGATGTGTCCCTGGTGGTCCTGGGGAGGGCTCGGAGGCGGCTGCTGTGCCTGAGCCCCTGTGGTGGCAGGGAGAGGGGGTTTGTGTGTGTATGTGTGTGTGTGTGTGTGTGTGTGTGTGCGCACTGCCTGTGCCACAGGTGGAACTGGAGACCCCCAAGGGCTGTGCCAAGGGGTCCATGGATCCACTGAAACCCCATTCCCTGTGAGGGATGCCCAGGGGGGATGTGAAAAACCAGCCTGGGTGCCTCCTGGCTGGCTGGGAAGGGGCAGACCAAGGTGCAGAGCTGGGCTGGTGCGAGGATGAAGAGGGTGATGACGGAGAAAGTATCTGGAGGGGGGAATGGGAGCTGAGCTGCATTTCTGCTCCCCCCCTGAGCTGGGGAGCGTAAGCAAAGTTGGGAGAGCAGAGGGTGCCCTGGGGAGAGGTCTGGCTCAGCCCTGGGGCTTGAACAGCTCCATGGACAATTGTCTCTAGCTTCTCCCTTGCACCTCTCCTTCATCCTCCCCTTGCTCCTCTTGCCATCTTGGCAATGCCTCATTGTCCCCAGGTCCCAAACTCGTGGTCTTGGCTCCTCTTGTCTGTCCCAGCCAGTGTTGCTCGTGATGTCCCTTCCCCAGTGATGGTCCTGGCTCACTGAGAGGTGTGGGCAGCTCAGGGTCCCTGCTTGGGGGGTTCTTGGGGGTCTCCAGGTAATCCCCCCATGCACACACAAGCTCTCCTGGGGACTGTGCTGCCTTTCTCTTTGATTCTGTCCATCCCCTGTGCCACAGAGGGCTGAGGCAACAGGACTCACCTTGTCCTGGGAAAAGCCCACCCCCATACCTGGCCACTTCCAAGTCTGGGCACGGCCCTGGCAATGACAAGATGTGCCAGTCCCACCAGAGCTGAACCCATCTGTCCATCCCTTTGCCCAAGCAAGAACTTGGATCCCCACAGGAAATCTGGCTGAAGGCCTCAGGAGACTTTTCCAGCTGTGTTCTGCCAAGGCTGACAGCTTCTTCCCATGGGAAAGTGCTTCCCCATCACCCAGTGATGCACGACAGCGTTCAAAGCTCCTTCACTGCACACCCCAGCTGCAGGCACACCAGTGGGGACTGCTGCAGTCCCCTGGGGAGGTGGCATCCTCCTGGCACTGGCACTGCTGCCAGGTCACCCCAGCTGGCAATCCAGGCTCAGGGAGCTCAGGGAGGGCTGGCGCCTGCGCTCAGGAAGGCGGTGAGCTCACGGGTTTAATTTTCTCAAGGCTTCGTTCGGCTCTGACATGTGATCCTCGCTACAGGAAGGACGCGGCGAATGCGTCGTCCCCCGGGGCTGCCTGCCTCGACCTTGTGGGAAGAGGTAAGAGCACAGCATGGCTTTTCCGCCCCACTGGTGTCGCTTCCAACAGCAATTTAATATCTCCCTGATAACCCAGGCCGAGTTTCAGGCACCGTTAAAAAAAATAAAGCATCTGCTGATAAAAGTCGATGTCCTCGGCTGAAATCGCCGGTGTGGGTCTGCATGGCTGTCCAGCTCCAGACTTATCCTTGTCCTCTGGCAGGAGCCTGATGCCCTCCTGGAGAGGACATGGGGACCATGGGGACTCCCAGTGTGGGGACTGTCAGCCCTGGGCTCTGTGCCCAGTGGAGGGGGAACGCTCACCAGCCCCATCTGGGACACAGTGGGAGCTGTGGCAGCTCCATCGCCCCCCAAGGCAAAGCTGCCATCACTCTCCCCCTTCCCCCCCAGCATCCCAGACATCCCCACGTGGTCCCAGCCATGGGGCAGAGGTACTGATGCCTCCCCAACCAAAGGAAGGTCTGGGATGCTCCCTGTAAGAGCTCTCTGTGGACCAGCAGGGGCTGCAGGGATTTGGGCTCACTTTGGATGGAGCAGAACCAGGGATGGGCTCAGCTCTGGTGTGACCCACAAGGCTGGCCATGCACATTTCTCCAGGTCCAGGTCTCTGCTCCTGTCTCCGTGGGCTCACTTTTCTTGTTCCACTTGCTGAGCTTGGTTTCCCCAGTTCGTTTTTCCAGGCTTCTTTCAGAAGGCTCAATTCCCTGTGCTCACCTCTGTGAGCTCTCCAGCACCTCCAGAAGGGAGGTTCCTTGGCCATGGCTTGCTGGACATGGATCCCCAGGCTCGGTTCTCCAGGCACACCTTCCCGGAGGTGTCTCCCAGGCTCGATGCCTCCTCGGTGGTGGTTCCCAGCTGCTTCCCGGGGCTCTCCCCATCAGCCCGGTGCCAGCAGAGGGCCTCCCTTACCAGCACAGCACCGTCTGGAAATTATAAAACACATTATCTATTTGGCAAAACTTTGTGCAAGGATCAGGAAAAGGGCTGGAATCCGTTCTCCTCCAGGAGACCGGAGACAGCGTGTCCCCCCCGGCTTCTGTTTTCAATGCCAGCACTCAGCCGCGTTAAAGCCGTGGGAGCGTTCGTCATTAAAATGGCAATTGTGGAGCCAGGCAATAAATTTAACATCATAAAAGGCGCTGGGAGGGTCTCGCTCATCTGTTGCTCTTCAAAGAAAAGTCTTAGTTGCTTCCGTAAAAAAAATATATATTGGGACGAAGCAGGTGAGAAGGGCCGGGGTGGCAGCTCTCCCTGACTGCTGGGGCGCTGCGGGGAGCTTGGCCGGGCAGAGGTGACCCTTTGGGGTGCCCGTGGGGCTGGGGGCGCAGGAGGAGGGGGCGTTGGGGCTCTTTCCAGGTGATGGGTTTTCCTCTCTGCGTGCCGCAGCGCGATGAGCAGGGGTGAGGGGCTGTGTGGGAACATCTCCCCTTCTGCTGAGGGGGGGTTCTCTGTCACCGGGGAGTGAGGGACACCCAGCACGCAGGGTGACATCGGCCAGGGCTCCCAGCTCTGTCCTGCACCCCTGCGGCGCCGCTGGGTGCCCCTGGGCTGGGACCACCCCGCTCCTGCCGCCAGCGCCCGCCGATAGCCATCATCTCCCAACGCCAGGCTCCGGCCGCCGGCGTCTGCCGGCAGAATTAGCCGTCGGATTGGAACCGTTCGCTAAATAATTCAGGAGATTTCTTCCCCTTTTTTTTTTTTTTTCCCCGAGAAAGCTGTTTTCGTTCCTCTTTTTTTTTTTTTTTTTTTTTTTTTCTT
>VWYI01003885.1:312094-332269 GCA_013399455.1 Anthoscopus minutus
TTTTTTTTTTTTTTTTTTCCTTTAAGGTCGGAGTATTTTCCAGGCTGGGTTTCCATCGAGGGGGTGCGGACACGCTCAGGCAATACCGCCATGTGTTTACAGCTCAGCTCCCGGCGTTATTTAGGGATTGTAAAACCACAGCAGCTCGCTCGCTCGCTCGCTCCCCCCCGCTCGCCGCAGCCAATTTTTTTTCCTCCATGCGGCTCTCGTTGCAGCGGCAAAGGTCAACCCCGCTCCTTTGAAAGCAGCACCCCCCTCCCTTATCAGATTTAGGAATCCTTGGGGGAGGTTGAAGCCGAAATGCAGGCAAAGCCAGCTGGCCGCGGTCCGGCCGGGGGGGCGGTGGGGCTGGAGGGTGGGAAGGAAGGATGGAGGTGGCTGCCGCGGGAGGAGGAGGAGGAGGAGGAGGAGGGCGTTGGGATGAGCCCCCGCGCCCGGGCGGGGCAGCACCGACAGCAGCGAGCGCCTGAATAATGGGGACGCAGATAATACAGCTGATTAGCGGCCGGCCGGGCTCGGGGAGGGAGCACTGGATGTGACGAAGAAATCACTGCGGGGGTGAAGGGGGAGTGGGGTGGCTGGAAGAGCCCCACAGCGCAGGGATGGGGGTCCAGCAGAGGGGTGAGCCCTGAGGAAAAGGGCTGGGGGGCACGGAGATGGGGATGAGGACTGGGAGCAGGGTGAGCTCCATGGAAGAGGGGTGAGGGTTGTGACAGAGGGTGAGCCCGTAGAACTGAGATGGGGGTCACAGTGAGGGGATGGTGCCCGTGGCAAATGTTTGGTGTAAATGGGAATAATCTGCTGGGAATAATAAGGGCTGGTCCCCTGGGATAATCTGCTCTGGGGGGCCCCCCCAGCCCCCCCCCCCCAAACTGGGCAGCCATGGGGCACCTCAGCGAGGCTGAGCATGGGAAGGGACCATGGCCATCGATGGAGTGACCGAGCGATGGCAGAGAGTGGTCCCTGGGGAGAGGGAAGGAGGGAGCAGGGGAAGAGAGACGAGGACAGAAGCCAGGCGTGGGGCGGAGCTCAGGCGTGGGGCGGGAGGCGCTGTCAGTGCCGCGGGCAGCCCCGGTGCCGGTCGCTCCCCTGGAGACGCTCCCTGCTGGTCTTGTCCTGGCCCAGGCACCGCTCACGCCTTCAAACTTTGCCAGAGGATGGTTTTTAATTAAAACCAGAAGATGCTGCTCTGCGCCCCGGCCCTTCGGGGATGACCACTGCTCACATCCTCCGTCTTTGGTCTTCCTGGCTGCACAGCTTGACACGGGGAGATGAAAGTCCCTCCCTGCCAAAAAAGCACCAGAAAAAAAAGGGCAGTCGTAAAAACACACCGCCAAGATGTCCTCAGCCGAGGGTCCAGTGAGGTCCTGGCCACCAGGAGCTGTGGCCAGAGCCGAGCAGCAGCCTGGGGAGTGGGGCTGTTGCCTTCAGCCCTTCTAAAAATAAGCTCCGAGCGCAGTGAGCGCCTAACTGGAACCAGCTTTCCAAACTCCCAGCTGGAAGCAGCTTTAGGAGCCTGCACCAGCCTTTCTGGGAAAGAGCAATTAAAAATAGCGAGCGACTGAAAGCGCCGTGCCTGCCGCCCGTCCTGCCCCTGTGTGGGGAGGACACAGGGAGCCAGGTTTGGAGGGCAGGTGTTTCCCTTTGCTCTGCTTGGGAAGGCCAGCAGTGCCCAGAGATGGAACTGGAAGGATATCTGGGGGGATTCAGCCTCCCTGATCCCAGGAGAAAGGGGGCAGTGCTCTCCCCAAGGAGAGCAGCTGGGGCCATTCCAGCATTGTCACCTGCTGGGTGCTGGAGCTGGAGCTGGAGCTGGGGCCACGTCCAGGATGGAGCCTAGAAGGGCAAAGGCCAGTCTGTCCCAGGGAGGTGTGGATAGAACAACATCCTACAGCAGGGGTGGGATTCTGGGGACAGGTGAGGGGCTCAGAGTACCCCACATAGGCCCCAGTTCATCCACTCACATAGGATCCAGCCCATCCATCCCCACAGGCTCCACCCTACCCACTCACTCACATGGGGTCCAACACACCCACCCCATGAGCTCCAGCTCTGTGGATATGTGCTCTCCACCCCATCCCCTCTGGGGCTCAGCCCCATCACTCCTGTGGGTGCCCATGGCTGGGATGGGTGCTGGACCTCTGCCACACTGAGGCTGGAGATGGCCCCGTGCAGGTTTAGCTGGTGGCACAGGGCCAGGCTCATCAGCTCTGTGCCCAACCCTCTGTTCCACGGCATAGAGCCTGCACTCCCACGTGCTGCTGCTCCCAGTGCTCCCCAGCTCCCTCTGCTCCCAGTGTTCCCCAGCTCCCTCTGCTCCCAGTTCTCCCCAGTGCTCCCAGTGCTCCCCAGCTCCCAGTGCTCTCCCTGCTCCATCTGCTCCCAGTGCTCCCCAGCTCCCCAGTTCCCAGTGCTCCCAGTGCTCCCAGTGCTCCCCAGCTCCCCAGTTCCCAGTGCTCCCAGTGCTCCCAGTGCTCCCCAGCTCCACGCTCACTCCTCTTCCCCACCACCAGCCTGGTGGCTTGACTTGGAGATGTCTTGGTTGTCCCTTGGCTCGGCACCCTCTGGGCTGCTCCAGGCATCCGTGTGGCCACGCTTCCCCCAGCCATGCCCGCCAGCCCGCGTATGCCTACGCTTCCTTTCCCCTCCCTAACAGGGGCAAACAGGGCCAGGGCAGAGCCCCCAGACTCCCCCAGCGGCGGCTCCCTGGGCGCTCGTTTCCTCTCGGCTGCGCTCGTCTCGTTACGATCTAATTCCCTAACGAAGGGCCAATGCAGAGGAAGCCTTGCGGAAGCCCTGGCAGCGCCTTCCTGCTAGCAGCCCCTGCTCCGGCACAGCGGGATTTCCTCGGGGTCGGACAAGACCCGTTTCGGGGTCTTGGTCTGGCCAAACCACGCTGCTCTTCCGTCCCTCTTGCTCAGTCAGGACCCCCCCTCCGTTCTCCTTCCCATTTTGTGTTTATCCAGGTCACGAGCAAGGCTGTCCCACACCCTCCTTGAAAATGCTGGTGGAATGCTCCTCTTTTCCCGTGCCACCGCGTGCTGGGGATTCCCAGGTGCCTCCAGGCATCCCGAGCTCTCTGTGTGTGCCTCCAGCTGAGTGATTGCCCTGGTGCCCATGTCCAGGTGATGGGAAAACTGATGGTTTGGAATTTTCTTGGGATAATAGCTCAACAGCTTTTGTGTCCCAGTGGGTTTCTGAGCACAAATGGGAATATCCAGCATCACCAGTTCTCCTTAGCAATGCACTAATGCCCCTCATCGCCCAGTCTTTGTCACTGCTATGAAGAAACCCTCTCCCCTTTCCTTTTCTTCCATGTTTCAGAAAGTTCCTGCGTTCTTCAGCTTCCCTCACCAACTCCTTCTATCCCCTGCAGACTCCTTTTCCACCCTCACTGTGTCACAACAGCTGCCAGATCCATGAGAAACAGGACAATGGTCCACGAGTGCAGCTGTGTGAGCCCCTCAGGGCTGAAGTGAGGATGGAGGAATGGCCAGCACTGAGGATGGACAACCCTGCCAGCTCAGCCAACAGATGTGCCACCACTTCTTCAGGATAAAACCCTTTTTCCACACAGAGATGCACAACCAGGGGCTTCACTGGGGGTTTTGTTTTGGTTTAGAGCCCCAGCGGTGGCACAGGGACCCTGGGAAGGGCAGTGCCCACAGGTCTGTGATGTTAAAATGTTAAAATAAAGCTTTTAACAGCCTAGAGGCCTCCTTTGGGCACCTTTTGGGGATGTGGAGGAAAAAGCAAAGTGGGGAGTGTGGCCATGATTTTCTGAGCCTGAGAGTTTTCAGCCTGGCAGGGGCTGATCTGTTCCCAAGGGAAAATCTTTTGGGAACTCCTCTTTCAAGGAGTGTTTTTTGTAAATAGGTTTTGGTTCTCAAAGCAATGTCACACAGCTGTTCTGAATGGGTTTTTCTCTTGTTCCACCAATGGCACCAGAGATGTGGCTCCTTTGGCCAATCATGTTGACCTGTATGGGAACACCTTATAAAAAGGGTTGCAAACCCAAAAATAAAGGCTTTTCCTGCCTCACTGGGATCAAACCTCACTGTTGTGATTTGAATCCACTCTTCCATTTTGTGTCCACTAGCAACAGGGAAGCACTGGGTGTCTGCTGCCCCAGTGCAACCCTGTGATGCTCCCAGCTCAGGTAGCTTGGCAGAGCTCAGGAGAGCACAGGAATCTGTGTCTGCACTCTCTCCTGAGGAAGTTCTGCCCCTGCCAGGGGGGTTTGTTCCAGAGGATTCCCCGAGGGGATGCTCACAGCGTGGTTCAGGGGGAAGATGGGCAGCTCACTCAGGGCTCCACCAGGTAGGTGCAGAGCAGCTCTGGAGTCCAGGAGGGATCATGAAGGGAGATGGGGCTTCTCCTGCCTCCTTTGTGCAGGGCTCGGCCCCAGCAGGTGAAGGCAGGAAGGCATCAGGCAGCACAGCAGGGCTGGTGGGAGTAGCATGGTGGGGGGCCCAGCTGGTGCGTGGGCCCACGGGGAGGCTGCAGAGAGAAAGGAGAAATGGGAAAACGGCTGCTTGAAACCCCTGGGTGCCATGGGAAGGCAGGCATGGGGAGAGGCAGGGAGGGCAGAACTTGAGGGGAGCCCCTGCCTCTGGGCAGGAGGGGATGGAGAGCTGGTGGTGTGGCAGGGAGCCAGCAGGAGGAAGGCAGAACCTGTAGGGTGGATGAAGCACCAGTGACTGAGCTGCACCCATGACCAAAGGCACTGCTGGATCAGGAGAAGTGCTCTCCCAACTGTCCCCAAACCAAAGCTTGGTCCCCAGGAGCCACCAACACACAGACCAAGCCCCTGCATCCCGAGCCCAGAGTGGGGTCCTGGGGGTGAGGTGCAAGAGGAGCCTTTTCTTCTGGAGCCACCATCCTGCCCTGCCCAGGGAGCTGCTGGCCCCTGCCCAAGGCAGTGAAACTTGGGTACCAGCACTGGGGGGACAGGCAGCCTGTGTGGCACATGGAACGAGTTCCTCCACAAGGTGACCACTGGATGATGCCTTCATGTCTCCAGAGCTGCCAGCACAGCTCCTCAACTGTGTCACCAGAGCTGCCTCACTCCGAGGGCTCCTCCATGGCTTCCTGCCCAGGTCATGTCCTGGCCAAGCACTCCCCAGCATGGGCAGCTGATGAAGGGGGGATCAAGACAGGACCATAAGCTGGGCTTAACCAAAAGGGCTCATTTCCATGAGATGCAGGAGAAAATGAATCCTCTGACCATGGGAAAGAGCAGGAAAGGGCTGTGGAGGAATGGCAAGGGAGAAAGTGGCACCCTGAGAGGTGGCGGTGGGAGGTTAGAGAGGTGAAGGTACCACAAGGTGTGTTTAATTCCTGGAATGGCTTCAGCAAAGGACACCCTGCCAGCACAGCTCAGTTCCTCCCAGCTGTGCTTGTCTGCAAAACAGCCATCCCTGCTTCCCCAAAATACTTGGGAGGGCTGGAGTAGGCCAACTCCACCACCCTCATCGATGCTGCAGGGAGCCTATTTTAAGCCTTGCTAACGTAGGAGGATTAAATTTGGCTGGCTGAGACACGTCCTGCTCCCAGCTGTCCCCCAGCCTCCCCTGAGGTTGGCAGCTCTGCCGCAGGCACGGCTCATGAGGCAGGAGGCTGCCCTGGACCTCCAGGGTCGGCTGCCCTGCACAAGAGGAACCCAAAACTGGGGCATCTCCTTGCATGCAGAGACACTCAGCTCGGGCTGAGTGTCACCAGGCATTGGTGTCAACAGGTTGACCCACAGGGCTGTGGTGGGAAGCACCACAGGATGAGCTCTCGTTGTGTGGATGGGTTTGGAGCGAGCCAGAGACTCCACCCCATGGTCCCCTTACCCAGAGGAGCCGAGTATTGGGGGAGCCTTCTCCCCACCCTGGCATCTCCCTGCCTGCCTCCTCCCTGCCCAGGGAGTCCTGTGGAGCCCCACACACCGATCTGCCCCTTCCCGTGGGGCGCAGGGTCCTCCCCCCTGCGCTCGCTCTCCTGCACGCCCGCAGGTCCCGTCAGGCTCATCGCTGTATTCATTGACAGAGCGCTCATTGCTGGAGGTCCTGCCGAAGGGCCTCATGGAAAATTGTGTGCTGCCTGCGTGGAATTCCCCGCCTGGTGCCAACACGGTGGATGTTTAAGCGAGTGTCACGCCCGGCCATCAAGGGCTGCATCACCAGCCCCGTCTTCAGCCCAGACAGCCCGGGGCAGACGTTCGGCCGGAGGAAATGAAGCAAGAGCTGATTTACACCTATTGGGATGGGCCACCACTGACCTCCATCGCCGATTCCCGCTGCCACGGGGAGCATCACTCCACTGCTCTTCCTCCCTTTGCTCATTTGGAAGACGGGGGTAATAATCCCCATCACCTATTTGCGAGGCTGTTGTGAATTTTCATGAGCTCCCATCTGAACGGGGCTTTGAGCAGGAAAACTGCTGTATCAGCTCTAGGCAATGATAAACAATACTCAGCATTTACATATTCAAAGCACTTTGATTAACTCTTGGGGTTTAAGGACTTGAGTCGATTCCCACCCGACCGTAATGGCAGCTGGACGGGGCGAGGGGCGGCGCTGGGGGAGAGCTGGGGGTTCACCCCGCCGGGCAGAGCCAGGGGAACCCCCCGACAAAGCCACGCAAAGTACCTCCTGCCTTAAATCCCTGCCTGGAACGGAGGAAAAATAAATCCGGCTGGTCCCCGCCTGCGGGAAGAGGCAGATCCCGCCATGCGGAGCGAGGAGCATCACCGGTTCTGCCGCAGAAGCTGTAACCAGGTGTTAAATAGCTGTGAAATGCTAACTTGATTCATGCAGAAGTCGCCAAATAAAGGAATTTTTCTTTGCCTTTAAAGAAAAATAAATTAGGAAAGGATGGGCCCACGCCTGCCCTGATGCACAACGTTGTGACCTCCTCCCCAGACGCCTGCTAATTCCACGAGGGCAAAAAGCCGCGGAGAGCAAATCCAGGAGCCCGATTTCGCTTTTTATTCAGCAGGGATTTTTTGCTGTCTTTTTTTTTTTTCCTTACCAAATCTTCACAATCTCCTGGATTTAAACGACGTCCCCCCGCCACTCCACCCCTCCCCAGGGGATGCTCAGCCCCCCCGGGTTCCTGCTGCCACAGGATCCTCCAGCATTATTATTGAAATCACTGTCAAACAAGAGCAAAACCTGGCGAAACTTTGGTACCGCCCTCACGCCGCGACTTCGGATGCGGCAGCGGCCGGGGCTGCCTGCTCTGGGCAGGGGGTGTCCGTGCAGAACTGCCAGCTCCAGGGCTAAACCCCTTCCTGAGGGCTTCCGAGCTGCCCCGTCAGCTCCTTCTGCCATTAATTAACGGCACTCTCGGAAAAAGTAGCTCTCCCTGCTCCAGCGTCGGGGGCCAGTCATCCCGCACCGCAGGATTCCGGCGTATCCCCCAGCCCGAGGCAGAGGAGACGCTGCTGCCGTGTCTTCCGCCGCCGCTGTACACCCAGCACCGTGTCCCTGGCCCTGAAAATCCGGCGCTGGCTAGGAAAGATAAAGGGCAGGGACTCAGCCATCCCTGCGGGCGGCTGGAAGCGCTGAGCTGCGCTGGCCGCCACGCATGAGCACTGCGAGGCCGCCGCTCTGGTTTCCTATATTAAAAAAGGTTTTGCTGCTGCTAGGAAGGAAACTTTGGGCACCGTCCCCTGTGCAGCAGCCCGGGAGCAGCAGCCGGAGCAAAGCCCTCGCCAGCTCCGGGAACGGCAGATGCTCGGAGCTGCTGGGGATGCGGGAAGCGAGCGGGTCTGCGTGGGCACAGCCGCCTCGGCCCGTGTCCCAGCGCTGCTGGCCGGTCGTGGAGCTCTTTGTACCCAGTGCTGGGGACAACTGGCCGGAGTTGGGAGTGGGAAGGACGGGATCCGGGTCCAGAACTTGAGGGGAGACACCGCAAGTGAGATGTCTCAGCTGCTCCCTTCAGCAGGAGGAAGGACCGGGGAGGGCGAAGGGGTGTCCCTGGGGTTGGGGTACGGGGCAGACGCCGCCTGTCCCCGTCCCACCGGCTTCCAAGGACACGGGGACTGGGCAGCATCACCCGGCAAAACTCCCGGAGTCCCGCGCGCTCGCCGCGACCCCCCAAGCGCATCCTCCCGGTGCTGGCAGAACACCCCGGGGACGGGCTCCTGCCTTCACCCCCTGCCCGGTGCCGGTCTCGAGGGGCTGCGCATCCCCCGGGGGGCTGCGGGGCGGCGCGGAGCGGGGACACCGGGCTGGCGGTGCCGTGCGGTGCCGCGCNGGCCGCGGAGCCGCTCGGCCGGGGGGCAGCGGCGGGAGGGAGCGGCCGGCCGGGCACCGGAGCGGGCACTGAGCAGGGCAAACAGCCGGGCACTGAGCGAGATAAACAGCCGAGCACCGGAGCGGGCACTACCCAGGGCACCGGAGTGGGCAAACAGCCAGGCACTGCCCAGGGCAAACAGCCGGGCACTGGGTGGGCACTGCCCAGGGCACCAGAGTGAGCACTGAGTGGGGCAAACAACTGAGCACTGAGAGGGGTAAGCAGTCTCGGGCACTGAGCAGGCACTGAGTAGGGTGAACAGTCGGGCACTGGGTGGGATGAACAGCCTGGCACCGGAGCAGGCACTGCCCAGGGCACTGGAGCAGGCAAACAGCCGGGCACTGAGCAGGGCAGCAGACTGAGAACTGGAGTGGGCAGTGGACTGGGAAGCAGTCCAGGCAAACAAGCAAGCACTGGGTTGGGAGAGCAGTGGGGCAAACAACCAGGTACTGGGCAAGGCAAACAATCGTGCACTGAACTGGCACTGAACCAGGTACCAGGCTGGGCAAACAACCAGCCACTGCAGCAGATATGGAACCAACTCTGAACCAAGCACTGAACCAGGGGCCAGGCTGGGCACTGGGCTGGGCAAACAACTGGGCATGGAACCAGGCACAGAACTGGGCACTGTGCCAGGCACTGCTGCAGAGAGCACAGAACTGGGTACCAAACCAGGCAAAGAACTGGGCACCAGGCTGGGCTGGGCTGGGCTGTAGTGGGCGCTGACTGGGAACTGCTGCACTTGGTACAGGACCAGGCACCAAAATGGGCAAAGAACCAGGCACTGCAGCAGGCAGTGCTGGCCTGGCAAAGAACCAGGCACCACATCAGGCAGAGCTCTGATGACACTGAACCAGACACTTAAGCAGGCACAAAACCACACTGGGCACCATTCTGGGTAGCACTGTGGCTGCCAGGGTATTGGCACACCAGGCACTGAATGAGGAGCTGAAGCAAGCAGAGTGTCACTCAGCACCACCCCTGCACCAAACTGGGCAGTGCCATGCAGGGCACCGGGTGCTGCACTGTGGGGACTGTGGGGACTGTGCCAGGCTGTCCTGTCCCACAGCACTGCACCCACTCCAGCACCCCCAACACCACCCAGCACGGCACCAGGTAGCCCTGCTGCCCTTCACATTTGCTCCATGGGAAGGAGATGTGTTCCTTCAGGACACTGCAGCCCCTTTGGGCCCCCTGAGGGACACCCAGCCAGCACTGCCACCCTGAGACCCTGTCCCTAAGGGTGCAAGTGCCACTCGCTGCCGTGATTAACCAAGTGCAGCAGCAAGAGGTCTGCCAGCCCTGGGCTGCCAGGACCCCCAGCAGAATCCCGCCTTCGGGTTTTTGGGAAGAGGACCGACCCATGGAGCTAGGGGCTTCTTCTGGCTTTGTCCCAGCATGGCCAGGCCTGTGGTGGCCCCAGGTGCCCGTGGGAGGGTGCCGTGGTGGCCGTGCAGCTGCGGGAGGAGTGACGGCTCGCGTTATTTCCGCGATGGTGCCGAAATGTGCGCAAACACTGCCTCCATTATCCGCTCCTGGGCTCTCTGCACAAGCGGGAGAGTGACCCCGGCGTGTTTTGAAACGCAGCCCCTGCGCTAGGTACACAAGCCGGCGGCTCTGCTTACCACGGAAACGCTCGGCCCGGCTGGATAGAGCAGCTTTTGATTGTGTGGGTGTCGCTCCCGGAACCCTCCCACTGCTGCCTCAACCGCCTCGCAACCGGCAGCGCGCCGAGTGGAAAAACAAGGCTGGCCAGAGCCCCGGGGAAATCTGCTCCGAGGGAAGGACCTGCCCGAGAAGCCACGCTCTGGCTGGGTGTTAATAGTGCTGATGATGTGGTTTTTGAGGCATTTGGGGAAAACCCAGGGTAAGGGGATTTTTAGGTGTCTAATGCTGTGGCATTGGGAACTTCAGAGGGGTGGTGTTAAAGAGCAGTGAGATGACACTCTCAGGAACGTGATGGGATTGCCGCAGTGTCCTGTACAGGGCCAGGGGCTGGAATTGATGATCCTTGTGGGCTCCTTCCAACTCTGGATATTCCACGATTCTTTGAGTAGTTGGAAGGAGCAGGGGAAGGAGGAGTGTTGGGAGCAGCAGGAAAGGTGGAGGGCTGGGTGCTCTGGGATAGGTTCAGAGCTATGGAGTGTCTGTCCCCACCAGCACAACCCTGGGATGGCATCACCCATCTCATGGATGCCCTGTGCCACTCTCTGGGACCAACAGTGCCCTGGGACAGGCTGGGGAGGCTGGCTGTCCATGTGGACTGTGCCAGTGCCCTGGCAGCGTGGGGATCCTGTGGGTGATATTTTGGGTAAGGTTTTGTGTGACCACTCTACTCAGTGAGGAGGCAATGGGTGACAGCCAGAGCAGCCAGTGAGAGGGGCTGGAGGCTCCCAAGGGTGGGCAGAAGCACCCCAGATGTGCCATTGTCACACATGCTGGGGCTGGGGGAGGTGAAGCCAGGAGCTCAGGGTGCCTTCGGGAGGTGACTCAGTTTCCCCGCATGGACACGGGCAGGGAGGCTGGTGGCAGTGGTGGCAGCAGTGGCAGCGGCGGCAGCGGTGGCAGCAGTGGCAGCAGTGGCCCTGGGCTGGCAGTGGTGGCAGTGGTGGCAGCGGTGGCCCTGGGCTGGCAGTGGTGGCAGTAGTGGCCCTGGGCTGGCAGTGGTGGCAGCAGTGGCAGCAGTGGCCCTGGGCTGGCAGTGGTGGCAGCAGTGGCAGCAGTGGCCCTGGGCTGGCACAGAGGCTGCAGAGGCCCCTGTTTCCGCAGGATCCGGCTGGCGTTGTGCCGCACAGTGAGGGGGGCAGAGCTCTTCTTGCACCTGCCCAGAGCATCTGCTAGGGAGAAAATCTCCATGGCAACTCTGCCGTTCCTCCATCCCTGTTCCACAGGGGACAGGGCGCTCTGCCTCTGCCTGCCCCCACGCAGCTGGGGTGTCCCCATGGTGGGGACAGGCCCCAGTGCCCTGGGAGATGGGCTCAGGGACAGCATGGCTTTGCTGCAGGCCGGCCCCTTGCCGTGGGAGCTGATCCCTCCCCGTGGGGCTCCAGGCCTCAGACCGACCCCCAGTGATGGGAAGTGACATCTGGAAGTCACCAAATTTAGGAGGTGGCTCCCTGCCCTGCTCCCAGTTTCAGGGAAGGCAGGTGGTTTTGCATCTTCCCTGACACATCCCAGCAGGACTCACTGCACCTTCCTGTCCCTCAGCTGCACTTGGGACCTCTGCCCTTTCCAAAGTGAGGAGGGGGGCAATTTTGGGGGAGGTGAAACGAGGTCCAATGGGACCAGGGCTCCTGAGCATGGAGCCAGCAGTGAGCCTGGGCATGGGGTGCAAACTCCATGCTGTTCATTTGGGCATCCTTCCCTGGATGGGGGCTGCCTACTGCCATCCTGAGCCCCAGCATCTCCCCTCCTTGTGCAGGTGCAGGGGAAGGGATGGAGCTGATTTCTTGGGCACTGCTTGTCTGGTGTCCCTTGGGGAGCTGAGCAGTGGCAGCCTCAGCCCACGAACCCTGCATGCCCATCACCTGCTCTGGCCTTGCTGCAGGGCTCTTGTGGAGACCCTGGATTCATGTGGGCTCTGGAATGGGCCAGGAAGGAAGAGGAGAAGATTTTCAGTGAGACTGGAGAGGAAAGGGAGGGAAATGCAACTGGAAGCAGCACTTGTGAGGGAGGCTCCTCACATCCTCTGGTCCTGCGATTCATATGGGTCCTGTTGGGTTTTTTAAGGGCTGGAGTGACTCAGAGCCTGCAAAGCCCTCCTGGTTCCAGGAGTGTCTGGGATGCTGGGGGATAACCCCACCTCTCTAAAGGCCAGCAGTCCAGTCCTTCCAGGCTCCAGCCTGGCTGGTGGTGTCTTCTCTCCTCCTTCACCCTGAGCTCCAGAGGGCACTTGCTCCACTCCTGGCCTCACTGAGCTCCTTCCGAAATCAGGGCATTCAGGCAAGCCCGCAGCGACTGCAAACCCACAGCCTGCACTTTTAAAAGGGGAAAGCAAATGTCTGTGCCAAGAAATTGAGTGAGGGGAGCCCAGCCCTCGCTCTGCATGAGGGTAGGAGCATCCCAACTGCAGAGAGATCCCTCAGCTGCAGTGGGATACCCAACAATTTCATTTCTGCAGCAAGCATGCAGCCAGTCCCCACACCAAGAGGAAGCCTCTGACCCAGAGGGTTTCCAGAGGGAGAATACAGAGCAGGACAACCCAAGGAATGGCCTCTCTGCTATATAAAGGCGGGAAACTGAGGCACGGGATGATTTAGGGACTCAGGCAAGCCATGTGTGACAGGATGCAGATGGCCCAAATCCCAGGCTCTTCTCTGAATTGCTGCTGAATTCTCCCAGAGGCAAAAAATAGCAATTTTTGATTGCCTCTGAAGCACCCGTTGAGGATGCTGAGCCCTCAGGAAGGAGGGAGCCGTTAGTGGAAAGGATCCCAGGGCTCCAACTGGAGTGTGGGAGATGGTCCAGGCTGGGGGGAGCAGGGGACAGAGGTGATGAAAGGACAAGGGGGAACAGTTTTAAACTAAAAGATGAGAGCTTTAGAATGAATATTAGGCAGAAATTCTGGGAAGCCCTGGAACAGGTTGCCCAGAGAAGCTGTGGCTGCCCCATCCTGGAAGCAGCCAAGGCCAGGTTGGAGGAGAGCAAAACCAACACCAACTTGTTCTAGTGGGAGGTTCCTTGCCTGTGGAACTGGATGGCTTTTAAAGGCTCTTCCTACCCAAACCATTCTGTAGTTCAATGATATCCTCCTCAGGACCATGGAGATGGATATTTGGGATGATCCATGAGCTGGAGCGAGTGTCTCCAGTGAGATATCTGTGGAGCATCTGCCAGTCTCTGTGCCCCTCCCTAGACTGGCCCAGGAGTGTGCAGTGGCCAAAGCAGCACCAAAGCACTGCTCCTGGGGTGAGGACCTGGCTGTCCTGGGAGCCATAAATCAGACCCACAGCCAAGGTATTGCTTGAAGGAGCCTGGCTTCCCCCTCTGGTCAGTGATTGTCCCTTCCTGGGACCTTGCTGGGGAGCTCATGCTGGTTCCTGGGGACCAGGTGTGACTTCTCCTGGATGCTTGTGGCACACATGAGCTCTCAGCCTGGCTTTCTCCCTACCCCAGCTCATGTGCCAGGTGGTGAAAGAGTTTGGCCTTTGCTGCCTGTTGAGAACTGCCCATGTGTGAAGATAAAACAGAGGGAATGTCACGTCCGGGTGCTGCCGTCTCCAGGAGTGGCCAAGGGGGCTGGGACATGCTGGAGGTCAGCACCAGGAGCTCTCATGGGCTGAGCTTATCAACTTCACCCCTCTCAGATGTCATCTGTGTGGTTTGTGCAGGGCAAAAGGATCTGCAAAGGTTGTGTGAACCTCAAACCCCCTTCTGGAGGATTGTGTCCTCCTGTCCCACTGTGCCTGGACACCAGTGGAGGTCCCCAGCAGGCTGTGGAGGGTCTCTTCCTTGCCAGGTTGAGCAAGGATGGACCTGGATTTTCCTTTTGGATCTGAATTGGGGTAGAAGTGCTCTTGAAAGCAAGAGGCTCCATGAGCTGCCCCATGGTCGTGTGGCACTGGCACCCACAGGGTGTTCCCACTTGAGCTGTGACAGGGCTCTGGGCTGGGAGGAGCTTGGATGCTTGGGTCCTGGGCAGAGGCTGGACAAAATGTGCTCATCACCCTGATTTGGACCAGAATCTGCTATTTCAGTCTCTGTGACCTAATGCTCCGTAGGTGCCTTTGAAAATAGCTGGAGGGTGGCTGCAGGGGCTGGGTTTCAGCAGCGATCCCCAGTTTGAGCTGCGAGGGAGCAGCACCACAGCCCCACACCCCAGGGCAGTCCAGCAGAGACACCCCGAGGAGCTGAACCTGCTGAACGTGGAGCGAGGGCAAACGTTTGATCTGGAGAATGCCAGAGCTCCAGGTCACTGCAGAACATGAGAACAGGAAAAGGTGGCAGAGTCCGAAGGGACGATGCTGAAGTCATCAGTGGTAAAAATGGCACCGAAATCAGCCTTTTCCTGCGAAATAATTTGGCTGGAATGAAACTGTTTTTCCTGATGGCAGCCAGAGCCTTTAGGGGTTAACTGCAGCCCTGCTGAGAGAACTGTAAAAGGTGTTTCCCGAAATATTTCCACTGCCCTGTTGGTTTTATGGCCAGGAAAGGCAGGGCAGGCCCTCCTGGGCAGCGGGGCGCTGCCAAAACCCAGCTGTTGGATGGCCGTGCCGATGGAAACCAGGTTTGGAAAAGCAAGAAGGGATTCCAAGCTGGACATCGGGAAAGCCGCCCAATGGTGCAGATGGATGCAGGAAGGGACCTCCCATTGATCCACCCCCAAAGCTGTGGGGATGGTGGAAGTCATCACTGGCTTGAGGGACAGAGTTGATGGGGTCACTTTCACATTGGGTTATGGAGGGTCTGGAGAGCCTGTGGAAGGGATTGGGTTTTGGGGAGTCACATTCAGTCAGCATAATCCCCCATTCTTGCCCAGTGCTGACAGCTGGGACCTTTGCAGGTCTCAAACACGGGAGAGGATGGAGAGGCTGCTGATGGGGGTCCTCAGGGGCACGGTGGCTAGGGACACATAGGCTTGCAAGTCTGGAGGTCACAGGAGATGCCATGATGCTGCCTAGGTGTTCCATATGCCCTGGGGTGTTTGACTTCATCCATGTGCCCTTGGATCAGGCTTGGACACAGGGAATCATGGAATCACTAAGGCTGGAAAAGCCCTCTAAGATCACTGAGCCCAACCATTAACCCAGCACTGCCAAGGCCACCACTAACCTGTGTCCCCAAGTGCCACATCCACATGGCTTTTGATCATTTCCAGGGACAGTGATTGCATCACCTTCCCTAGGCAGCCTGTTCCAGTGCATGACCACCCTTTCTGTGAAGAATTTTTCCTTAATATCCAATCTAAACTGCCCCTGACACAACTTGAGGCCATTTCCTCTTGTCCCATTGCCAGCTGCCAGGGAGCAGAGGCTGACCCTTGCCTGGCTGCACCCTCCTGTCAGAGACTGTGGACAGAGAGAAGGTCCCCCCTGAGCCTCCTTTTCTCCAGGATGAGCTTCCCAGTTCCTTCAGCTGCTCCTCATCTTGTGCTCCAGACCTTTCCCCAGCTCTGCTCCCTTTTCTGGATTCACTCCAGCCCCTCAATGTCTTTCTTGTCATGAGTGGCCCTGAATCAGAACCGAACAAGAGGGACACAGAGGGTGTCATTTGTGTGCTAACACCCCAAACCTCATCCCAAAAGGCCCATTGCATGGAGTGTGGCCAGCAGCAGGCTTTGATTTCACCCATGATGAGCATCTCAGAGGTTCCCTCCTGCCTGATCCCTCCTTTCAGACACTCCCAGCACTTGTGCTCACACCGTGTATGCTCCCTCTGGCTTCCCTGTGCAAGTCCTGGCTCCCCTCTTACCTGTGCTTCCAGGCCAGGTTTCCAAGTGCTTTATGCTTAAGCTCAAGCCCAAAAATCTGTGCAGGATGCAGTAAAGAAGCAGCAGCCAAGTCTGATTTGGACAAAAATTAGATTGAATTCCCTGTGCAGACAGGACATGAAACAGGAAAGTGGCCATGAAGTCGCCTCTCCAAAGCATCCCTGTACTTGTGGGGAGATCTGGGTTGGTGGCTGGGTGGGTTCTGATCACCTCCATCCACATCCCATGGTTAAGGATAAGTGAAGGAAAGATGTTTTTTGCTGGGGTTTCTGTGGCCGTGTGTCACGCTTGGGCCCGGCTCACAGCTGTGAGGCAGGAGCCAGCACTCAGGCTGGCCTGGCTAAATTGAGGGGAATTTCTCTTTTCACTCTGTGCCTTGTCTTGCTCTCAGAAGTAATGAAATGCAGGAGCCAGCATTAATGCACCATTAAAACTGCAAATTTCAGCGCGCAGCCATCAGGAAATGCAAATACTCGGGTCTGGTGTCAGCGCTACCTCTGCCGTGACAGCGGAGGAAGGGGCTGGCACACGGCTGACCTTTGCTACTAGGGAAAAATCTCCAGTGATGCTCAGCTTCTGGCTCTTGTCTCCTTTCCTGAGCCCTTCATCCCCTCCCAGCTACAGCTGGGCTCATGTCCCTGGCAGCACTGAGGGCCGCAAGGGGAAGGGGGTGTTTGGGCTCAGCTGTGCCTGTCCATAGAGGGTCTCATGCTCCTACCCGAGGTTTGGGGAGGTCCCAGGGGATCTGGGGAGTGCGATGGGGATGGGGGAGGCAAACTGTGCTGGGGCTGCTTTGTGTGTGCAGGGATGTGCCTGTCCCCAGGGCGCCGAGGGTGGCAGCCTGAGGAAGAGGAAGAGAAAGGCTGCAGAAGCCCTTGCTGCAGCTGGCGAGCACTGCCTGTTCCACCTCTCAATTGTGCTGTGCGTCGCTGGCAGGGACCTGCTTTTCCATAAATTTGGGTGGAAGGGAGAGCTTGGCAGAGCCCTGGGCTGCAGGGAAGGATTTACAGCTGCTCTGGCTGCTCCGCGTTCTCCTCACAGGGCTGGGGCTCCTGCAGAAATGCCCTGAGGGAGGAGGGGAGATGGAGGAGGGAACCCGTGCTGGCATCCATCCAGGGAGCAGGGTCCCAGCCAGTGCTGGATCAGGGGAGCTGGAGGAGGCGAGACAAACAGGGACACGCTTGGTTCACCCACGGATCTACTGCAGTCCCAGGGGTGGGAAAGCTGGGGCAGGGGCAATGGGGGACCCCCATGCTGGGCTGCAGGTGGGTGATTCTGTCCAGCATGGGCACAGCTAGACTCTCACATTTCCAGCAGTGGGGAATTGGTGGGGAGACACCTTATCCATGTCTGGAAAGGTGGTAACATCTCCCAGTTCCAGCCTGGCCAAGGGCTGTGAGCCCCTGAAGCATCTCAGTCTCTGGGGAACTTTGGGGCACTTGGAGCACCTCGTCCTGTGGAGCATCTCAGAGCACCTGGAGCACCTCATCCCTTGGGGTCACCTAGGGCACCTCATCTCTTGGAGCACCTCAAGGCTCCTAGGATACCTTCCTCCATGGAGCACCTCATCCCCTGGAGTCCCTCAGACAAGGCCACTGGCCACTGCCAGTCCCAGTGTTGAGCACCATCCTCCTCGAGCAGGTTTGCTGCCAGGTAACATCTTCCCACCACAGGCCATTGACTCCTGCCTGGCTGGCAGCCTGGCAGGGGCTTCTGTGCAGTCCCTTCAGCTCGGGCAGTGCACATCCGTGTATCCCTCCTGGAAGACGTCGAGCCCAGGAAGGGTCTGGGCTGGGTCACGAGGATGCAAACATGCTCTGATAGTTCCAGTTTGCTCTGGGTTATCTGAGGTGATGAGCTGTGCTGCCCCAGAGTGCTGGGAAAAGACCATTTTCCCCTCTTTCCACTGAAGTTTGAGTTTTCCAGGCAGCCTTAAGCAGCGCTGGAGCTTTCCCAGAGATGCCTCGTGGCTCTTCATTCTTCCTGTCTCTTCTGCCTGCTCTCCTTAACTCAAAACAAGAGCCGCTTGAGGAGGGAGATGCATCCCGGGCATCTCCCTTTGCATCCTCTCTCCTTTGCAACGAGCACAAAATAGGTATGGGCCCCATTTCCAGATGGAAACGTGAGGCCTGAGGATGGATAAAGAGTTTTCTAAGGCTTCGGAGCAAGGTGTGGACAGCGCTGAGAATAGCATCGCGAAATCTCAACTGCCAAGCCCTTAGCCTAACCAGAAGGTTATTCTTCTTCCCTTCTGCTCATACATATCCATTAGGATGAGACCATATGTGTGAGATGTAGATGAATTTCTTTCCTCTTGACAAGTCCAGTTGGTCTTCCTAGGTAAGGAGATGGTGGTCTGTTCCCATCCAACTCCAGGCTGGCTCTTTGCCGTGATTTCTTGGGTTGTGTTTGCCCCGGAAGAAATGGAGCTACACGTCAGAGCTTCAGGCCTGTCTCCTCTCCACACACCAGTTTTTTCCATGCCAGACATCCCTGGGGGGGCTGTGGAAGTATCCCCGGAGCGTGGGGAGTGCAGGGAAGCTTTCAGCGAAGGGGAGCAAGCAGGTGGGATAGGGCAGGGACAAGGGCTGCTGGCCTGTCCCCAGGCAGGTCCCAGAGGCCTTCCTGGGGCAGAAGTGGCTTCTGTGATGGCAGTGGGTGAGTGCAGCCCTGTGCTCCTGCTCTTCAGCACAGGGTGTCTCCCAGAAGACCCGGATGGGACCCTTGCACATCTCAGCTCACCCAAGACCTGGGCACTGCCCTTGCAGCTGAACTCTGTTGTGGAAGGGTCACTTGAAGACAAAGTGAGGAGAGATCTCGGAGGTTTCAGGTGGTTACAGATGTGATGTGGTGGATACAGATGTGTCACATCCATCTCCAGCTCAGCTCCAAAGCTTCCTGTCAGGAGGAAGAATGGCCTGGAGAGAACTGGTCCTTTTGACATGTCCCAATCCATTAGAGGCTTCAGATCAGTGCAGGGTTGATGTGGTGGATAGTGTTTGGGTGACCAAGGAGCTTCTTACACCCACAGGGAGGTCTGTCAGCCCCTTCCATAGCATCCATCACATGCTGCTGATGGTTGTTATGGGCACAGGGGAAGGGGGTGGGTTCTGGGCGCTGCTCCAGTGTGTGAAAGTCAGGGAGTGACTTCTTCTCAGGGTGGTGGAGCTGGGCAAAGACCAGCCCAAACACAGAAAGCAGCCTTTGAGAATCACAGAATCACAGACCCATGCAGGATGGAAAAGCCCCCTAAGGACACCAAGCCCTACCATTAATCCAACACCGCTGGGTTTACCATGTCCCCAAGTGCCACATCCACGTGTCCTTTAACACTCCCAGGGATGGCAATTCCACCACTTCCCTGGGCAGCCTGTTCCAATGCCAAAGTCCTTTCTGCAGGATAAAATGAGCATTGCTCACCTCCACAATGCCTGGGTCAAGGCTCAGCTGCAGCAGCATTGATGGGAAGAGGGGATGTGGAATGGAAGACATCCAGGTGGGATCTCGGAGGCGAGGGACCAACCACGTGCTTGTCCTCAGATGCCTCATGACACGGCAGGTGTCAGGGCATCACCTCCTCCTCCTGTGCCCACAGGCACTGCCAGATTTTATGCTACACATTCCAGGCTTCTCCATGCCCATCTCCATTATGCCTCCCATAAAACACAGACATGCTCAGGTGGCTCTCACCGTCGCCCTCAGGGTCCCAAATCCCTGCTGCCTGCTGAGGCTGTGCGTGCAGCACCTCATGGGGGTGGAGTGCTGGGCAGGAGGCAATGACCTGGCTGCCACTGAGGCCAGGAGGAGGCCAGCAGTTTTCACCGTCATTTCTCCAGGGCTTCTGACTCAGGTGTGCCCAAATTAGCTGTTGCCATAAGTAACTTTGATATTTCCAGTAGAAATCATGTAACTGGCACATCTGTTCTTAAAATCAGGGTTGCTCTGACCTTTTTGTCTCCTTGTTTGTGTGGACAGGCAGGAGAGGTTTGGAAAGCCCCATCTGGCTCTGCTGTGCTGGTGGTGAGGGCTCACGAGGAGGGACCACATTGGGCAGGTGTCCTCCCATCCCAGGTGCTGGGGCTGAGGGATCCCGTCCCACCATGGGGGATGGATTTGAGGTGACCCCACAGGGCTGGCCAGGGGATGGAATGTGGGAGAACGTGGGTGCAGCAGGAATAATTCCCCCCTGGAGCCTGGCTTGCTCTGCATTTCAGCTCCCATCTGAAGGGCAACATTCTCTGGTCTGAGAATGGCTGTTTTCGTTTCACTGGTGTCCTCCCAGAGCCAGCTGCTGAGCAGCAGCTCAGCCTGAGCCAAGAATCTCCAGGCACTGGGAAAACCGTGGTGTTAATGTGGGCCAGGACCTGTGTCCCCTGCATGGCCATGCACCACAGCTCTTGCTTGTCCCTCTCTCCTCAGTATGGCTTAGGCAAGGCTTCCGTGATCCCGGGAAGGGAAGG
>VWYI01003885.1:339511-377338 GCA_013399455.1 Anthoscopus minutus
GGGCTGTTTGCCTGGCGGGATGTGCGGGCAGGGGGTGGGGGGGTGTGCCAGGCGTCACGAACGGCCCCGTGTCCTCCTCCCTGCCGCGGTGGGAAGAGGCAGGAGCCGGCCGAAGCGTCCTTGACATGGATTTTGTGGTGGGGATGCGGGCATTCGGCGCCGCGCTGCCAGGAATTGCCCGCACTTCCCTGCGCTCCTGCCTCTGCCTCCTGCCCGTGACACGAGGTGGGTGGGCAGAGGAGAGGGGCTCTGGGTGCTACACCCCAAAATTCAGCCTGTCCCGCCTCTTCCTCCTCTGTGGCAGGGGTTTGTGCCAGAGGAGACGCTGTTGAGGTGTGGGGGGTGTTTTGGGGATCCCCGACCCTGGGGCTCCCTCACCCACCGGCATCCCCTGGTGTCACCGCGACCTTTCCAGGCAGGTGGCAGCAGTGCAGGTGCTGCTTGTCTGCAACCTGGGGATGCTGCAGGGTTTGTGGGGGGGTGACATCCTCTCCCCTAAACTGTCCCCTCTGACAAATCTCCTGTGTGGGGCACTGGGGAGCGGCCGGATCCAGGGTGCTTGGCCCTCGCAGGCAGCACCTGGCACCTCCTGGTGTGTCCGTGCAAGGCTTGGCCGAGGTTGGATCCAGCCCCAGCTGGTCCTGGACCTTCCACCTCCCTCAGCAGGGACATTCCCCGGGGTGGCCACAGCGGGTGCTGCTGTTCTCCTGCCTCCCTGTTTTATTTTCACAAATCCTGGCTGTAGGCACAACCTCTTGATTAAGTGTATTAATAGTTAAACTTTCAGCTCATAGCTTAAACTCACCAGACCACGAAAAGCTCCCTCCTTTACTCATGCTCTGGTGCTCAACTAAAATATTGCACTCAAAAGGCTTGGTTTGTTTTTGGTTTTTTTTTTCTTCTTCTCCTTTCCCCCTGACTCCACTTTGGCTCCTGGGGGCATTGTGGGGGTGTCCTGTGGGACTCCCAGTTGTCACTGCTGCCCCTTGCAGCCACCTCTCTGCACAGAGCCCAGGCATGGAGCAT
Source organism: Anthoscopus minutus (assembly GCA_013399455.1). Taxonomy (NCBI): domain Eukaryota; kingdom Metazoa; phylum Chordata; class Aves; order Passeriformes; family Paridae; genus Anthoscopus; species Anthoscopus minutus. The sequence continues at coordinate 340,538 of VWYI01003885.1, forward strand.
GGGTGTCCCCAAAGTGATTGATGCTCTTCAAACTCATCCAGGTGGGGAAGAAGGATGAGAGCCAGTGCCCCAGGAAGAGACTGGCCCTCCACCCACTTGGGGACATGAGAAGGGATGGGCTGTGGCAGCTTGGGAGAGGATGGAGAAGCTGGCAGTAGATGGTGTGTGGCATTGGCTGGTTTTCCTGCCAGGCAGGTGATGGAGAAAGAGGAAGGTGGGAGGTTCAGCCGTGCCAAGTGCAAGATCTTGCACCTGTGTGGGGACAGCCCCCGGTCCTGGTACAGCTGGGTGGTGGATGGGCTGGGAGCAGCCCTGTGGGAAATGGCTGGGGGTGCTGGTGGGTGACAGATGGGACATCAGCCGGCACTGTGCGCTCACAGCCCGGAAAGCCGAGTGTGTCCTGGGCTGCACCACGGGCAGCAGCCTGAGAAGGGGCTGCTCCCCCTCTGCTCTGCTCTGCTCTGCTCTGCTCTGCGGAGACCCCCTTGGGGCACCACATCCAGCTGTGGTGTCCCCAGCACAGCCAGATGTTGACCTGTTGGAGCAGGTCCAGAGGATGCCATGGAGATGGCCCAAGGGCTGGAGCCCTCTGCTCTGGAGACAGGCTGGGCATGTTCAGTCTGGAGTAGAGAAGGCTACAGGGAGACCTTACAGCTCCTTCCAGTGCTCAAAGGAGTTTCAAGAGAGCTGGAGAGAGGGACTTTGGACAAGGGCCTGGAGTGCAGGACAAAGGATGAGGGTTTTAAACTGTAACAGGTCAGGGTTAACTTGTACATAGGGAAGAAATATTTTACACTGAGGGTGGGGAGGCCCTGGCACAGAGTACCCAGAGAAGCTGTGGCAGCTCCATCCCTGGAAGTGTTCCAGGCCAGGCTGGACAGGGCTTGGAGCACCCTGGGACGGAGGAAGGTGTCCCTGCCCATGGCAGGGGGTTGAAAGGAGAGGAGCTTTAAGGTCACTTCCAACCCAAAGCATTCTGTGATTTGGTGCAGGGAGCAGTGCTGTGGTCGGGGCAGGAGGGAAGAAATGTGGGCAAAGGGGTGGCTGGAGGAGGAACCACCTCCAGAGGTGGCCACTGGGAAATCCCAGGCTGGAGAGGAGGAAATGTGAGTTTGCTGCTGCTCAGGCATGGGGATGAGCCCTGCAGCTGCCTTTGCCTTCAGCACAGGGACATGTCCTGCTGGGGAGGCTGGAGCTCACCATCCTTCGGGGCCCACTGGGGAGCATCAGGACGTGGAGGTGAGGAGCAGCCTGCATCCCTACCCATGTCCTGTGTCCCATGGGGCACCCCTGGGGCTGGAGCCCCAGGAGAGCTCCAGGAACAGCAGAATGGTGTGACCCCAGTGAGTGGCTGAGGGTGACCTGTGGGTCCCTTTGCCTTTGGGGAAGTCCAAAGGCCATGTTTATCCTGGTCACGGGCCCTCAGGCACCTGACACCCAGTCAAAAAATTTTTGTCAACATCTCAGTGCTGGTGATGTGCCCACCCTGTAGTCTCTCCTTTTGGGGTGCTGGAGTGCTGCTCCCTTGTCTTTAGTGATTTCATCCCTGCTTGTCTTTTCCCATGGCTTGCAAGCAGGTGGAGTGTGTTGATGGTCCGAGATGACAGCCTGTGCTGCACATGGGTGGCAGCCTGTGATTATGTGGATAAAAGGATTTTTGAGGTCAGAAGGTTTTCCAGTGGCTGCCTTGGTGTCCCTGGTTTCCACCATCCATGGTTCTGGAAAAGGGACTGGACAAATGGCTCCCAGGCTGAGCTCGCCTTGGGATGTGTGGCTCTGGCTCGATGTCCTTGTCTTGGAACAGTGTCACTTGTCCCAAAGCATCTTCCTTTGCCTGAGCTGGGACATCCTTTGTGCTGGGAGGATGAGGATGCATCACCTCCCCACAGCAATGCTGACAGTGTGGTGACCCAGGCAAGGGAGGATGTGTGTCAGCTGTGACCCTGGAAGTGGTGGCAAAGAATGAAAAAAAAGCTGTTTTCTGATTTTCCAAGCAGGATGTGCTTTTCCATTTCCACCCTCCCAGCTCTGCGAGGTGGGAGCTGGAAAAGGGCTGGGGTTACCCTGTGACATTTCAGTGGGGGCACAGTGTGGGACCTGCCCACGGGGTGAGATGTACTGTGACATTTCTGGGTCAATTCTGAGATGGGCTTCATCCCCAGGGTCTGATTGTCACCTGGGTGATGGCAGGGCTGGGAGCAGTGCTGTCCTGGCCTTGTGAGTGACTCCAGTGGGTTCTGGTGGCTGCTGCCACCCCTGGTACCCTCAGCTGACCCTGGCATGCATTTGCTCAGCACGTGTGGAGTTCCCTGGGTATGGTGCCTGCTGGAATGAGGACTGGGTTTGTGCTCAGGTGTGATGAGTCTGGGCATGTTCCCCTCTGGCCTGCTCTGGTGCTGCTGTCCCTGGTCACCTCCTGGTCTGTGGGTGGTTGGAAGCAGCCCTTGTTTGATGGATGTTTTGGTTTTGTCTTTGCAAATCTGCCTTGAGCCCATGCCTGTCCTCAGCTTTTTGTAGGGATATCTGGGCAGTATCAATCTCCCACAGTGGAGTTTGTTGTCCATGCCCAACCAAGCCATGCAGCTCCATCCACTCAGCCTCTGGGTTCTCTCTTGGTGTCCCTGGAGATCTTGGTGTCATTGGTTCTCACTTCTTTTTGCTAGGACTTGCTCTTGTGGTTTTTGTGCCTCTCTCTCTCCCTCAGAGATGGGATTTTGGGGTCCAGATCCAAGCCCAGTGTCTCATTTGAACATCCTGAAAGCTGAGAAATTCTCAGCTGAACATCCCAACCCTGAAGGGTCCCAAGTGTTCACAGATCCAGGTGCTCTTTCCCTTTTCCTCACCCACTTGCTGCTCAGAGGCAGCTGCCTGCTCTCCTGCCACTCCTGGACCTGGGGCAGGGTCAGGGAGGACCATTCATGCCCAAGCAGAATTTGCTGCCTTGGGAAGGGCAGGAGAGCTGTGCCCACAGATGATGCTTGGAAGCTCTGTGGGATCTCGCTCCTTCTATGGGCTCCTACAACAGTTTGGGCAGGAAAGGACCTTAAAGGTCAATCTAGTTACAGCCCCTGCCATGGGCAGGGACACCTTCCACTATCCCAGGCTGCTCCAGGCCCTTTCCTACCTGGCCTTGAGCACTTCAGGGATGGAGCTGCCACAGCTTCTCTGGGCCTTCCCACTCTCACAGGGTATTCTTCCTTAATACCCAATCCCAAACTTTCCTCTTTTCATTTTAAATCTTCACCCCTTGTCCTATCATAACAAGCCCTGGTGAAAACTCTCTCTCTGACTTTCCTGTAAGCCCCTGTAAAATGTTAAAAGGTTTTTCAGTAAGTCCAGACCTCACCTGGGCCACGGGGAGGTGGCAGTGGCTGGTGGCCAGGACGTGGCAGCCCTTTAGGTTATCCACCCGCACCTTTCCCTTCTGGGATAGGGCGGGGAGGCAGATCCCAGCTCCCATCAGTGCGGGGTGCCCGTGGCCACTCTCTGCCTGTGCCTCGCTGCCAGCCGGGGACTTTCCCCGCAGCTCCCGCGGCCGGTGTGAGCGGCGGGCAGCCGAGGATCGAGGATCGCTGCCCGGGAGCTGGGAGCGCTCCTCTTGCCCTCTGCTTTACCTTCTGCATCTCACTAATCTGATGACCAGAGGTATGCGAAGCATTTCAAATATGGCCTCGTTAGCTGGCTCCGGACAGAGCACGCAAGAGCCGTTTCTTCACACTCGTATTCCTGCCGGCTGCTGCCGCTCCCTCCTCCCACGGGCATCCCGCTGCTGTTTGCCCCGTTCTGGCTGGGATCGGCACAGCCGGCCGAGCCCATCCTGCCTGTCTGAGGAATGAATGTGTCCTGCTGGCCATCGGGTGGGTGTTGGGCTCTGGAACGATTTGGGAGCATCTCTGGGTTCATGGGCGAGGGGTGAGCGTGTGCCAGGGACTGGGGTGTCCCCTCTGCCCCACCCTTGGCAGGTGCCCAGTCCTCCCGCAGTGGCACCTGGCACATGTGAGAGCGGTCCTGGGGAGTCTCAGGGCATCTGAAAGGCATCAGGGTGGGGGATGTGGGGTGGTAGGTGCTGGCTGGACTCTGAACTGTGAGAGCCAGGCTGGGCTGTCCCTCCCCACCTTTCCCTCCTGCATCCATGGGAAGCAGCCAGTGCAGGGAGTGGACTTGGAGGGTTTGCTGTGAGAATGGGAGCAGGGGAGGGGGGAGCTCTGGTATCCCCATGGGATGGGCGCTGTCCAAGGGGACTGCAGCCCGTCTGGCTCTCCAGCGTGGTCCTTGCAGGTCCTTGCAGGGGTGCCGTGGCACTCATCTCAGGGTCCCATCCCTCTGTCCCTGGGAAGGCAAGCAGAGCGTCCCATCCATCTGTCCATCCCTGTCTGTGTCTCTCTATTCCCTCTGTGCCCGGGGTTGGCACAACCTGCTGCCTGCTGGAAGGGCTCTGCTGTCACCCGTGCTGCCAGGCTTCTGCCTGCTCCCAGGGCCAGCACTGGTGGGGACCTTCCACTCTTGATGTCCTTAGTGTCCCCTGCCTCGCCACGGTGACAGCATGAGCCTGGCACCATCTCCCCATTCCGCTATTTAAAGCTGGGGCTGGGGGAAAAAAATAAGTGTGGAGGATGAAGATGATGATGGTGGTGGCTCTGGGCGCCCTTGGGGACAGCTGGCCCCGCATCGGCGTCCCCGGGGAGGGGATGCCATGGCCTGGCACAGCCGGGCACAGGGCTGGGAGCTGGACGCCAGGCGTTTGCGCTTTAATGCATCAGGACAGCTTGCAAATTCCAGGCTGGCGCGGCGAGGTGCTGGCCGCGGCGGAGCGTGCGCGGTGTCGCGGCGAGGGCCGCGCTGCCATCCCCGGTTATGTCGCCCAGCGCCGCCGGGGCGCGACGCCCGCGGGGGGCTCGGGGCTGGGCACGGCTGCTGGCAGCTCCCACCGAGGGAGCAGAGCTTGCGGGGCAGCCCCGGTGTGACGGGGGTGCAGCAGGAGGTTGGTGGGGAAAGGGCAGATTTGTAGGGGTCTGTGTCTCGCCTGTTTGCAGGGAGCTCTGTCCCCTCTGTCCTCTGCAAGACCCTTATCCCTGCCCCATCTATAAGGGTCTCTGATCTCTCCTTCTGCAGGGACCCCTCTCTTCTGTCCCCCTGAACCTGCCAGGGCCCCTGTCCCCTCCTTCTGCAGGGAACCTTTGTCCTCTCCTCGTCTGCAAAGCCCCCATCCCCCTTCTACAGAGCCCCTGTCTCTTCATCCATAGGGACCCCTGTCCCCACTTCCTTGGGGACTCCTGTGCTCCCATCCTCAAACCCCCGCGCTCCCTCCTGCCTCCAGGCATCCCTGTCCCTCTGTCCTGCTGAGAACTCTGTCCCTTCACCTTCAAAGCTGTGTCCCCCGTCTACAGGGACCCCTATGCCCCCATGTGCAGATCCCCTGTTGCCCCTCTCTGCAGAGCCTCGTATGCACAAAGCCCCCTGCTCTCCCTGCTCCCCTTCTGCAGAGCCCGGGGTCCCCCCATCCACAGGGATCCCACAACCCCCACCTCCAGAGGAACTCCTGTCCCCACATGTTCAGCCCCTGCATTCTCCCATCTGCGGGTGCGGGGCGATTCCCAGTCCCGCCCCACCTGGAGGTTGTTCAGGGACAGCCGATGCTGTCTGAATCCCCGGGAGAGGGGGTGACCTTTCGTCTCTACACATGGGTAAACTGAGGCAGGGAATGGCATGGAATTCTCTTTAAGAAGTGGTTTCTCATCCTTTCCCGGAATATTTTCCCCAAATCTGAGCCTGTCAGTGGAGCCAAGACCCCCAGGCTTTGCCTCTACCTCCCTCTACCGTGTGATCTCCCTCCCCCCCATCTTCACATTGAGATTCCTTAAATAAAAAAAAAGCCTTTAAAAACGCGAATTGCCCCCTCTTTGGGAAAAACTGGAGTCACCTGGAGTGCTAATTCCGAGGCACCCTGGGGCTATGGGTGCTTCCTGGACTCGCTCCTCCCGCAGGGCTGGTGGAGGAGGGGGCCCTTTGCTTTGCGAAGGCGTTGGGGGATTAGTGGGTGGATTGGTAAATCTGACCCCAGGTAAAGATTAAGTCCCAAAAAAAAAAAAAAGGAAAATCGTTGTGTTTTTTCCCCTGTGCCTGATGCACCGTGAAGATTAAACTGGGATGAGTCTGTGCGGCAGCCAGTTCGATTAGGGGTGGGGGACAGCAGGGAGGGATGTGAGATGGGGCAGGGATGGGGGCTGTGGCTGGGGGTCTGGAAATGCCAAAGCTGGGAGGAAAGGGGAACCTGGGGGAATGGGGGAGCCGGCCAGACCTCAGGGGTGCCCAGGCTGCCTGTGGTTGGTGCTTTGGGGGACAACCGTATCCACAGCCACTGCCAGCCTGATCCTGGGAATAGCTGGCACTGGGCTCTGTGGAGGTGGCTTCAGCAGCTCAAGGGCCCACAGCTCAGTGGGAAGGGCTGGAAAACCCCCTGGCAGTGGGGAGTAAGCCCCCCACAGCCAGCAGCTGCCTCCATTAGAGACTGGATGTGCTCTCATCCCACCCCATGTCCCTGGTCTGCACAGGGACATCCCACAAACCATCCCACCATGCAGCCACCTCCAAGGATAACCAGGGACCTAGTGCCTAATATTCCTTACCTTTGGCCAGGCCCCCCACCCTCCCTGTCTCTGGGACTGGGGAGGTTCCCAGCAGAGCTCTGGGAATCCTCTGTGTCCTGCTGGTGATGCTCCCCTGGAAATGATGGGAAAGGGGACAAGGGGCTCTCCTCCAAGACACAGAGTGAGGGACATGGCCCTTCCCACAGCCAGGGTATTGGGCAGGGGTGACTTCCCTGCCATGGTGCTCCTGTGTCCTTCTGGTGGTTGGCAAAGAAAACTGGGGAAAGCCCCTCAGGGCTCTCTGGCCATTCCAAAGGACCATGAGACCAGTGGGGTCACTGGGAGGCAACTGGAATGGCTGTCCCTGGGGAGGACCATGGAGTGGTTCACCCTTCCTTTGGGATCAGGCTTTTTGGGGGCTGAGCACTGGCTTGGGGGTCGAGCAGCATTTTGGGGTGTTGAGCGCTAGGTTGACGGGCTGAGCACCGTTTTGGGGAGCTGGCAACTGGTTTGGTGGTCATGCATTGTTCTGGCTTGGGGGTCAAGCACCGATTTAGGGGTTTGCTGTTTTGGGGGCTGAGCACCAACTTGAGGGTTATGCACTGTTCTGGGAGGCTGGGCAGCAGCATGAGATTCAAAGAGCATTTCAGGAGAATGACAGCTTGAGGCTCAAGCACTGTTTTGGGGCCTGAACTCCAGTTTGGGGTCTGGGCAGCAGCTCAGTGGCTGGTTCAGGGGGCTGAGCACTGTCTTGAGGGTCAGGCATTGTTTTGGGGGGCTGAGCACCATCTCACGGGTCAAGCACCTGTCTGGGCTGTTCAGCATCCACTCTGGGTTCAGGGCTGGCTTGTGGGGGATGAGCCCTGGCTGGGGAGTTGAGCACTGTTTTGGGAAGCTGAGAGCCAGTTTGGCCACCAAGCACCAGTTTGAGGGGCTGAGTACTGGCTCAGAGGTTGAGCACTGGTTTGGGGGCTTGGTTTAAATGCTGTTCCAGGGCTGAGCCCAGGTTTGAGGGGCTGGATCCTTCCTGAGAGGGCTGGGGGCACCCCACTGAGGCTGTGATCTTGTCTCATGTCCCATACTGGGGTCTGGCAGTGCCAGGGCAGGGTGTTGTTCCTGCTGTCTGCTCACTGCCCTCAGCACAGAGAAGCCCCTGGATGGGGAGTACCAGGAATAGCTGGCTCTAGGTCCCCTTACTGTTCCAGGTGTGTGGGCTCATCCCAGCCCTTCCCTGCCTCAGTTTCCCTCCTGCAGTGGAAGTGGAGCATCCCTCTTCCTCTTCAGGGGTCTCCCTGCTGCCTCCTGCCCACAGAGTTCTGGCTGCTCTCCCACTGGGCTGCCATGGGCATCCCTTCCCAGGCATGGTCACCTCATGCCCATGTCCAGTGGTGGGGTGCTGGTACCCTGGGTACTGCTGGGGTACCAGCAGCATCCCTAAGTGTTCCCCTGGGGGCTCAGGTGTGCTGGGTGTCCTGGCAAACCCTCACACAGCCAGCTCTATGCTGGAGCCTCAGCCTGCTCTCCCAAAAGCACTGGCAGCCAGAAATGGAAAAACCTGCCCAGAGCAGGGAGGCCTGGCCTTCAGACTGGTGTGAGGAAGGGTGTGGGTGGCTGCAGCCATTGGAATGGGGAGAACCATGCTCTGCTTCCCATGGAGAACCATGCTCCCCTTCCCATGGAGAACCATGCTCTGCTTCCATGGAGAACCATGCTCCCCTTTTATGGAGAACCATGCTCCCCTTCCATGGAGAACCACGCTCCCCTTCTATGGAGAGCCATGTTCCCCTTCCCAGGGAGAACCATGCTCCCCTTCCCATGGAGAACCATGTTCCCCTTCCCAGGGAGAACCATGGTCCCCTTGCAGGTCTCTGCAGGTCTGGGGAGGTGAAGAGGAGCCCCAGATGTCTCCATCTATGAGGCAAGGAGGGCAAATGTCCACTCTGTGCTTTGCAAGTCACCTTGAACCCTTCTGGCCTTGGCTGGCCTGGGAACCCTTCTGACACCACACCCATGCCTGGGCCAGCAGCAGCTGCACTGTCTCTTCTGCCCCAGGCAAGACAAAAGGATGGGACAGGGCTTTTTCCTGGCCTCAGGGCTGTGCTGTGCCCCAGGGCTTGTTCCTTGTGCCAGCACCTCCTCTGGAAGCACCCTCAGGCTCTTCCTGGAGGCTGCAGCTCTCCCCCTCCTTGGATGCTCCTCTCCTCCTGATGGGTAGGGGACAGACCAGGAGGAGGAGGATGCCTGTGGCTCCATGCCCAGGGTTTGCACCACCCCAGCAGGGTCATGGCAGTGTCATGGCCCCACAGGCTGCCCAGAATGTGTTGATACTGGGAGCTGGTTAGGGTGTGATGATGGCAGAAGGTCTCCTCATAGGAAGGGGATGCCACTGGGGACACAGGTCTTTTGTCCTGGAGGACAAAATCATGCTTTTCCATCCCCTGGCTGGCTTTGCTCTGGGATGCTGTTCTTGGCTGCACCCCCAGCTACTTCCCAAAGCTCTCCTGGGGGATGACCATGGGGTGAGGCATCAGTGGTCCATCCCAGAGCTGCTCAGGAACCCCATCCCAGAGCTGGAGGCAGTGCCCTGTAGTGGGGATTAGCTCCTGGGTCCCTCAGGAACAGACACACCACACCCAGCCTTACTGCCCCTGAGCACCCGCAGTCATTTATTGGTTTATTGGGAAATAAGGAGAAACTTGGAAATTCAGGATTGCAGAAAGGCCTGGGGGTGCTGGGGGGTGGGAAGGGACACAGTGCCTTAGGGCAGGATGACATGTCCTGAGTGATGCCGGGATGCTGAGAGCATCCCTCTGAGTATTCTCCCGGGAATGCGGCCATAGGTGTGCCCTTGGGGCTGGGCGCTCCAAAAGACACAAACCCTCTGAGCCCTCGAGGCTGAGACTGCCACAAACTCATCTCCAGGGTGAAAACAGCTGTGGGGCCAGAAGGGTGCTTGGCCACATCCCTGCCCGGCTTTGCTTCAGCCACATCCTGTCAGGGGCGGGGGGATGCCGCGCTCTGGAGGGACCCTCCGGTGGGCTTTGTGCCGGGGGGGCCGTGTCGTGTCGGAAATCACGTGGCTGTAGAGCTTGGGGCTTTACGGGAAGCCAGGGTTGAGGCGAGGGGCAGCTCCCATCCCCCCGGGATGGCTTGGCCGGGGTTCAGCTCGGGATCCAGCCCCCAAAGCAGCTGCCCCGCAGCGGCGGCCGCTTCCCGGCAGGCGCGGGGTGACGGGGGGGACGCGGAGCCGCCATCGCTCCCCGGAGCAGATGGTCCCTCGGCAGCAAAGCTGCCCCTTCCGCATCGATTACCCGGGCCGGCCGTTTAACGATCGCTTTCCGGGGTTAATTAAACTCTCCTCGCCGAGGGCGGCTGTACCTGCCTGCAGCCCTGACGCACCCCGCCCCAAAACGGGGGCGACGGCTGGAGCTGGGCTTGGCTTCCAAGCACAAACCAAGCACAAACCTTGATATCCATCCTGGAGTTCGCCGTGGCTGCGCTTCTTCCCGGGGCTCCCGGAGCAAGGTCAGCTGCCGAGTCCCGGCTGTATCCCACTTTCCAGGCAGCATGGGGTGCTGGAGCAGAGGATGCCCACAGTTTTTCCCTGAGCGCTGGTTTTTTGGGAGCTATCCTCACTACCTCGCTCTGCGGGGTTGGGTCTGCGCTCACCCATGTCTCTATTCACAATGATTTTGGAGGAAGGCGTCGAGAACCCGGCGGCAGACGGCGGCTCCGGAGCAGCACGGCTTGCCGAGCGGGTCGCAGCCCTGGGATTGTCAGGAGTTGCTGCTTTTTGCATATCTAAATGTGCCCTTTCAGCCGGCGCTCTCGGTCGAAACTGCCATCTTTTGCCTCATTGTCGGCCTCGCCGAGGTTACGCATCATTTGCTGACTCACAGACTCCTGCTCTAATTACTCGTTCAACTCCCTCCCCGGAGCCACCCGGCCGGTCCCGGCACATCCCTTCCCGCTGCTGCACCGCCGGCCGGAGGGCTGGAGCTGGGGCATCCATGCAAAGCCCGTCCCTGCCCGCGGGCATCGCCCGGCGGCTCCGGGTGCCCTTGTCTGCTCCAGCATTCCCCTGCTCACATTCCTGGCATGGTTTTTGGGGTGCAACCGGGGTCTGCAGCTGGGGCACCCACGCAAACCCCCTTCCCTGCACCCGTCCCTGCCCGTGGGCGTCGCTCCGAATCTCCAAGAGCTTCTCTCCTGGCTGGCTGCTCCAGCTTCTCGCCCTCACCCCCCCATTACCCTGCTGGTTTTGGGGTGCAGCTGATGGGGACTGCCAGGGCAGACACACGGTGCAGCCCACCCACATCCACCCAGGCCATGCCGGGGGGTCTCCGGGCCGGCCGTCCTGGCGGGCATCCCCCCGGGCATCGCCCCGCTGAGGGATGCTCGCTGCCACGCACTCTCCGAGCTTCCCAGGAGCATCCCGGGTGCGCGGCCCCCCCTCGGCAGCAGCGCCCTGGGACGAGCCGCGCTAAACCCGTAAGCTGAGCCTCTTTGATCCCCGTCGGATACGATCAGCCCCGGGGAGCTGTGAGCCGAGCCCAGCGTGATTTCCAGTGTGGTGGGGATTCGAACAGACGCCGCAATTACCGATGGGATCGGGCTGATCCCGCTCTTGGCCTGCTGCTCCACACTGGCTGGGGTCCTGGCTGCCAGCAACAGGGAAAGCACCAGCTCTGACCTTTTTAATGTTATTATTTTTATTATCATCATCAGCATCAAACTAACCCCCCCATCCCAGGCTTGCCATCACTGTCAATGCCAGTGGGAAGAGCCTGCCCTCATCTCCAGCATCTCAGATCCTTTCCAAGGAGAGGGGAACCAAACTCACCCATCCCAGCAAGCCAGATGGATGCAGGGGCTCGATTTAGCTTTAATTAACTTGATTTTTGATCTCCTCCCGTTTCTGAAGGGTAATATCGAGGTGGAAACAACATCACTGCAAATCCATCTTGCTAAGGGAGGTGAAACCAAGCCGGGTAATCCGGTGGTAAGGACAGCGCTCCGATGGGTAATGCAACTGTGCTTGCCTTGGAAGGGGAGATATTTTATATATTTATATACCAAGGAAAAAAAAGAGCCTTGTATGTGTTTGCACAGGCTTCTGCCTGTCAGAGAACGGTCCAACCACGCATCTTATCTCGTAAAGCCATATTTTGGCCCTTTTTTTCCCCCCCCAAGAAAGTGAATTTTAAGCGCCAGGAGACAGTGATGGTTTCTTTGGAGCTGTTAGGATCTGCCATGTACAATAAATCTGTCTTAGTTTGTGGATTATTGGCCCAATAGACCGTAACAGCTCTGTCAGCCCCTCCTGGCGCTCTGTGTCCGGCGAGCTCAGCCTTTGGTGGGTTTGCCTGGTTTTTTTGTTATTTTTCAGAAGGAATTTGCTAAGGATTTTTCCTTAGCCATATGTGTGTACAGCAGCTGATAGGGAATTTGCAGGAGCTCAGAAACGTTCTTAGGTTTTGGGGTTTTGGTTTTTTTTTTCTTTTTAAAAAATATTTCTCCCCTGGAAAAACCCAAAGGCACGAAGCCCAAACCCCCAAAACAGGGCGAAGAGAAGGGCTCAGCCTTCCCTGCCAGAGTGCATCCAGCCAGGGGCTGCCTCCTCGAAACTTGTGCTGGTTGAGAATGGGGTTTTACTGAACAGGGTTTTACTGCTTTCCTGTAGGATTTTCCCTGGATGGCCCTGCTCCTGCCGGCTGTTGTTCCCAATCCACTGTGCTTGATCCAAGCCTGGAAAAACAGGATTTCCCGGGGATGGCGTGGGATGATGTGCTGGCCTCTCCAGCCTTACCAGGCTGCGTAGCACGTGCTCCTCTCACTCTCAGCCAGAATTTGAGGGGGTCTGGACCTCCCCAGATAGGGGGGATTTGCAGCTGGTCCTGCCCCAGTGACAGGCACCCCCTGGTCCTGCTGCTTAGCGTGCCCTGGACGATGATGTGGGGTTCAGGTGTAGGGCGAGATGTGAGGGTGCATGTTAAAAACGGGACCAGAGTCCCGGTGCTGAGAGTGAGTTCAGCATTTATTGCAAAAAGAAAAGGCCCAAAGCCCGGGGGCCCAGGGCAGGCAGAGCCATTCCCGAGGATGCTGCAGCAGCCGTGCTTGGCTCCTCTCAGCAGCGATGCCTTGTCCTGCGTGTTCCAGGTGGGGCAGCGCGGCTTCCTCCGGTCAGATGCCCCCTTTTTATCCTGTTTTTTGTCCTTCTGGATTGGTTGCTGTTTGGATCTTTTCATTTGCATGAAGGTTTAAGGCGCTGGATTGGCCCATTATAGCTTTTGTTTAGGCGGGCCCGTTTGGCTGGGGGTTGGTGACGCACTTTTCTTATGTGTAGTAGAGTATTTCTTATAACTACCCTTTTTTACAATATAATAACAGTACAAATACAATACCAAATACCAAATACCAATAACAAACCAATAACAAACTAACAGTACATGCTTAACAACTTTTTTACAACAGTTTCTAGCCTATTTTTAACAGTGCACAATCACCATGGTGTGAGGAGTGGCGCGGGAACCAGAGTGGAGTGCAGGTGTGGGGCACAGGCTGCAGGTGCATGGCCTGGGGGGAGTAGGGGGACACACACGTCCTTAAGGAGTGCAGGAGGAGGGGATTTGGGATGGGGAGGGAGCAGGCTGAGCGCTCGGACGGGGCTGGCGCGTGGCCCCTGGCACGGCAGGCTCCAGCCGGGGATGCCTCCAAGTCCCCCCGGGCGCTGCGCTGGGGGAGCCGCTCTGGTCCCAGCGGCTCCGTAAGCCCATTAAGAGCTCAGGGAGCCTTACACCTCGGGGGGCTGCAGCAGGGACTTGCACTGCTTCAGCTTAAACCCCTTGAGTTGAAGCGGGGGTGCTGCTGCGGGGACACGAGGACGCCTGTGGCCATCCTCTGGAGACGCCCAGCCTGAATCCCCCGCGTGGGTGCTGACTGCTTCCCCCGGGATAGTGAGGGCTGCAGCCCCAGCACCAGGATTTGGCTTTGTTGCATTGTTAAAATGCATAATCAGGGCGAAACAGTACACTTTTTTGTCTGAAAAATCCTCAGAGGAGGATGTTCCCCCTCCAGGTGCTGTCGTTCAGCATCACGGTGTGCAGTAGAAGAGTACAGGAAGGGCAGGTAGGTCCATCTTGGATGGGGATGGGGAAGCCACACTGGTCGAGAGGAACCTGGGCAGGAATTACTTTGGAATTTTTCTGCCTTAACCTAGATGTGCCTTATGTCAAAAGTGTCAGGAGCTGTGATAGTGGGAAACCCCCTTCTCCTCCCTCAGGAGGTCTTTGTGAAACTCCTGGGATGAGAACAGCTTCATCAGAACACTGAGGGAGATGTGGGCAGTCCCTAAAATTGCAGTGGCTCATTCCAGACACAAGGATAGGTTTCTTTTTGTTGAACCCACCACCAACTCCATATCTGCTGGTGCTCCAGCTTGTTGGGGGACGGATTCTGTGGGTGCTCCCTGCCCAGCTCATCCCCCAGCCTTGCTCAGGCTCATCCTCCATGGATCATGGCTCTGAGGCAAGGTTCAGGACCCTCTGGCATGGGGAAGAGGGACAAGGATGGGATGGAGTAGGCTGGGGAAGCAGCAAGTCGAGGAGGATTTTCATGATGGAAGCTGAGAGTGGGCAGTGGGAACCCATTTGTTTGGGAGCCCTGTGCTCTGGAGCTCCCCTGCCATGCTGGGAAAGTGCCAGTGCTGTGGGAACACCCATCCAGAGATGGAGATAAGGGTGTTGGGTTTCAGAAGGGATCAAACCCTTCCCTGGTGAGGGAAGATGGTTCTTTTGCAGGGGGGTCACCAATCCAGCAGACAGGTCCTTGGAGCAAGCTGGGAGTCCTGAACCCAGCCTGGGCTTGCTGGAGAAGGGCTGGACCACCACGTGGCAGACACCAGCTACATCCAACTTGCTCCTTGTCATTCCAGCCTGGCACCTGGGCAGCGAGGGGAGGCAGAAGCATTGACTTCTAGCTCTAGTTTTAGTGTAGCCCCTCCGAGCTTGGGGCCAGGAAGGAGCAGTGAGCCCAGGCAGAGGCTGACACCCTGCAGTCAGCCCCCTCAAAGCACGTCTCCAGTTTGATAAGCCCTTTCCAGCTCCCACCAAGTTGTGTTTCCTTCATGCTTCAGCTTCCCCAGGCTCTTGTGGCCCTTCCCTATCTTCCTGTGTGTTGTCACAGCTTGTAGATGGGTTTTTCCATGGCTGCTCTCCTTGAGGTCAGAGAGTGAACCTCTCTGTTTCGTGCTGAGTCCTGCAGCTCTTTCAGCTGGGGGTGCTCCCAGTCCTGACTCGTGCTGTGGCTGGTGGTGGTGATGGTGACTCCTTCCTCCTCCCCAGGACTCCAGCTCTGCTTTCCAAATGCCCTGGGCTTGGTTCTTCAGAATCTGCCAGGTTTGCCCACCTCACTTGTGCTTTTTAAAAATTACCATAGAATCAGAAAATGCTTTGGGTCAGAAGAGTCATTCCACGCCCTTCACCATGGGCAGGGACACCTTCCACTATCCCAGATTGCTCCAAGCCCTGTGTGACCTGGCCTTGAACACTTCCAGGGATGGGACAGTCACAGCTGCTCTGGGCAACCTGTGCCACCCTCACAGGGAATTTCCCCTAATATCCTATCTACCCTTGCCCTCTGTCAGTTTAAAACCCTCATGCCTCATCCTGTTACAACAGGCCATGGTGAAAAGTCTCTATCCACCCCCTTCATGCATGGGAAGGCCACAGTGGGGTCTCATGGCAGTGCAGGACCTCCTGTAGGGACAATCTGAGTGTCCCATGGCAGTCCCAGTGTTTTGTGCGGCCAGACTGGGATCCGATCAAATACAGAAGCTGGGCCTTGCTACAACACCTCCCTGTCCTGCCACCCCATCATGGGCCTGACACTTTTCTGGGAACAGTTTTCCTAATAACTTTTGCCAGCAGGTTGTCCATCAGTGCTGGTTTTCTGTCCTCTGTTGCCATGTATGGAGAAGGAAGATTCCTTTCATTTCGGGCTGATTGTTGAAGCGTTAAGAACCAAGAAAGATACTCAAGAGGAATCTCGGAAGGAGAGCTTGGCTTGGGTCAGTCGAGCATGCTGTGTGTTGGGTGCAGGTCTCCTCAGCCACGGTCCTTGCTCAAGGCTGACCCTGTGTCTGAGGACATTTGGTCACCACTGATGCCAGTGTTGCAGTGTCCCCAAAATCAGCTAGAATGGGGCAACCTTGGGGCTCCCTGGTCCCCAGGATGTGGTACAACCCCTGCCTGCAGCTCTGCTCTCCTGGAAGATGAGATCCTGGTTGCTCCCTGGGATCCAGCAGGTGCAGAAGGGAAGAGCATCATCTTCCTCTTGATCCCAGGATGCTCCAATGTGCTGTTTGTTTGGGTGCTGCATGAACATGCTTTCCTGGACCGGCCTTGCCCTTGAGTGTGCAGATGGCTTGGGAGATCTGGCTCTAGTGCTGTGGCCGTCCAGCATGGAAAGGCTCAAGGACGGGAAAAAGACTGAGAGGTGCAGGAGAACTGAGGACCAGTGAAACCAGCACCTGGGGTATTCCCTAGGGTGAAGCAAAATAGTGGTGGAGCACCTGCCAAGCATGGAGGTGTTGGCAGCAAGTGTCCCCATCCTCTGGCAGCACCCTGGCAATGTCCTGGGCAGCACCCGCCTCTCTGCCAGGGCTCCAGCTCTGTCCTTTTGCTCAGCACCTTCTAGCCTGCTGGCCTGTGCTACTTGGAGTTGCCCTGGGCTCTCTGGTTCCATCCCCAATGCCTCCAGCAGGATCTGGCTTGCAGCAGGAGTCAGGCACCTGTGATATCTTGGGGATCAGGAAGCTCTTGGGGATCAGGAAGCTGTCGGGGTGCACAGCAGCGAGCTCAGCTTGTGTCTGAGCTGGAGAGCACCAGGGTTTGCTCTGTGTTATTCTGGATCTAAAGGGAAAAGAAAAAAAAAAGAAGGGATTGCTCTTTCCCAGTTCCTGCATTTCCTGAGAGCAGCCTAGCTCCTAGCTTATCTTCAGACAGCCTCAGGGGTATTCCCTTGGAGTTTGGGAGTTTAATCAGGCATTGCTGGGGCATGTGAACTCTGCGGCGAGTCACTGTTCCCAGGGAGGGGAGCGCCTCTCGCAGATATTTGGGTTGGCGTGCCTGGGCTGGGGGCTGGGCTGGCTGGGAACGTGCTGCTGCTTTTCCTGGGGATGCGGCTGGGAATGGCTGGGGGTGAGGACCTGCCTGCCTGGGAGGATTGTGGGCAGGATGCTGTGGGCAGGGTGGGTTCCCCTGGACATCCCTGCTGGGCCTCGCTGTGCTCTTTTGGCCCTTTCATCCCCTCCAGCCCTGCCTCTGCCACCTGCCTCTTTCCCTTTCCAACCCATGGATTTTCTTTGTAGTATCCTAGGTGAGAGCTTCTGGTCCCCACCAGCTTTCCTGCTTATGACCTGGTGCCCTTCTTCTGGCCCTTCTGGCCATAACCTGGTTGTTTTGTTTTGGGTGATTTTGAGCTAGGCAGAGAATCAGAATTGCAGTGGAAATGCCCGATGCTGGGCTGTGCTTCACCGGTGGAATCGAGGGCTTTGTTGCTGGCTCTTTTGCAGGCAGTATTTCTTTTTTTGGGGGCTGGATATATTTCTGGCAAGTAAAATGACGGATGCTCTGTTTCGTTTCCAGTGGCAGCGTTTCAGATTCCTTGCTCCAGGGCAGGAGCCGAGCGAACTCCGATTCCAGAGCAGCTCTGGTACCTTGGCAGCTTAAAGGCCACGGGGTTTGCTTGAATGACAAGTGGTGCTGAGCGTGGGGAAAGCTCGGGAGAGGCAGTTTTGTGCTCATGCCTTCCATCTCTTGTAGGAGCGAGATCCCACAGAGTGGGGAGGCATCTTTATCCTGTCTTCCTGCTATGCAGGCAAACTGGGAGCTGGTGGGAAGATGTGGAGAAGGATGGCAAGCCCTGTCTTGAGGGGATACTCCCTGCATCACTGCTGGGGAGATGGGGTGAAGCAAAGTCTTGAGGCATTTCTCTGGCTTCTCCCTAGGAACATCCTCTTGGATGCTCTTAGCCCAGCTCTGCCTCCCCTTGTACCTGTCTCAGCAGGGTAGAATCACAGAATGCTTTGGGTTGGAAGGGACCTTAAACTCATCTCATTCCAACCTGGCCATGGGCAGGGGCACCATCCACTATCCCAGATTGCTCCAATCCCCATCCAACCTGGCACTGGAAATTCCCAGAGATGGGGCAGCCACAGCTTCTCTGCCAGACCTGGTCCAGCATCTCCCCTGTAGTGATCCAGGAACAGATCTGGGGCTGGCTGAGCTGCACTCTGCCATGTTGGTGAGCTCCAAGCTACCAGGGAGGACAGGACCTGCCAGCAGGGCTGGCCTGCTGTTGGGATGCTGCAGTGCTGGGAGTGAGGTGTGAGGGATGCAAGTCCACAGTCCAGGAGGTCAGGGAAGGTTGACATCTGTCTTCCTGAAGCTTTTTTAGGCTTCTCTGCATGGACCTGAGATACGTGTGGGTCTGCAGGCAGGGCTTGCCTATTCCTCAGAGAACTCCCTTGCACTTGGTTTTGGTGACAGAGAGAACCCTGACTGCTGCCTGCCTCCCAAAACCTGTACCCCAAAACCTTTTAAGCCTCTCTGGCCCACTGAGCTTTTTGGAAGCAACTCCCCTGGTCACCAGTGGGGATGGGATGGTGCCAGCCCCATCACTGTGGTGAGTTTTGGCTCTGCTCAGGCTGGGAAGAGCCTGACTCGGACTCCCTGAGGGCTGTGGGGTGCCTCACTGCCCCCTCCCAAAGCTGAGCCGGTCTTCCCTCCGCCAAGCCCTGGCCAAGCAGCCTTCCTCCCCTTTCTCTTCTTCCTCCTATTTCCCTCCTGCCAGCGAGGCCAAGCAAAACGCGGTGCTGACCAAAAATAACAACCGCCGGCAGATCCAGACAATGGATAAACCCCCGGTGAGGGCGAGGGCGACCCGAATCCTCCCAGAGGAAGACGGGATTATTCGCCGTCCTCTCAGACATCTGTCAATAGCTGCCGTCTGCGGGGCCGCTTTCCGACAAGGCCGGCGGCTTTCCGACGGGGCCATCGCCTTTCTGCTGGGAAAAGTGGTTCTTCCAAAGTGGCTGCCTTCAGGAGCAGGGATCACAGGCATTTGGGATCTCAGCACTAAGCACCATAAGGTACCCACCACCCATTAGTGGCCAAACTCAAAGTGCACTGAGCTGGCCCCGACGCTCTCAAGCGGTGACAGTGACACAGGTGCTGGCATGGGTGCAGCAGCCCGTGCCAGTGCCAGCTTTCCTGGCATCTGGAGCAGCCTCTTGGTTTGTGCTCTGCCACCATGGAGCTGCCCGGTGGGATGTGGTGCAATGAAGATTTGAGAGAGCTGGGAGCACAAGGGGACTTCTCCGAGCTGGAGCTTGTTCTTGAAGATGGCACTGATGGATTTGGGCACTGCTGGAGGTGGTTTTTGCGGTGGCACTAATGGATTTAGGTGCAATTGGAGGCAGCACTTGGAGGTGACATGTAGATTGGAACGCCACTGAAGGTGGCACTGGTGGCTCCAGGGCTCTTTGACATCCAGTATTCCCTTGTGATTATGCCTACAACTTTTCCCCTTGTTTTTAATTAACGTCCCTTGCTGGGTCTCTCCGTGACCTGGTTGTTGGTCAGACCCCAAATAATCAACGCTGTAATCACCCCATCTGTTAACAGAGCAATTCACACGTCTTAGCTTGGCCTGGGCAGGCCATGCGTGGGTCTCCCTGGGGCTAAGCCACCTCCACCCCCCCAGCTCTTTGGGGGTCCTGCTGGGATGCCCATTGTTGTTGGCATCTGCCCCTGCCCACGTGCCCGGATGCCCCGGGGTCATTCTGCCTGAACCTCACAGCCCTTGGGGGCCTCACTTGGTGGACAGAACATGGGGAACTACTAGTTGGGCCAAAGACCAGGAAGGTCTGGAGGGGGTTTGCAGAAGACAGGGGGTGTTCTGCTGGGCTGAGATTGATGGCGCATCGCCGGGGCGATGCCAAGCCGGGGGGAGTGGGCGAGCGGCAGAGCCGTGCCACGGCGCGTGAATGTCAGATGCTGCTTGGCTGCGAGCTGGGCTCGTGTGAGAGCAGATCTGTTCAATCCCATTTGGAGAGGGGGGAGAGGCGGGGGGGGCTCTTCCCGAGGCTCAATCTGGTAGGTTTTAGTTACAGTCGTTTTAGGATTTGGGCAGCGAATTGGTGCAGCTTTGGCACAGGGGGGGATGGATGAGCACCGAGGCTGCCAAGCCTCCCTCATCCCCCGGAATTGGGGAAGGGGGGCACCACGCAGGTGGGTGCAGCCCCCAGGCTGAGCAGTGTGGCCATCACTCGGCTCTCTGGGCAGCAGCTGGGCTAGTGGAGGAGGGGAGGAGGTGCCTGGCGTTGTCCGCAGGGCACCCGCAGCCCTGCAATGCTCGGGTGGACGCTTCAAATCGCGTTATCTCCATAACCGCCCGGCTCTGGCCGCTCCGAGTGGCAGCGGAGATAAGTGGATTTCCAGGGAGCGCCTGGTCGTCTGACATTTAAGACTCCTTAATCCGTAACCACCACCCCACCGAGGCAGGACACAGCCACATTTCCCAGCTGGGGCAGCCCCGGGCACAGGTCAGTCCCTGGGGTGGTGGCTCCAGCTGTGACAGGGCCACAGGGATGTGCACGGCGGTGTCCCTGGGCACTTCCTTGTCCTCTCCACGATGATAAGCTCCTTGGAAGTCCAGGGCACGTTGGTGATAGGCTCTGGGCTGTCGCCTGAGTCAGGCATGCGGGTGTGGCTGTGCCGGCAGATTGGGAAGCCTGCAGCAGCCATGGGGCTACAGTGGAAAAACCCAGCAGCAGTGGGAGAGAATATGCCCTTGCTGGACCCCTGGTGGAGGGAACCCACCTGGGGAGGTGGCATGAGCTCCTGCCTGCTCAGCAGGATATGGCGTGGCCTCAGCACGCTATCCATGAGGATGTGCTTGGCAGGACACATCCTAGCCCACCCTGTGTCTGTGTCCAGAGTTGCTCCTGGGGGACATCACCGGGGCCGAGTGGCTGCCTGCGAGAAGGAGACGGGTGAAAGCCACTCTGTGCACCATGATGATTCACCATCTGTTTCCAGGGCAAACTCCAGATGCTGGATTTAATCTTCCATAGCCTTTTTAATTCAGGAGTTGGCTTCTTAGCATCCCTCAGTGGCACCTCGGCAGCAGAGACAAGCAGAGTGGCTGCCACAACTGGCCCTTCGAAGGATATTCTGGAGCACAAGAGATGAGCTATGTCCTTGTGAGTTGCCCATCTGGCAACCTGTCATACCTCGGCCTGTCATACCTCTGGCTCTCTAACCCAGCCAGGGTGAGCCTGAGCATTCACAGCACTGCCCAAACCTCTCCCAGGCCTGGGTGTCCTCTCTTGATGTCCGGAGAAAAGGTGGTGGGTGATGGTAACTTCCATGGGAACATCCAGGAGTGGATCTTCTGGCTGGACCAGTTTCTGGGAGGATGAATTTGGAGGGCAGAGCTTGGGGGCTGTTGGGTTGACAGAGGTGATGGCTTGCAAATAACAGGCTTGTCTTTGCCTCAGGCACCTGGTTATCAGGCACCATGGATGGGTGTCCTGTAGGGATAATCAGACTTGGGAGATCATGGATTGATTTCTCTCTTGGTTCACCTGCTGCTGGACATCTGGCTGGTAAGGCTGTGAAAAGACATCACCGCCTGTTTCAGCTGACCTGTGTCACCTGGTGGAGGGAACAGCAGGGCCGACTGTGCCGCAGCAATGGGCACCTGGCAGCTGAATCAGCTGTTGTGCTGCTGGGGTCGGAGCTGCTGTGAACCTTGTTCTGGTGGGGCTTGTTCTCCTGAGCCTTTGACCTGGGTTGCTGCTGGACCTTCTGGCTTGTGACAGTGCTACAGGGCCGTGGTGCTGTTCTGCCCACTGGGTGTCTCATCCCAGGATGTGCTTCCGACACCAGGATGCCTCCAGGGTGTCTTGTGTCCCCATGCATCGCTTCCACCACCTATGGTCCCGTGCTCCTGGCCATCTCAAGGTCCTGTCCACTGCCGGCCAGGGCAGCTGAGGAGCACAGGGACCACCTCCAGCTCCTCCTTGGAGCTGCAAGGGGAAGGTGCCTCCAGTTGTAGCCTGTCTTGACCTACATCTTTCCTGGATTGCCTTTGAGAGGGGCGCGTGCTGGTGGTGGGTGCCCTGCTCTGGTCAATCCATGGCATGGCCGAGTCCATCCGTCCATCCGTCTGTCCATCCATCAGCAGGAAGTGATGGTGGTGGGGAGGAGGTGGGGGCCATGCTGGGCCATGCAGCCAGGGGGAGGAAGTGGGGACAAAAACGCAGCGGAGGGGACAATTGCAGCCTTTCTCCAGGCTGAAAGGACGCCGGGGTCCCTTCCGTCCTCGTCCTCTGTCTGCTGCGGGCGGACAAAGCCACCGCCCCCAGTGCCCACCCAGCGCCCAGGGATTAGAAAAAAAGGCGAATTTTGATTTTCTCCTTTTGTTTCTGGAGCCCGGAGCAGCTCGGCTTCAGCTTTGCTGCTTTCTTCTCCCTTTACGCTGTGTCTGTGCACGGCTGACCAACCGGCGGCTTTTCTGGGAGGAGGGTGATTTATTTAAAATTAAAGGAAAGCAGAAGTTCTTTCTTGAAGACGAGACTTTTTAGGTTGGCGGGAGCTGATGACTTTCCAGCCATGCAGTGAAAACACAGGGGAGCCAGCTGGAATTTGCAGCTTGTCATTTTTTTAGGAGAAGCAAAGCTCCACTCCTGCTCCCCTCAACTAGGGTGACTCTCAGTCCATAGGCTGGCAGGGGTTTTCCGGACCACCAGGGATGATCCTTTTGCAACCTTTATTTATTTTGGCATTGTCAGGACTATTGCAGAGCAGTCCCCTGCGTCCTGGGGTGCAGGGAGCCCTGGGGCAGAGCAGAGGAGGTGAAGGGGTGGTGTGGTGCTGAGAGCTGGGGGGAGACCCGGCTAGAGGAGTATCCCATTTTTTCCCCCCCAGCTGCCTTGCGCCATCTGAGCATTCCAGGCTGGTGGGAGGCAGGTCTTTGGGGTGATGCCATGGAATCACAGGATGGTTTGGATTTGAAGTGTCCTTAAAGATCGTCTCGTTCTGCCCCCTGCCACGGGCAGGGACATGTTCCACTAGACCAAGTTACTCCAAACCCTGGAATAACTGGGTAACCTTCCAGTCTGGCCTATAACATTTCCAGAGATGGGGCAGCCACAGTTTCCTCAGGGCAACATGTTCCACGGGTGCCATCCCTCACTGTGGGATCCCCTGCCCTTTGGAGCCTGGACCTGGCAGGGGGTTGGTTGCAGGGGAGGAACAGTGTCCTGCAAAGGGTTGGGAACCCTTGGCTGTGGGTTGGGGCCTCCCGACCTTGGTGGTGTCCCCTTGAACCCTGGCGTCCCTCCAGGCTGTTAAGCTGCCCCGTGCAAAGACCCGGCCGAGGGAGCCCATCACGTGCCCCTTAATGCCGCGGCCGGGACTAAGCACCTTCTGACAGGGACCCAGATGACGCTGCCCGGCGCCTTCCCCAAGGCATGGGGCCGGAAAAGGGGCAGAAACGGGACGGGACGGGGGGGCCCTCACCGTCTTTACTCGGGTCAATCATAAAGAAGGGATTAAGATCATTAATTCCCCCCCCGCCGCAATTAGCCGGGCAGCGGCTGGCGAGGAGCAGCGATATCTGCTGTGGCGGGTGGTCCCACGGTGCCAGGGTGGGAGATCCCCCCTTTCATGTGAACTAGCCACGTACCCCCAGCGCCCCGCTCTGGGGTGCCTGGCGAGGACAGTGTGGGGACAGACCTGTCGCAGCTGGCACGGCCGCGGTGTCCGGCGCCTGCTGGCGCGGTGGCCCCGGGGGCTGGAGGGCAGCGCCGGGTGGTTGCAGATGGTGGGAGCTGGCGTTGGAAAAGCGGCGGCCGGGACAATGGCGGGATTGTGCGGTGGCGCCGCTGGCACGGCTCGGCACGGCTCGGCGCCGCACCCCGTGCCAACCGCGGGCACTGCCTTGCGCCGCCGGGGCTGAGTGCTGCCACGGTGCTGTGCCCGGCGTGTCCGTGGGTGCGGGGAGCTGCAGCGGGTGGGCTGGGGTGGCCCCGTCCCGCAGCCGCGGGGGCCCGGGGGGCTGTGCCGGGCTCTGCAGCCATGGCCCCGGCGGGAGGGGGCTGCGAGCGAGGCCTCAGAGCTGCTGGCACCCCATCCTGCGGCATGCTGGGACCAGCCAGGGAGGCTGGACGGTGTGTGTGGCTGCAGAAGAAGATGGGAGCTGGTGGAAACGGTGGCCACGGCGTGGCTTCAGCTGGTGTCCTCCCCACTTTGGCACCCGGAGCCCGCTGTGGGGCTCTGGGGACACGCATGCGGGCAGGACCCAGCTCTTTCCCAGGGCGATGCAGAGCATCTCCAGTGACTAGAGACCGCCCCTACCTCCCCGGCGGCACGGTGGTTCCGATGCCACAGGGCGAGCGGGGAGGCTGGCAAATCCCGGGCCGCTGTGGCCGGCGCTTGGCTCCCGGCACGGCGCGGGGAGGGCGGAAGAGGCGCAGGGCCGCAGGAAAGGCGGCCGCGGGCAGGCGTGAGATAACACCCCCGGGCGCTTTATCTCACATCCTCCCGTCCGGTGCTTTTCCTGCCGCGCTCCCCGCTCCGGCCCCGGCGCCCGTTGCTGTCGGCACCAAGGTGTGACCCGTCCTATGGTCTCCAGGGACAGGTCCCCCAGGTCCTCTGAACCACCCTGACGGGTGATTCAGCTGCGTGGCAGCAGCTGGCTCATCCTCCCGGCACCCCGTCATCCCTTTGGGGTGCACCCCACCTCAGGGCTGCCCAGCATCCCACTGCCTGGCGTGGAGCGGGATGCTGGGGAAGGACAGCCCGTCCTGCCGCCGCAGCCCTCCCTCTCCACGTGGCCTGGCAGGCTCCCGGCTGGAGACCAAGCCCTGCATCGATCCGCGCTGCATCTTAAATCCCGCAGCAGCTGAAGCAAGCGGTTTTCAGCGCCAGGGCGGGGGGGTTTCTCCGTGGGCGAGCCGGCTCTGGCACCGGACTGAGACACCGGGGCTGCTTCCGCAGCCGGTACCACGGTAGTTGGCACAAGGACCTTGCCCCCATCAGCGTTTCAACAGCCATGCCTGAGCTCTGCCCGTGGGAAAGGGTTCTCCTGGGCTATTGTGGGGCTCCTGGGGTAGCACTGGAGAAGAGAATCTGAAGGGTGATGGATGAGCAGGAGTGGGGTGTGGGGGTGCAGGGATGCCGCTGGCTCTGCTGCATCACCCCTACACAGGAGTGAGAGTCTCAGCAGAGCTCTCCACACGTGGCCACATCCCTGTCTGGGCTCCGGAGAGGAGGGTGCCAGGATAGCCAGGATGGAGGGATGGGGTGGGCGAGGGGCCTCCTCCTGGTGCCACCCTCCCCCAGCTGCTGCCAGGGTGGGGACGTGGGTTCCCGCTCCACTAAGCCCTGCAGCTTTTCTCCTCTAAAGCCTGATTACTTGGCGGTGCCTGTGTGCGTGCGTGCGTGTTCGGGAGGGAGGAGGAGGAGGAATTTCAAAACAACAAGTGTTTGCAGCCACACTGGGCCCAGCTGCCCCGGAGTTGCCCCGGGGACAGCAGCATAGCATCCGCTCCAGGAAGGCTCTTGCTGTCACTGCTGAGCCCATGGCTCTGCTGGAGCAGCTGGGCATGTGTGCTGGGTATGCTGGGGCATGGCTGGAGGTCAGCACTGGGGCTTGGAGTTGGATGCTGTGTTTCCCTATGGGGTTGAAGGTGGGCACTGCAGCTCCTGATGAGGCATGGAAGTGGATGCTGCAGCTCCCTGTTTTGTTTGGAGATGGACACTGCAGCCCTTGGTGTGGTTAGGAGGGGGATACCATGGCTGCCCACGGGATTTGGAAGTGGATGCTGGAAGTGACTCAGAATTGGATGGTGCAGCTCCCTATGGGATTTGGGGGATTTTAGGGTGAACACTGCAGCTGTTGGTGGGGTTTGGAGGAGGATGCTGTGGATCCCCACAGCACTTGAAGGTGGACACTGCAGCTCTCCATGTGGCTTCCTTCCCCGGCCCAGTGCTGGCTCAGAGACAATGGTCCAGGAAGAGAAAGAGGAGGAGGAGGAGGAGAAGGGGTGCAGCCTAGCCTGAGCTGGGTGAGCAGCATCCCTGGGACTGTGGGAGCTGGGGTGTTGCCTACATGGCACTTGGCTTGGGGCACAGAGGTGGCTGCAGGGTGGGAACCAAGCACCCCTTGCATGAGCTCCAGCTACTGGCCCAGGAGCACCTCGCTGGCGCCTGCGCTCCCATCCGGCGTGGGGCCGCACACCGCTGGAGCGGAGCGGGAGATGAGCCCCGTGACTTCCCCGGGGCTGCTGTCCCTGGGGGAGGAGAGCCGGGCACACAGAGTCTTTAAGCATCTCAGTGCCATTGCTACCAGGCCAGGACTTCCCCTGTGACCCCCCACTTCTGTCTGGATGGCGACCCTTTTAGAGAGCAGCGGAACGGATCTCCACCGAGGTCCGTTCCCTGGAGTTCCTTTGTTCGCGGCGCTGAGATTTTCATGGCAGGGGGAGGAAGAGCGGCTTTGAAAAGCCCGTTGGCTCTTGCCAGCGCTAACTCTCTTTTCTTTTCTCCTTCCAGAGCCGCGTGCTGTGTCCCAGAGCCGCAGAGTATGTCTGTGCACTGAGAGCACCCTGAGTCCTCTGCAGCCGGCGCGGGAGGAGACGCCCCGTTGATGCGCGGTCCCGTCTGAGCGTCCCCGGCGGCTGGCGGGCTGGTGCTACCAGAAGGGCTTTGGGGGTTTTTTTTTTGCCTTGGCACTGGGGTGGGTTTTTGGTTTTTTTGGGTTTTTTTTTTTTTTTTTGTTTTTTTCCTTTTTTTTTTTTTTTTTTTAAATTTTGGGGTTGGTTTGGTTGTTGTGCTCCGTGCACCATGTCAAATTCGGGCTCCCATCAAGACACTGGGAACAAGCCAGAGACGGAAAAAAATAACCAAGATGACTCTCAACCCCCTGTCAACTCTGAGAGGAGGAACAAAAGTGGAATAATAAGTGAACCTTTGAACAAAAGTCTTAAGAAGTCCCGTCCACTCTCCCACTATTCCACCTTTGGTAGCAGCAGCTCGGTAAGCGAACATTCAGAGAAAGGCAACCCCTTAGCTAATGGCAACGATGCGACTGTGGATAAAAGTCATTCTACCTCAAAGCACAAAAACATCTCTAGTATGCTGAGCAAATTAGACCGGATGTCGGAGCTCTCCTCAGAAGGACAGACCGCCCTCCAACAGTTTGCTCAGTCGACAGAAATGCTCAAAAGAGTGGTACAGGAGCATCTTCCTCTAACAAGCGAGCACGGGACTGGTATCTCTGACATGGAGGCAGTCTCAGCTGCAGAGACAATGAACGGCCCCTCTGATTTTCCTTACCTGGGGGCTTTTCCCATCAACCCAGGCCTTTTCATTATGACCCCTGCCGGCGTGTTTCTGGCAGAGAGCGCGCTCCATATGGCTGGCTTGGCAGAGTATCCCATGCAGAATGAGTTGGCATCTGCCATCAATTCGGGGAAAAAGAAACGGAAAAGATGCGGCATGTGCCCGCCCTGCCGAAGACGGATAAACTGCGAGCAGTGCAGCAGTTGTAGGAATCGCAAAACTGGCCACCAGATTTGCAAATTCCGAAAATGTGAAGAACTCAAAAAGAAGCCTTCTGCAGCACTGGAGGTAACCGGCCCCTCTCAGGCACCCTAACCCCTCCTCGGGCTGCGCTCCTGGGTTTGGATCTTGCCCTAGATAATAAAACACCTGGTACTTCTTACTTTTTTTTTTATTTTTCCCTTTTCCATTAACAGCTCTCACCCTGAGATGTGTGCTCTGCCCAGTGCTCCCAGTCCCCACCCCCTGCTGTGTACTGGGGTTGACTGATGTGGGGAGGAGGGCTGGGCTCTCTCCCTGGGGTCCATGGGCACTTGGGACTTTGCTCTCCCCTTTGCAAGCACAGGCAGCAGAGGGGCTCTGCTGGGGTTTTGGTGACAGCATCTCCTGTCCTCAGCTGGTGGCAGCTCCCTGAGCTGGGAAGCCATTTTGGGGCAGACCTTGGGGTCATTGGTGGTGATGAAATCCGTGGCCAGAGTGCAGCCAAAGCCCAGCCCCTCAGCTCACTTCACTCTGAGCAGGAGCACAACGATCCCTGGTTTTGGGAGCAAGCTGCTGCAGTGTGCACTGGGCAGCATCCCCAGTGGAGTGGCTGTACTGGGTCTCCCCGGGCCTGCATCCCTCTGGGGTGGCCAGGATGGGTCCATAAGGCAGCAGCCAGGTTTCCCGTGGCAGCAGTGCTGCAGTCCCCACTGGCAGTGCTCCGGTTTCAGCACCCAGCAGAGCCAGGAGCATCCCTGCTTCTGCTGCGGATGCCCAGGTGCCCTGGTGTGAGCCAGGCGCTCGGGCTGTCACTGCCCACCACGGCCTGCTTGTGGATGTCCTTGGCTCTGGAGGAGAGCCATTGGGTTGGGGTGCCACCTCGCCAAATCCACTGGGTGGGGTGACGTTCATGTGGGGACTTCAGGGAAAGTGGTGACTTGGGTTGTGTGGAACCTCACTGGGGCTGTGGGCAGCTGCTGGTGGTGTGGCTGGGGGCTGTGGCAGGGCAGGGGTGTCCCATGGACAAACTGCTCTGGCAGAGCCTCCCTCTTCCTGCACACCCAGGTGTTGTGCTGAAGCCAGGTTTGATTTTTTCCTTGAGCTGACCCCACTGTCAGCCATGCTGGTGTGCTTCCTCCTTCTGGTGAGCACATCCCCATGGGAAGACAGCAGAGGCTAAAAAGTCACCTGGGCATAGCTGGATCATGCATCCTGGCACGAGGGCTTTGCCCATCCTCTGGTGGTCCCGTTGCAGCCAGAGCCTGCCGCTCCCTTAGCCACATTCTACGTTTTTCAATTAGCATCAGCTCTGAATGAATACTGAAGGGGAAAAAAAAATCTATTTGGGCGGTGGGGATGAGGAGAGGGGGACTGTGTCTTTCAAAAACCGCTGTATTGCTAAATTATATTCTTGTTCTAATTTGCTGAGTCAGTGATCTGGAAAAAGGGAGAAAAGGAAGAAAAAAAAAAGTTCATTTCTTCCAAAGAGTCCTAAAGCGGGTCAATAGACTCGGAGCTCGCAGCAGCCAGAGGAGTTGCTCCCTTCTCCCAGTGCTGGGTCTGGGGGTGATAAATAGCACCAGGAACCCATGGGATGGTCATTCCTGTGATGGGTTTCTCCATCTCACTACTGGCTGGGAAGTTGAGGCCACTGAAATAGGGTTCTGCATCTGGTAGAGTTGGGCCCCACCGGAGATGAACCCCCATCCCTCCAGGTGTGCTGAGGCTGAAGAGGGATGGACGCCTGGGCAGGTGTGGGTCACTCCAGGGCATCACCATCCCCTTTTCATGACAGCCCATCCCCTCTCTCAGAACATCCACTTGCACCATGTGCTGATCTTGGTAGGGTTGTACAAGATTGTGGCTGGGATGGGGACACCACGACCCTGGCTCATGTCCCAGGTCACCTGGGTCAGAGCTGGGTTGTTAAATTTAACCTGTCAGCCAGCCTTGCTCATACATTGGGCCAACTGTAGGGCAACCACCAGCACCCATGCTGTGCTGGAGACCTGTCTGGAGAGGGCCAGCATTCAGAGTTCTGTGCACTGCTGGTCCTGGTGGGGTGCCATCACACCTCTGTACTTGATACTGGGACAGAAGGGGCCATTCAGTGGCCCTTACGTGGGGCTGGATCGTTCACAAGGCTTTGTGAAGCGCTGTCCCTGTCTGTGGGGGCAGTGCCATCATGCAGGAGAAGGACAGTGACTCTGTCCTGCCACCCCTGTGCATCCAGAGGAACTTCCTCAGAGAGCCCAGACAGGGGCTGCAGCTATGATTAAACGTTGATCTAAAACCAAGCAGTAAAAAAAAATAGAATTAAACCTTTATGGCGGTGTAAAAAAACAGCCTAAGTCCCTCAGCCACCGTTAAGCTTTATCTGCACATCTACAGAGCCCGAAGAACCGGTCACTGCTGGCGTCCTGCTCTGGTGGTGCTGCCTGGGGCTCCAAGAGTGGCAAGGCTGGGTGATGGGAGCAGGCAGCAGCATGCACTGCACTGGCCAGGCTCCTCTGGGCTCTGCCAGCCCCTGCAACCCTGGCTGATGCTGTGGGGGCTGCTGGCCAGCCCTGCACAGGTCACCCCAGGCTTGTCTGCAGTGCTGTAGGTCACATGAAGGCCATGAAGAGTTGGGGTTTGACTCATCAGAGCTGTTCTCCATCCAGAGAAGCTGAAGCTGAAGTGCTTTTGTGCCCCAGATAGAGCCAGTAAGGGTCACTGTCACCCTCATGTCAGCCTCGCAGAGGTTCTGGGCATGCAGGACAAGGGGTGAGCATTTTAAATTGAAAGAGGATTGATGTAGGACGTAAGGTAGAAATGTTTATGATGAGGGTATTGAGGCCCTGGCACAGGTTGCCCAGAGAAGCTGTGGCTGTTCCATCCCTGGAAGAGTTTAAGGCCAGGTTGGATGGGGCTTGGAGCAACCTGGTCTGGTGGAAGGTGTCCCTGCCCATGGCAGGGGATGGAATGAGATTATCTTTAAGGTCTCCTCTTAACCATTCTGTGAGTCTGGGATTGTGGGGATGAGGAGATTGCTGTCCATCTTCCTTTAATAACAGAGGAGCAGAGGTATTTATCTGACATCTCCTTCCAGACCCATGAGGAGCCCCCTCTCCCCGTTTCTCTCTCCTCTGGGATGATGGATCTGGGTAGGTGGCCCTTGCTGGAGAGTCCAGCCTGCTCTGCCCTGCCTGTTCTGCATCCAGTGCCTTGAGTGGGATCCTGTGTGGTCAGCGTGGAGTGCCACAGCCCTGTGCATCGCTGGGCACAGGCACTTGTGCCTCCCCAGGTGTCTGATTACTGTCCTACACATCTTGGGGACGGGGCGGTGCCTGCAGCTTGTGACCGCCCCAGCTCAGTTTGCTCCCTGACCTGGACTGGGGGCATGAGCAGGTGAGGTCTGTCAGCAACCTGCTGGGCACGCCCAGCTCTTGCCCATTTGTGCCCCTTTGTGCCCTTTGTGCCCCCTTGCCCAAGTGTTTGGGTTGTGCCTGTGGATGGGGAACATCCTCCTGCAGGGATGGAGTGATGCTGCTCTGGTTTTTAACTGAGGCTTGGTAGGTGTCTTGATCCAAGTGAGATCTGGCTGACTCCTGCATGGAATTAGGGGCCAAAATGTGTCCAGTTTGACTCTTTGGGTGCTGCCACATGAGGTGTCCCAGCCCTGCACATGGGCTAAGTATTGTGCCCCTGCTTTTCCCGTTGGTTGTTTGTTTCCATTGCTTGTTTGGACATGTGGGACCTGAAGGGTCCTCTCAGGATTGTGTGGTGGTGCAGTGGTGATTGTGTGTCTGGCTGGAACAGCTCAGCCTTGCTTGGGTGCTGGTAGCATTGAGAGACTTTGTGGTCTTTGCATGCTCCACCCACAAACATTGTGCAGGATTTCCAGCTCATCCAGATGGAAACATCCCTGGTTCTCCTTCCAGAGGACCACTGTGCTTTCCTGGAGGTGGCTTCTGAGATCTTGTCTGTTGTTGAGCCCTTTGCTGGCCGTGGGGTTGAGCCTGGTGGACTCATCTCTCTTCCCTGTGAGGTGCTGAGGTGCCTGGTGGTGCCCGGGGTTGCTCTGTCGGGGTCAAGGTTGTTCCTTGAGGCTGACCACATCCCATGTCCTGAGCAGCTCCTGCTCTGCTGCCCCCAGGCCCATCCAGCTCCTACTCCCTACCCCAGTTTCCATCCCAGTGTGCTCCTAAACCCATCTGGTGGCCGGGCTCTGTCCTCTGGGTGTCTGTCTGTCTGCCCATGGCAGGATCTGTGGGGGCTGGCAGTGAGGGGACTGTGCTGGGTGGTGCTGGGCCATGCTGAGCGCCCGCAGCCCGGCCACTGTGCTCACCGCTGGCTGAGGGGAAGCCAGGGGCTGTGCCACCCTCCTGGCTGTGGCACGGGGACACAGGGATATGGGGACACAGGGACACAGGGATATAGGGACACAGGGACACAGGGACATGGGGACACAGGGATATGGGGACACAGGGACACAGGGATATAGGGACACAGGGATATGGGGACACAGGGACACAGGGATATGGGGACACAGGGATATGGGGACATGGGGACACAGGGACACGGGGATATGGGGACACAGGGTCACGGGGTCACGGGGACACGGGGACACAGGGGCTGTGCCATCCTCCTGGCTGTGGCACGGGGACACGGGGACACAGGGTCACGGGGACACAGGGACACAGGGACACGAGGACATGGGGACACAGGGACACGGAGACATGGGGACACGGGGACACAGGGATACAGGGACATGGGGCAATGGGGATGTGGCAACAATGGCCAAGCTGCTGTGCTGGTGCCTGGCCAGGGAGGGCTCTGGCAGCAGGGGGACCCCAGTGTCCCTCCTGCTGGCATCGTGGGCTGGAAGTCTTGGGATGCAGAGCTGCACCAGAGGGTGGTGAGCCTGGGCTGGATCCCTGCCAAGGCTGGGAGCAGGGTGGGGCTGAGGGGTGGGTGCTCAGCCCCGGTGCTGCACACCTGTGCCAGACCCCACCTAACACCTTGTCCCTTCTTCTTCTGTCCCCTCCCTGTCTCTCTTCCTTTCCAGAAGGTGATGCTTCCTACAGGAGCCGCGTTCAGATGGTTCCAGTAGGAACAGGAATCCCAAAGCTCTGTCATCCAAGTGCAATGTCACTGCTTGCTTGTGTTGTCTCAGGCAAGGGATTTTTGGCTGAAATGAATGGATGCACCTGTGTCTCTTTAGAACCAAAAATATTTTCTCGCAAATCTCATTCCTGTTTTTATAATTTTTTTCTTTTTTTTTCCTTTTTTTTTTTTTGCGTTCGTTTTAACATCTTCGAGTCCTAGTCAGACATTTAACTGCTTTTCAAATAAAAAACAAAAAAATAATTAAAAGAAAAAAACAATGGATCTGTAAAGTACCAAGACTTAATAGACAGAGTATGGACAATCAGTTTCTTTCTGTGTTTTGGTGTTGATGTTGTTTATGTGTGAAAGATGCAGTACTTGTGTAGGGAATGTAAATTTACAGTAACCTTTTAAAATCTAGTTACTAATAAGCACTACTGTAATTTAGCACAGTTGTTTAATTGCACCCTCATTTATACTTTTTATTTGATTCTTTCCCATCATACAATAGAGTGGATAGTTTCTAGAATGCCTCAACTTCATGTTTATAAATGAGAATATGTTTAAAGCGATGTAGTATCCCTTCTCCTCGCCATTCACCTCTGGAAGTTTAACCCTCAAGAGGGTCGGTATAAAAGGTGGAAGAAAACAATTGCTACACAACTGGCAGAATTCAAAAAAAGGAAAAAAAGAGTAAAAAAAAGGCAAAAAAAAAAGTCATTGTTAGTTTATTAATATAGAACAAGAAACGCTGCGTACAGAAAAACCTCCTAATTGCAACGGTTTACTCCTAGAAGTAATTTTTGTAAACTTACAGAAGTTAAAATCAAAATAAAACAAATATTGCAGGACCTGTGCTGAAGCAGTTACGCAAAGTGATATTTCTCTTCTGTTCACCCCCCGTCTCTCCAGCTCTCTCTCCATCATTAAATTGAAATGCTGTTTGTAATGTTTTAGCGATCCAGGCTGTTTTTGTGAATAAAATGAATGCATGTTTTGTGTCATGATTTCCAGCTTGGTTATTTCTCTCCCACCCCTCTGTCCACCCCTCCAGGCCCCCCAGCAGTGGTGGTGGCCCACGTGCCATGGTCCTGCTGGCTGCGGGGACCTCGCCAGCGACGATGCTGGAGCGTGGTGGGACGGTGTGATGAGCTGAGCTGGAGTCACCCTGGCTGCTAAATCCCCATGGTTAATCCGGGCAGGGGCTGGGCTAAGCCAGCCTCAGCTCCTCCCAGGGATATTTCCCAGCTTGACCTGCCTGGGGTTTTACTCAGCGGTGCCAACACCATTGTTTTGGTGCAATAATATTAATGTGCCATGGAGAACTGCAGTGAGGCTCATGTTGTTGGGACAAGTCTAAAGTGAGCTCCTAAAGGTGAGTGGTTTCTGGGATGGCTTTCTGAGGGGGGTTTTTCCCCCACCCGGGGGCTGCTGGAACTTTGTAGCCCCCGATGGTTTGTGTGACCCACACATGAAGCAGAGGGGCTTTGCTTTTTCGGTCTCCAGAGGTTTTTTATTTTCTTATCTCAGGTTTTGAGCCAGGGATGGCACAGTCTCTGCACTCTTGGAAAACACACCAGCAAAAGCCTGAAAAGGCTTAAAATGTCTGAATTTATACAAGATAAGGTGACCAATTACTTGATACCACATTCTTAAAATGTCCGTTGTCATTACTACCAATACCTGATTATTTGTCTGTTCACACAACACCTGCACTGGGGCTAATTCTATCCAATAACTTAGTGCTCCCATCACTGCAGAACATGGATTAGGTGAAGAAGAAGAAGGGAAACTGAGGCAATGCCCACAATTCTCCATCTTGAGTCCTCACCTACATCCATACATCCATAAAACCCAAAATACACATTTCACACCCAGTGACACACTGCCAACCACACCATTTTCTAATTCACATTCTGGTTGTTTGCTCTCCATCCCAAAGCCTTGTAAGCTTTCTCCATGGACAGAGGTCAAAACCAGCATTTTCCTGGGGGTCAGAACCTTCCAGGACAGGCAGAGAAATATTCCCTGTGCTCCTGGTTCCTACAGCTTTCCAGCCTGGCCTCATGTTGGTACTGGATCAGCAGGAGCTGTCTGGGATGGAGGGGATGTTGGATGGGCTCAGCCATGGACGAGGCATTGCTGCCAGTGCTTGGGGTGCTGTGCTGGGAATCGTGCCAGGCAGGTGGGCTGGGAGCCTCCTACCAGTGCCCTGGATGTTCTCCAGGGTCATCCCCGCCTCGCAAGAGGTAGATCCGGCTGGACCCGGCAGTGCTGGCCCTGCCTTGCCGGGAGGAGGTAGCGTGAGCCTTTGTCCCCAGCTCCAGCCAGCGTTTGGGCCAGCATCTGCTGGCCAGATGTGCACCCGGAGGAGGGAGGGGGGTGACGGCGGTGCGTGGGCTCTGTCCCTGCCCGGCAACGACCTGCGGGGAAGGAGCAGAAAGTCCTTGGGGAAAGCTGCCCCGAATGCCCTCTCCAGCAGCATTCCCCCCGCTGCTCCCGCAGCTCCGGGGGGTTTGGAGCCCCAGGCCCAGGCACCCCGGTCACAGCAGAGCCTGACCCAGGGCTGTGTGTGGGAACGACTGCAGCACATGGTGACAGTGATGGAGCTGAGCCAGTGTGGTGAGTGACACAGCTCAAGGCTTGCACGGACAGACAGACCCTGCTCGTGCCCCAGCGGGGCTCTGGTGCGTGGCTCTGCTCCCACCAGGGTGGCGCTGGCACTGCTGGGAGCTGGTTCCCAATCCCTGTAGCTCGAACAGCCGAAAGCACTTAGCAGGAATGTGGTGGGGGTGTTAGGGGAAAAAGGAGTCGGGCTGGTTTCTTCACGGCTGTGGCTGAGGGTCGGGGCTGTGTCAAGGCACAGTCCTGGCACCTGGAGGGAGCCAGCCCCTATGCCATGCTGGGAGAGCAGCACACGGAGCCCCCTCCCCAGCCCTGATCCCCTGGGGAGCTGCACGGGGCGTGCTGCTTCCTCCCAGCCACAGCTGGGAACTGCTGGGAGTGTCACCCTGGTCTGCCTGTGTCACCCACAACAGGGCTGTGCTTGGGGCTGTTGTTGGCACGGGGCAATGCTTGGGGAAATGCCAACATGGCCCAGCAAACACCACTGTGCCACACTGGCAGGGCACTGGCAGGGACCATGGGCCTTAGCAGGGGAGGTGGACACCGGCAGGGGAGGAGTGATAGCAGGGATGTGGAGATGCCAGGGAGGACACGGACATTAGCAGGGCACAAAGAGAGCAGGGACTTCCTCATTCAGGAAAACAGGGTTGGGAGAAAAGAACCACATGTGGGATTCAAACCCTGCCTGTGAGTGGGATGGGATGGTGAGGAGGTGGGATATGGGGTGCTGGGTGCCCTCCACCCCACTTCCAGCTCCCCCCTCTCCCCGTGCTGGGCTGCATCCCTGCCTCCCAGGTGAGTGTGCAGGAGGATGGCCCCGTGCTGCCCTTGCCTAACGAGCAGGACCGCAGGCATCCCCTGAGGCTGAACCCATCCCCACCTCCATGCTCACCCTCTGTCAGGCACAGCCCCTGTGCTGGGCCTTCCCCACAGCTGCTGCTGGGCAAGTGGCACCCAGGGCTGCTGTCCCCAGGGTGGCCGCTGGCAGCCAGGTGACACAGGGCACATGGGACGATGATAACGAGCTCGGCACGGCGCCGAGGGACAACCCTGGGCGCTACCACAAGGGCTGGCCTCGAGTCTCTCTTAATTAACATCCTCATTAAACAGAGTTAGCAGAAGGGCAACCAAACCTGCCTGTGGCCCTGGGGCATGCTGTCACAGAGGGCACAGCCGTGTCCCCATCCCCGCTTGGCCTTGGTGGCGTGGGAAGGTGCCAGCAAGTGATGCCAGACCCTGGTGCAGGGCTGGTCCAGCGGCGATGCCAGTGGTGTTTTCCATGTGCAGTGGCCTGGCTTGGAGAGGATGGATTCTGGGATGAGCTGCAGCAGGAGATGGAACCTCCACAGGGGTGCCACAGACATGTCCTGTTCTGCCACAGGGGCACCCCAGCACTCTGGGGTGCCGGGCGAGGCTGCAGGGTGTCACCACTCCGTGTCCCCCGCGCTGGCTCTCAGCCTGGCGCACTGGGCTGGTGGTGGCCGCCCAGTCCCGCCGTCCCCCGGGCTGCAATTAGCAGGCTGACCCCAGGCTGACCCGCTCCCCCGGCGTGGGGATGGGGCAGGATGCAGGAAGCGCCGAACAAAATGTGCTTCAGCTGAGCCGGATGGCGGCTGCGCCGCGAGCGCCGCCGGCCAGGCGTGACCTCCCCGCTGCCACCGCGGGGACCGGCGCTGCCGCGACACCGAGGGGACGGGCACTCGGCAGGGGAGCCCGCAGGATCTTGGTGGTGGTGGCGTGGGAACCTCCATGGTTGCCGGGAGGGGAGCCAGTTCACACCCAGCACTCCAAGGGGATGTTGGGATGG
Organism: Anthoscopus minutus; assembly: GCA_013399455.1. NCBI lineage: Eukaryota > Metazoa > Chordata > Aves > Passeriformes > Paridae > Anthoscopus > Anthoscopus minutus. Next base: position 377,263 of record VWYI01003885.1, read on the forward strand.
TGGGATCTGGAAAGGTTTCCTTGGTAGGGACACGTCACAGCCCAGGGGGTGCCAGGTGGAGCCATCCAGCCCCGGT
>VWYI01003886.1:0-15038 GCA_013399455.1 Anthoscopus minutus
GATAACTGTCTCAAAAACCGGGACAGCATCCTAGACCCCAAATAAATGGTATTTTGGTAAAATTAAATCCTAATAAACTTCTTACCTAACTCATGTTATTTTTCCTCCTAATTTATATTCTTACCTGAAAACCAAATATACATCATACTGTAGGTTTACAGCACCTATTATAAGTGATAGAAATGAATCCATGTTCCAAGGTTCAAGCAATATAAATAGAATTTTTCTTCATTTGGGCTTTTGAGATATTTTTCAATGTTGAGAAGCAAGCATGTGAAATGGGTAAAGAAATTGCTCAGGTAGAACTCCTTACTGTCAGGAATAAGACATGTAAAAGCTTTGGTGCCAGTAAGGAACACTATAAACCTAGATACAATATACTTACATATAGTTTGCTTCATAGCTACTTTTAAATAAACAAAATGGCAAGCAAGAAAATTTCAGTCTTTATGGTATAGGGAGTTTAGGGCATTGGAAATGTAAATTTTATCTCCACTGAAATGCAAACTGTAATGAATCTTCTTCTAAGTTCAGCTTCTAAGTTCTTTTGTAAGCAAGAACCCTTTATTCTACCCAGTGTGATGTCACAAGTTCAGCACATAATAGAGTGAGGATCTACTCTGAATAAATTCCTGTAGCCACTGAATTTGAAGACAATCCACAGATATTCAAAGAGCCTGACTACTCAAGACTTACAGTAAATATATCAAACTAATAGATAAGCTGGCCCAAGTAATAAGTAAATAAGCATTACTGGTAAGTAATGCTTATTATGTAGGAACAAAGCAACATGGAAACATAATTTTAAAAGTTTACTTAATATTTGATTATATATTTGATTATGAGAATATGATATGTTTATATGATTATATGACATATATGTATGATTATATGAGATATAATATTTGATTATATGAGAAATGATGCTTGTATGTAGCTTTTGAGAATTTGTTTTCCTCCAACACATGGTTATCTACAGTGAATTAATTGGAAAAATTAATTTTAAATATAGTTTATATTTCAATTAAATTTTCTATATTTTCATTGAATTTTCTTGACAACAAACAACTAGAAAAACATTTATGCAAAATTCAAATGACACTAGTTTTCATTTTGTGTTGAGATAAAGAGTGTAATTTGTTCTCATGGAATGGAAATCACTACTTTTTGTTACGGTTACCTTCTATTTTGACATATTAAGTTTTCAACCAGAGAACTTACTCAATAATCTAGTTCACTGTAGAGGCAGATAGGCTTGCCAAGCCTTTGCCCTGGAGGGATGTACCTTGAGCAGGCTGTGATGGCCCATCTCAAAACTCTCCTCAGGAGAGATACCTTTTGAACAAGATCTTCCTCCGTGGTCATGGTGAGATATCCCACAATGCCCTGGTGTCCCATGCATATTTGTAACCCATTGGTTTTTCTCCCATAAAAACCCCAGCTTTAGCCCAGTTCAGTAGGGAGCTGTTGTTCCTGGCACTCCTTCATAGAGCTGCTGGACAATAAAAGCTACCTCTGTGGAAATCACCACACAACATTCCTGTCTCTCTGTCTCTGAGTCGGCCTGGGAGAACCAAGTGAAATGAGCTGAAATCACTAAGCTGAATCACTAGCTGATCACTTGCAGCCAAAGGCTATATCTTGCTAAGCTTTTCTGGTGGCCAGAGGACTGCCTGAGACCCCCAGAAGGCTGTCTCTCAGAAGACTCTATCTGGGGAGGTTGTGGCACTCAGGGCCCACCTGGCCACTACAGTTCACAGTATATAACTGTTGTTTATTAAAATCTTTATGCATTGTCATTTTTAGCGTGAAAAAAGGTGTTTCAAACCATACTTGTTTCCCCAGAAAAGATACAAACAGTTTCAGGGATGCTCACACACCTTGCTCATAGCACTTGTCAATGAATTGTTTAGGCAATTGCACACTTCGTCTAAGTGGCCTTAATGGATTCATTAAGACAACTTTCTGCAGTATTTTAGGCCTGCTGAAAAAATTATCAACAGAGCAATTCTGAGGCAACCTAAACAGTACTGAAGCATACTCTACTGTTCCAAGACCGTTTTAAATACCTACTTGAAGTTATAAGGTAATTTTATATCCTGTAACCCAAAAGGCTTCCATTTTAAATTCCAGACTAATTATTTGACAAATACATAAAGTATTTTTCCTAAAGAGAAAGGGAATAATAAGTTAAATTTTGAAGATGCCACTTCAAAGAAAGATGGCAATTTGAAGCAGACGTGTTCTTATTATGTAGCAACTTTCGTTTCTATGATTCCCCAGTTTCAGCAGATGGTCACAAAAACATATTGAGATCGTGTATAATAAAGAGCATGCCATAGAAGAAAGTTAACATAAAGACATACATACACACAAATTTCAGGAATGGCAATCCAAGAAAGGTTGTGTTATCATGTTATCATGTCTATATAATTTTTTTTGTATTTTTTTCTAAGTACTTGCATTCTTAAATACAGTCTGAAGCATTGCAGGTATTTTTTGGAAGGGTGTGCATGAGTGAAAGCCCTTTGTAACACACTTCTATTTCATTTCCATTTGGAATTGAGTTGGAAATAAGTGAATTTTCAGAATAGCAGGAGACTTTCTGCTGCACACTGATTTCCATGAAGAATATTTGTAGAATTTCTGAATTTCATTGGCTTGAGCTACACATAAAATATCTGTTGCTTGATTGCCTACAGTCCAAGATTATCAGTATGTGTATCACACATACATAAATGAAACAGGTTTCTTAGAGCACCTTTCTATATTTTTTCTATAGTTTTCTCCACAGGAATCTCATAAAACCATTCCATATGCACAAACATTCATCTCATAACATTAAAATATTAACTGGTATTTACTTAACAAGACTCTGGCTATATAATCTTTATCAAGAGATTGAATTTGCAGATTTTCAGGTCTTTTGACATATGGAAAGGCATAATCCATAGGTACACTCAGTGTTCATGGATTGTATATCTAAATTATGGCTCATTTACTGGGCAATTTCCAACCCAGCTATTAAGACAACTGTTAAGCCTTCCAAGCAGAGACTGAGAAAATGTTCCTGAGCTGTGATGCTCTACTGAAAGGAAGCAGGAGTGGATTCAGTATCCTTCAGATCTGCCTGTTTCTATACACAGAACCACTCTTCAAACCAAGCAGAAGTGGTTTATATCCCCTGCTAAGGATTCAGTGCATGAATTAAATGTAATCACTTTCTGCTCTATATCTCATGGATATATCTTGAAAAACACTATTGGCCATTTTTATCTCCTGAAAATTTATTAGATTTGAGTTCTACTAGGGTTTATGCAACAGTGATGTTGTCTTGATTTGCAATGCAAGATATAACCAAAAGTATGTATTTTATTACCGTCTGTTGAAACCAGGTAGGGCAGTGTTCTTTGTCTCTTCCTTGACCCATCCCTCATAACTTCTATTCTGGGGAACATCTTCTGTTAATGGGCCAGCTGTTAAAACCGGGTGTGGTAGTGTTCTTTGTCTGTTCCACAATCCGTCCTCCCTCCAGGGGGTTATCTTCTCACAATGGGCCATTGAGTTTCACTGCATGACTGATAGAATTACATCATCCCATCGTGAGATGCTCCACCCAGGCAAGCATTTCTACCTAGATATAATCTGACACTTGGAACACCACAAGAAGCCTTTCTTCACTAGGTTCCCAGTGGAGAGACCGGACCCATCTACACTACCACTGGACCTGCGGAGGAAAACTACACCCTTCTACAGTATCATTGATTCAACAGAACCATATCTGTCACGCCAGAAGGACTGCAGCCACCATTTAATTGGACTGCTACCAACACCCTGACCAATAGGGTGTCAGGTTGTATTCTGACTCTGTCAATGGGTTGGTTTTTTTGTTAGTTTTCTTTTTTTGTACTACTGCATTTTTATTTCAATTTCCTTAGTAAAGAACTGTTATTCCTATTCCCATATCTTTGCCCAAGAACACCTTAATTTCAAGATTATAATATTTTAAAGGGGAGGAGGGCGTTTACATTTTTATTTATTTCAAGGGAGGTTTCCACCTTCCTTAGCAAAAACCTGTCTTTTTCAAACCAAGACAGATGCTTACACTGACAAAGCAATACTCGATTTTGCAGCTTTTTTGAGTTGGATATTTAAGATCTGAGCAGGTAATAATCATATTATTTGTTTAAAAATATACTCAGTGAAAGAAAAGTGGTTCATACCTTCTGGTTTTCAAATCACATCATTTTATAACAACTAAAGATTGCTCATTTTTGTGCACATCTAATTCAGTGAAAATAGGCAAAGTCCTAAATATGTAGTTTTTTGAACTAAAAATGGCATAAGTCTAATGAAGACTGAAGGCAATATTGGAGAATCAATGGCAACAAAAAGATTGTTCTAAACTTAATGCATACATTTTCATTAAGAGTTATTTCTAGTTTATGGAAGGAGAACACATATTTTGAAGTCCTTTACCACAAATCTAATTTAATTAGTGGGCTTGAATGTTTTCAGACTCCACTTTTGCTGGATCCTGTTCAGTCTCCTGCAACAGAAGTACTCAGTGACTTTTGCTTTTGATTCAGTATTTTTTATTCTTGGTCTTGTTGGCAAAATCTCACATGTTGAGATGTATTATAAAACTGTATCAAAACATCCTCCATTTCTCCCTAAGACAAAAGCACGTAATTCTGGCAATTTAATAAAGGTAGAAAAGAGCAACTTTTCTTCAAATTTTTTTTCCAGCAAGTCTGAAGAAAACAATAGCTTTTAGCTTCTATAATAACAGCTTTTAGCTTATAGCTAAGCATTTGAAATCAGATAATGAATATGCAGATTTTGTAACTCAATCATCACTTAATAATTAAGCAAAATCAATTTAGAGATAAACTCATGAAAACAAAATAAAAGAAAACAGATACCCTGCACTCCAAAGATGTAGGGATCTATTGTGGCGCACTAAATAGTTTATTTAGTTATTATTTTGCAATGGGTGGTTTTGTTATTTTTACACTGAATAATTTATGTTGTATCATGTGGTTTGTTTCACACTCACCCCTCTCCTCCGAGTCCATGGTGGTCATTTTTATCCTGGGATGGCCCCTCCCCTTGCCCCTCTCATCAGATGCATCTCATTGGCTGTGACTCCCTCCTCCATCCCCTCTCCCCAGGTTTATCTCCAGCTGTAGGAACACTGATCCCTCTCTTTCTCCTCCTGGACATCATTGAAGCTAGTTTTACAATAAAGCCATGGGATGTTTTTGGTCCTAAGGAGAAGAGTGCCTTTAATCTTTTACTTTTGTCCATGAGGGATTGTGAGACCAGTGTCCAGAGCTAGCCAAAACCGGACCCCCAAAGCCCCGCTAATCCCTCAGGGATCCATATACTTACACTGTAAAAAAACCCAACAAAACAAAACAAAACAAAAACCAGCAAGAAGACCCAACCCCACAATAGGATTGAAATTGTTTTTTAGCAAAGCAGGAAAAAAGTCAAAATGAGAATATGGGTTAAATCTGAATCACAAGTAGATACAATTTTAACCAGTTGCACCCAATTGCACAATAAAAGTGACTTACCTTTTCACAAATGTGATTTGAAAGACTTAAAACAGGGTTGAGTGAAGAACTCCTTTAATGAGTTTCATCTAGTTGGCCTGTGAATATCACCAAGTATGCCCAATAATTTTTCTAATTCAGAGTCACAGAATGGGTCAGGCTGGAAGAGTCCACAGTGGCTCATCTGTGTTGCTTAAGCAGAGCTATCCGAGAGCATATTGCACAGAATTTTGTCTAGACGGTTCCTGAACCGTCCTCCAACCTGAACCTGAACCTCCAGTGAGTAAGACTCCACAACCTCTCTGAGCAATCTTTTGCAGTGCTTACAGTAAAGAAGTTCTTCCTCATACTTAGGTGGAACTTCCTGCCTGTTAACTCGTGTCCTGTTGCTTGGCACCACCAAGAAGAGCCTGGCTGCATCATCTGAGACCCACCCTTCAGATATTGACAGACATTGATGGGGTCCCTCTCAGTCATCTCCTCTTGAAGCTGAACAGGCCCAGTTCTCACAGCTTGTCTTGTTAGGAGAGATGTTTAAGTACTGTCATCATCTTTATTGCCCTCCACTGGAGCTGCTCCAGGAGCTCTTGTACTAAGGAATACACAACTGGACACAGAGCTTCAGATATGGCTTCATCCAGACCTGCCAGAGGGGCAGGATCACCTTCCTTGACCTCTTCTTACAGGCAACACTCTTCCAACTGCACCAAAAGCTACCATTGGCCTTCTCAGCTGCAAGGGCACTTCTGGGTCATGGACAGTTTGTTGTCCACCAGGACCCCCAGGACATCCTGTTTTTAAGAATTGCTTTGGTTTTTTTCACAGCACATTTTCCAAATTCAGTCATTGTATGAGTTTAATGGTGAGGGTTTTTTCCCTGGTAATTCTAATTTATACATACAGATAATTCTGTTTTTTGTTAACAAAACCAACACAAAGGTAAAGAAGTGAAAGAAAATGTATGACCCAAACAATAAATAAAGCAAAACTACCATCTTATTGTGCATTTCTTCCAAACTGGTATGTTAGGTAAACGTTCTTTCTAATTTCAAAACTTTTTTCCTATCTTTCCAGCTCTTATTTTATATCAGGCTCTTTCTGTTCAAATAATTTAATTTGAACATGAAGAAATAATATTTTTTTTATTTTATTCATGAGAGATGGAGTTTTCTTGAATTTCAAACTTTCATCAGGACACAACTTTAATTCACTTACTACTGTTGCAAATTCAGTCACTGAAAGAAGATAATTTTTAGTAACTTCATGTGTATAAGTAATGATACCAATATATTAGCTAAAATAACTTCTATCAGTGCCTAGATATGTTTACCAAGGAATAATCTCATTTTTTTCAGAATCTGGGTAGTCATACCAACTTTAGGAGTATGGAAGTCCATCCTTGTAGAATGGGATATTGTAATTCTCAGGATTCAAGGCTGAACTGAGGAATCTTCAAATTTATTTTTTTGCATATCATTTGACTGGTGGTCATAGCTAAAGCTGAGTCATGGGCGTAAATGCATAAATTTCATAGTACTGAACTGAGCCACTGACCTGTTCAGTGAAATTCCTAGCACTTGCAGAAGGATAGGGAAGAATAACATCAGGGCACAGATACTCGTACTTTTGCCTCTGCAGCATCCCATTCCTTCATGTCTACTTTTGTTTCAAGGAACTTGCAGTACTGTGCCATCTTTTTCAAGCTTGAGGGCTGCTGGCTGTTAGATATCAACAAGGACACATTCTTAATAGACTAATCAGAGTTAATCTATCTGAGCATTTCAGTTCAGCTCAAATGTGATGTGAATGTCCAGACTTCAAGAACATGACCTAGATTCTTTTTAAATAAAAATAAATCTAAAGATATGCTTCAGAAACACACGAGAATTTTAATTGCTAATAAACTCAGCCTATGGGATAAGAGTAGATCAAGTGCTTCATAACCCTGTGAGGCACAGCATTAAACAACAGGTATTTTTCAAGTAATTAAATAAATTGGGCAAACAGACTTCCAAGAAGGCTGTGGAAGATCCTTCAAGAGCACACCTATTGGAGGTGGGAGGGAAGCTCCAGAACTCATCAGATCATGCAGCACTGATCAGTGGCAGCTATGTGAGATATAGCTGACCTTCAGAGAGGAGTTGGAGGTATGAACACTGTGTATTTGGGGCTTTCTGAATACTGCTACTCCAGCCCAGCTTGATCACCACAGGCTACATCAGGACAGTAAATCAAACTAGCCATACCCTGAGATTCACACTTACTACTAAGAGCAGGAAACTGAGGTGCATTTTCCCCAATTACCATGCTGTTCCAGGTCTACTCTATCCAATAACAGATTTAAGCATACAGTAAACATAGAATTCCCATGCTAGAAGCACCACATTCTTTAAACTCCTAGTCGAATTTCCTCACATCAAGATAGATTATTAAGGGTTTGTTCTTTCAGTGAAATTTTTTCTTTTGTTATCCATGTTTTACTTTCTTTCGCCTCCTCTGAAGTACAGTCAGTCATTGAATTCCAATATTATTACTTTGTACAATAATGATACCATTGTACTTTCTACTGTACTAACTAGGATTTTATATCACTTGCCATTTTTCTCTAGATTTTATGTGCTTGCCTCCTACATTGATTATTTTATTACTATAAAGAAATGTTATGACATGAACCTGTCATCTAAATACTTTCTTTTAATAGCTGATATGGAAAAAGAGAAAAAAAAGGGGGCTGAAGGAACTAACCATACTTTAATTAAAAAAACCTACAACACTACTGAAAATCATGTAAGTACCAACACTAATCATGTGTGTCAGGAATTTAGCAGTTTTTACCAGTGAACTGTCCTTTAGAAAACATAGCTATTCTATTATAATAGGTGGTACCTGTTGTCTCACACAAGGAAACTTGTGGGGGAAATATTTTAGTGACACCACTAACAATGAGGAAATATTTGATATCGTCGTTACTGGATTAATTTTAAAGCACCCATAAGGAAAAGCAACTGCCTAAATTTCACACAATCTTTCTTACACAAATTAATGTCTGATACTACTCAACAGAAATTAATAATTCTTTTAAAACAGCATTTAAACATTATATGGGTTCATATGCTATAGAATCTTTGCTTCTAAGGTTGTTTCTTATGCAGCAGAATGTCTTTTCTTATCTGTGACATTCTTTCAGTTATGTCTACTAGTTTGTTTCTGAAGTTCCAGGTATATGGATCCATTTTTCCTATTTTTATTAATTAACATAAATACACAAAAAGTTTTTACTAGAAATTGTTAGAGCTTAAATTTACAGTACATTTCTACATATATTAAAAAACGGAATTGTTAAAATATTTTTACACTGTGTGATTTTCATCTAAGAACCCTAATTAAATGTGTTTTACTTATCTTTAATGTCAATACATTTCTATTAAAATTCTATCTTAAATATTTGAGTATAGAATATTTGCATATTTACTTGTTCTCTGAAAAATTTCTGTAAGTAGACCATTTCCTAGATGCAAATATCTAACAACAGCAAATTAATTTCAAAGGCATAAAGAAAAGCATATTACTATGCAGAGTAATAAATTCCTTTTCAGTTTAATAATAGCTGTATACTGAAGAGATTGCTAAAAGAAAAGACAGGAATATTCAAGATAAAGAATCTACTTGAAACATTAGAAAAAAAGTTTTGAAACAGTCTCTTCAATCTGAAACCTGTGACTTAAAGTAGCATTAAAATTTGCTATACTTCAAGCAATTTGCAATTAATTTCTACCCATACTAAACAGCTGACACCGTTTGATTTGATTATTATGTCGGTATTTTATCTCCTTTTCTGTGTTTTTTTTAATAACAATAATATGTAAGTTAAAGAAGAAATAAGTACTGAAAAAACAATCTGTTAGCCTTTAAAATCAGATTACATCACTCCTGTAAGCCTTTAACTGTACTTTGACATACTTAAAAGTTACTAAACTGAGATTTTTAAGTCCTTTTATAAGAAGTGTTATATTCCATAATATCTTTATTGACTTTTTAGACCTTATTGACATTAAAAACTGTTTTCTTTCCTTTATCCTGCGAAAAAAAAGTTGTTTGATTTTTTTTCCATTGATAAAAAAGTTTTAATATGCCCTGATGAAAACCCTTCATGGCTATTAAACAGGTAATTAAAGAAAAAAATTCTTAATATTTGATAAGAAAGCCGAAGAAATCCGACTTTAAAACTTGCTGATCATTGTTTTTGATGTTTCTGTGAGAAGAAGAAAACAACTAAATGTATTTCCTTGGTAAATAGGTAAGGGATGAGAATGAAAGGGATGAGAAGTTCAGAACTTTTTTCTTTGACACATTTCATCCTGGGAATAGGACAGAGATAGTTGCTTAATAGAAAATCTGTAATTACTTGGACATGAATGAAAGTACACTTTTCAGAAAAGTTGTCATAGCAAAATGTTACTACATGGCAGTTTTCTAAGGAAAGGTTACTGTTTTTCTAGGCCTGAGACTGGGTGCTTTGAAAGAAAGCACATTTAAGGTAAGGCTCAGATAACTTGATTTAACTTTGAAACACATTCTCTTCACTTGAGTGAATGACACATTTAAGGCATGATGGCTCTGATAATTGGTCTTAGAAATATTGTGGCAGAGTTTCTAATCATTTTTTAGTAACTTCTTAAAAAAAAAGTGTAGTATAATGCAACCTGTCTCATATACTGCCATCCACATACTTCTTTTTCCTTGCTTCTAATCTGACTCTACTAATTCTTTGAATTGTTTTTCCTAATTGTATACACAGTGAAAATTCTGGAGCTATTACAGAAGAAATTCCAGTATTGAAATCAAGTATACAGACATTTGCATATACCTCCAAGCAAGGCAACATATTGTCTGCTAGAATAGGCACCTTCTGCTAATGGATATTGATAGTTTAATCAAAGCTACAGAGAAATAGCTTCTGCATGAACACTTCTGTATGAGACTGTTTGGAAACTCTGTTTAACAAAAATTGTTAACAATATAAGAGATGGGAGGGAGGAGAGGAGGTGCTATTATAAACTAATAGCTAGAATATTTCTCTTTTCAAGAATAAGGATTGTAGGAACCTACATAGGTTATCAGATAATAAGGGATATTCCAGGGCAAATCAATGCTTCTTTCAAAGAAGACAAGATTAGATGCCAGAGATTCTCAGAAGAGAACTTGACACTACAGAGCTGATAGAAATACCTTGAGATTTCATTTTCCCAAAGAGAAAAAGGAACCACTCTGAAGCCAAATAGCTGGCTGTAAGTTCTGCTTGAAGTTTTCTTCTTTGTGTTTGAATATATAAAAAATTTATTAACCTCTTGAAGCAAGGAAGATGTCAATGGAAGGAGGCAGCTATGACAGTGGAATATGAAACCATGTCTTCTCCAGTGAGACTGGTTTATATTGCTAGCCAAGAATTTGTCACTTCTTTGACTGTCTGGGAAAGCTTTGCAATTTCAGGTGGGAAGAACTGAGAATTTAAAACATGATTCTAAAATACTATTCCCTTGAGAAGGAAGCTGGTCCTTGCAAATATAAAATGTTAAACAAAAATAAATATCAGTGGTTGATTACAAGAGTGTCCTGGTTTAGGACAAATTTGGGAGGAAACCTCCAAATGGGGTCCCTCCAGGAAAAATAAATTCAAGCTGCCCCTCTTCCAACTGGTTCGGGAAAAAGATTTCCTTGAAGGAAAGTGGAAAAAACTTTATTTAACAAGCAACATATCCACAAGCATAAAAATGGAATAATATTAAACAATGAAACCTCTCGCTGTTCAAAGAGATGGCAAATCCAGAAAAGTCCTTGCCGTGAGGTGCAGCTCAGCTCGCTCAGTCTCTTACCAATCTCTCTGGCGCCAGAGAGTGCCGAGGCCCAGGCCCTGGTGGGCCACAGGCGTGAGCTCCTGGGGTGTTTTGGGTTTTCAGTCCAGAACAGGTTTGAAAAGATCCAAGGAAAAAAAAAAAACCCCACAGTCCAGGGAACTTCCCTGCCCCAGCTAGCTAAAAACTAACTAAAAGCAAAGGAGAGCTCTGTCCTGCTGTCTGTCTGTGCTTCAGACAACATAGTCCAGAGAGAGATGTGGGGGAGTGAATGCTGTTTCTGCAAACAAACTGTGCACTTCTTCTTTCTCCTCTTTGCTCTCAGAACCAGTCTTAAAGGTGCAAAACATAATGTGTAACATAAAGAGAACACTGGATTGGAGATACAAACATCTTAAAGTCACCCTAGGACAAAGAGCTAAAAAAACCCCTTTGGTGTTTAAAATCTCAAGCTGAAAATTTGGATATGACATTGGAAAACTATTTTTAAATGCTCTGTCAGGCACCAAAATACAATTTTCTTTAAAAAGAGAACTGTCTATAGAAATTGATCTAGTTTATTCTTCAGAGGAAAAAATCCCCAAAAATCTGGTTCCTAATTACCTTTAAATAATTTAGACAATACATGCTTGCAATGAATTTCAGAAGATAAATTTCAATATTTATGTATAAGATTCTCACCAAATAACCAAAGGACATTAACTACAATTTTAACCCTTCTATTTTGAAGACATGTTAGATTTTAATCCAAGACATAAATGTTAAGGTAGCAGAAGGTTCACCATTAGATGAAACTGATTCGGTAATTATTAATAGGCATATGGTGCAATCCTGCCTTCTTCAGCACTGCATAAGCAGCTTCTAGAATTTCCAGAAACTTAAAGGTAGATATGAACACTCATCTCTGTTTCTCCATTTTTTGTCTAATCTTTCCTTTCCTGGAGGTCCCTCATTCAATCTCTTTTTCATTACACTTCATTCATGAGTGTTCTACAATATATAAAGCTAGCAGAAAGTCTGTTCTTCAAATATGCTTCTGTATTGGAAAAGAATATTTGCTTATGGTCTTAGTAAAAAGAATACTTGCTATGGAATACCTTGCTTAAGGTCTGAAAAGAGACCTGTTATTATAATACAAATCTATCTTCTGAACCTAAGAAATGTCACATTGTGTTAAACCAGAGGTCAGCATGACCTATATCCCATTTTCAGCTGTACCAAAAGCAGATGTTTATGAAAGAGTAAGGAAACACACAAATATCGTCTGTGAAATATATTTACTGTCTTCAACAATGTGCAATATAATCTGAAGTATTTGTCACCATGAATTTCTAGATAAAAGAGTATCTGTGGATTTCTTTTCCATCAGTTTCTTTGTCCAGTCATTTCAGGTCCATGTACATAAATGTGATATCCAAAACAGCAGTGGCAAGTAATTCCACTGCTTAATTATAGGTCAGTTTATTTTACTTGCTTTGCATCTGTTGCTTGATAGAGTAATTTGATTTTACCTATTTTTTTTACTGGAATGGGGAGTGAATAGCTAACATCTTTTCTTTTTCACTAAGTCCCATTTATCTCCCTTTAATGACTTTCAAGCTAAATTAAAATTAAATTTATTTTGAAGTTTCTTCATATAGTAAACAACTTTATACATTTAATCAGTCTTGCTGACTTTCTGACAACCTTTATGAATTTGATTTAAGATTCAACCAGACTGTGCATGTCATTCTAAGAGTATGAATTAAACAATAGTATGATAGTTCTCTTTTCATACTCTTTATTTCTAGTACTTCTTAAGATTAAATTTGCCTTTTACCTACAATCTGAAAAAGGGGGAAACTGATTTCTCATTTATCTGAGATAAATGGAGAACTAACACCAAAGGATTCCTGTTTTCTATTAAGTAATCTTACCCAGCATGGTAGTCCATAAATTATTCAATGGAATGGTTCCATCTTCAGTGAAACATCTTAAGTTCTTTTTACCAAGCGCTTTTAAGCTATTCTGTTGTACTCAGACAGCTTATACTTCTGACTTACGGCACAAGTAGATATACTGAGGGATGATATCCTAGTGCCTCTGTCAACATCCAGTTAGCTGCACAAAAATTTTCCATTTTAAGAGGCAAGGAAAGGAAGCACCTCCAGATTTCTGCTGCTAATTTTCAGAAGAGGTGAATAACTCACTGAAAAAAGTTAAACTTCTCTTAACCCTATCTCTACAGCCATTATTTGGAAGATACTCAGTATAATTGGTCCAGTTTCCCCTGGTCCATCCGCTAAACAGGTACAGAGAGAGCTCTACCTCTGGACCCCAGAGTTAGTGAGTGTTGGGGGTTAGGTGTCCCTTTTGTATTCTTTCTCAGCAAGTGGAATTTTTACCCATTTAGCTGAGAAGGGCCTCGATGCTGGGTACTTCTTAGGTGCATAAAACAGACAAAGAATCGGCTGAGCCCGGGGCAGCTGAAAGGAAGCGAGGCTTCTTGGGTCCTTCTGCTGCAGAGCGGGACAGACACTCTTGGAGCTATTTCTGCTGGGGAGAAGAGGATTTTTGCCATCATCCAGAGGGAGTGGGTTCTTCTTCTCCTTCTTCTTCTCCTTCTTCTTCTCCTTCTTCTTCTCCTTCTTCTTCTCCTTCTTCTTCTTTCTTCTTCTTCTTCTTTCTTCTTCTTCTACTTCTTCTTCTTCTTTCTTCTTCTTCTACTTCTTCTTCCTTCTTCTTTCTTCTTTCTTGTTTCTTCCACTTTCTCCTTCTTCTTCTTTCTTCTTTCTTCTTCTTCCACTTTCTTCTTTCTTCTTTCTTCTTCTTCTTCTTCCACTTTCTCCTTCTACTTTTTTTTCTTCTTTCTTCCTCTTCTTCTTTCTTCTTCTTCTTCTTTCCTCTTCTTCGTTCCTCTTTCTTCTTCTTCTTCGTTTTTCTTCCTTCTTCTTCCACTTTCTACTTCTTCTTCCACTTTCTCCTTCTTCTACTTTTTTTCTTCNACTTCCTTTTTCTTCTTCTGCTTTCTTCTACTTCTACTTTTTTCTTCTTCTTCTTATTTTCTCTTTCTTCTTCTTCTTTCTTCTTCTTCTTCTTTCTTCTTTTTTCTTCTTTCTTCTTCCTTCTTCCTTCTTCTTTTTCTTCTCCTTCTTCTTCTTCCTCCTTCCTTTTTCTTCTTCTTCTACTTTTTTCTCCTTCTTCTTCTTCTTCTTTCTTCTTTTTTCTTTCTTCTTTTTTCTTCTTTCTTCTTTCTTCTTTCTTCTTTCTTCTTTCTTCTTCTTCCTTCTTTCTTTTTCTCCTTCTTTCTTCTTTCTTCTTTCTTCTTTCTTCTTTCTTCTTTCTTCTTTCTTCTTTTTGTTGTTCTTGTTCTTCTTCTCCTTCTTGTTCTCCTTCTTCTTGTTCTTCTTCTTCTGCTTCTTTCTCTTCTTCTTCTACTTCTCCTTCCTTCTTCTTCCTTCTTCTTCTTCTTCTTCTTCTTCCACTTTCTTCTTTCTTCTTACTTTCTTCTTCTTCCACTTTCTTCTTCTTCCACTTTCTTCTTCTTCTTTCCTCTTCTTCGTTCTTCTTCATTCTTTTCCTTCGTTCTTCTTTCTTCTTCTTCCAATTTCTTCTCCTTCTTCTTCTTCCTTCTTTCTTTTTCTCC
>VWYI01003887.1:0-43548 GCA_013399455.1 Anthoscopus minutus
GTGTGGGAAGAGCTTCAGCCAGAGCTCCGAGCTCATGAAGCACCAGCGGGTGCACACCGGGGAGAAGCCGTACAAGTGCTCCGAGTGCGGGAAGAGCTTCACCGGGAGTTCGGCCCTCATCCAGCACTGCCGGTAACACAGTGGCGAACGTCCCTACGGGTGCTCCGAGTGCGGGAAGAGCTTCACGGTGAGCTCCCACCTCATCCAGCACCGCCGCTTCCACACCGGGGAGCGCCCTTTCGAGTTCACGGAATGCGGGAAGAGCTTCCTGTGGAGGTCGGCCCTGCTGCGGCATTGGCGGGTGCACAGCGGGGAGCGGCCGTACGCCTGTACCGACTGCGGAGACAGCTTCAGGCAGAGCCCCCACCTCACCCAGCACCGCCGCACCCACACCGGCGAGCGGCCCTATGCCTGTGCCGACTGCGGGAGAGGCTTCACCGTGAGCTCCGCGCTCCTGCGGCACCGGTACGTGCACAGGGCAGGGCAGCCCTAGGCTGTGATCCCCCTGATCCCGGGGTCTGCGTTCTCTTCATTGACTGCCCTGCTCATGGAGTGGGCAGGCACTTTCTTTTAGGAGAATGAGTCCTAAAGGAGAGAGGTGCAAGTAGGGGAGAAATAGAATAGGTGTAAATACGGTGCGAAGAGCCGGAGGTCCGGAGCGGAGCATGGACACAGCAGGGGTAGTTGGTGGTGTTCGGAGGGAAAGCTCTTGGGAGAGAAAGTGCTTTGAATAGGCTGGAATGTGCTCCGTGTATTCCAGAGGAAGGGAAATGGGTAAATGCCCACATGTGGACAATTAATAAAGTGAAACACCCGGACCATCTTAGAGCCTGCAACACTCGCTCAACAAAAGCTCCTGATCTGTAGTCAGAGACGCTGAGCTCCCTCCCTCAACCCACGGGCTGGAGCCGCAGCCCAAAGAAGCGCAAGGCCTGCTGCCTTCAGCCCCCTGCACTGGCTATCCGTTTGTCCCCGTGGCCCTGCAGGGGCTGTGGGGCGGCAGCTACGCTGCGTGCCGTTCCTGCAGCCGCCAATAAAGCCGCCGATACCGCAGTGCTGCCGCCATATTTCTTTCTCGGCCGCCGTTTCCTGCTCCGGGGGCGCGGCGTCGCTTGCGCATGCGCTACTTCGTGTTCCTTCGCCCTCCGGGGACGAGGCCTCAGGCGGGGCCGGCAGGAGGGCGTGGCTGGCGGCTGCCACGTGACTCCCAGCGCCCCTTTCAATCGGCGGGTTCTGCGCGTGCGCCGCCTCGCGCGCCGGCTGCTTCCGGGGGCTGGTCGCTCCGAGCGCGGCGCCTCGGTCGCCTCCGCCAATCGCCGGCGCGTGCGGAGCGCTGCTCGCGATTGGCCGCGCGGTGACCCCTCGGCAATAAAGCCAGGCCGGCCGAGCGTGGCCTTTGTCTCTCGCTGGGGCCGAGGGCGACGGAGGTAGCGGTGAGTGTGCGGTGCGTCCCCATGGCAGCGCGGCTGGGCCTGAGCCCGCGGTCTTTCCCCCTGCCGTGGGGCTCACACTGCGGGTCTCTGCCCGCTCCCTGCGGCAAGTGGGCCGGGAAGCCCTTCTGGACCGCCTCAGAGCCGTTTTTCCGCGCCTCTGTCCATGCCAGGACCGATATGGCCGCCCTGGCGCGGGCCGGGCCGCCCACAACTCCCGGCCGCGAGCCTCGTGCCCGTGCGGGGCCGGCGCTGCTCCCCCGCCGGGCCGGCCGTTCTCGGCCCTCCCCGGTCGTGGCGTGTGTCCCCACCAGTGAGCGCCTGCCCAGCGGCCGGCGGCGTGTGCCAGCACCGTGCCCTCAGAGCCCCGCAGTGACTTTGCACGGCTGCTCGTGAGCGACGCCTGGGGCCTCGGGGACTGGAGCGCTGCGCTGCGTCCTCCCGGTGGCGACGGGGCCACTTGGCTTTTCTCGGCTCCGCAGAGCTCAGAGAAGCACTTGGAGAACGAAGGCCTCTTGCTGTTTCTCCTTTTCCATTATTGGCAATTGTGCTATTCAAGCCTCAGCACCTACACGCAGCACTGCATTGCTCATATCAGCCCTAAGTGCCTGTTACTGGCCCTGCTTGGCGTGTCCCAGGCACAGCTGACAGCCAGCGTGACCATCAGGGCAATCATTGGCTCTCGGCTGAACAAAGGCTGTTTGGTATAACTGTGTGTGTCTGTCACAATGCGTTCTTCCTCAGCTGGGATCCAGCCCTGACTCTCTTCGGGTGAGAAAATAGGTTCTTGATGGGCTGCCTGACACAGGGGCCACCACCAAAGGGCAGAACTGGACAAGGTGTTTGAGCTCGCCAGTAGCTTCCTTTGGTTGCTTTTTGAGGTGCTGGGCTGCAGTTCTGGAAGACAAGTAGTATTTGTGTGGGAAGTGTCTGGGACTTGAATTACTGGCTCAGTTTAGGCTGTGTCCAAGTGAAATCTTCAACCTACCTGGGATAAGGTAATGTGGTAATTTAGTCTATGAGATTCCATTTCCAGCAGCAGCCAGTGCCAAATCCCTCCCCAGAAGGAGATGGAGAAGCGAATTTCTTCTGCTGGGGTTCCAGATAGCCTCTGGGATGATTCTTGAAGCCTCTAGGCCTGGAGTTCTGAGGTTTGTTTCTGCTGCAATGATGGTAGGTCCAGCCACACTCTGAGCTCTGTGTGTGGGGAAATGCCTTGAAGTTACATGAAAGTTAAACAGCAGATACGAACTCTGTACTGCCTGGGTGTTTGTGAGTTACCAAACTTCTCCCAGAGTGCCCAAGCAAATCTAAGGCTTCCAGTCCTCCTTCCCTGCAGCAGCAGTGTCTTTTTCGTTCAAAAGGTTTGGGATTATTGGGATTAAATGTCTTCCTGCCCTGAGAGGAACAGCTGTGCACCTGGGGTGTACAGCTTGGTGAAGGGATGTGTGTAGGGACAAACTACACACATCTAGATGAGGTAAAGGTGTTTTCTTAGGGAGTTCCAACACTGTCATTGGGAAAAAAAGGTTTGGAATGCTTAGGTGTCCTGTACCAAACCTCCTCCCCACTCTGCAGCCCTGCTATCCCAGCTGTAGCTGTTGGATTGCTCCCAGGCAGGCTCTGCTGGGCACCAGGCAGTACTCTGAACATCAGCCAGGTCCTGGATGAGCAGAGCTCCCTACAGCAAATGAAATGATGTTCCAGCCTCTGCAGAGGAGATGGCACTGCCTGAGCCTCCTCCTTGGCATATGGGACATGCCCCCTTTCAGAGGAGCAGAGAAACCAGGGCTGTGACCACAAACTGGGGCTTGCAGTTGCCACTTTTTGAGTAAAAGCAACGGTGTGTGGTGATATGAGACACAGTGGCTCTGACTGCCTTTCCTCCCAGTTCTGCAATAACCCAGCATGGGGAAGGATGGGGTTGGTTTGTGCTGACTTGCCTTGTTGGGGAGGTGTCTGTGCTAGAGACTATATCGAGAAAAGTCTCAGCTTCCACATTTTCCTGCATGAGTTCTGCCTTCACCTGGGGCTACAGGGACTGGTGTTACCACTGCCCTGCCCAGTGCCACAGAGAACTTGTCAGGCTGAGCTCTTCAAAACATGCCGAAGGAAATACAAGTCTCAGAATGCACCAAAGGCCTTCAATGAGTTTTTGCATAGTAATTCCTGCTCCCAACAGCAGACTGTGCTCCTGGGACAGTCATTCACCATTCCCATTAGTTGTGCTTCTACAACACTGCTAACAGGGTTGAGTGAAGGCTTCTGAGACCACACTAGGTTCCCTGTGTGACACAGAGACCCAAGTTCTGTGTGAACACGAGCATGCTCAGGGTGTGGGAGTGGAGGCTCTGATGAGTGAGCAGATGTGATGATCTCAGGGCCATCTTTGTCTGACCATTGGGAACCTTGAGCCATTGTTGCTGTTAACCACTATTTTCTGAGGCCTGACCTGGTGTGTTCCTTTGGACTGGATTTCAATGTCAGCCTTCAGGCTTCTCCCAAGGGATGAGTGCAGCTCAAGTGCTCTGTAGCTCTGCTCTCACCTGCTGCTTTGTACCGGTAGCTGTTGCAGTTTTGTGGAGACTGCACACCTCACCTTCAGGACACTGACTTTCTAGAGGTAGGAGATAAATTTGACTTAGTTTGTCTAGTTTCATTTTGGAATCTGCATCTCCTGAGAAGGTCCTGGCTGCTGTGAGCAGAGTAGGCAGGCAGGGTGTCACAGATCTGCATTGGCAGGCAGCAAGTGCCCTGCTCCTGCTGTGCCCAAGACAGGCTCCTGGCTGAGCTCAGGTGGCTCATTTGCCTTTGTGCTTTGGTTTCCCTTCCCCACAGTGGGCATTTCCCAACATCTGAAGGTGTGTGAGGAGTGAAGATGGGGCCCTGAGCTGAGCTGCCTAGTGAGTGCTCTCAAAGACAACACAGCACCTGAAGCTGGTTTCTGGCCTGACCTTTATCCTGGAGTGGGCAGGCTACACTGTGCCATGTCAAGGGTGGGGTGGTGAGAATGCAGGGCTGTCACCCCATATGACCCTGAATGATTTCTGTCCCAGCCCTATGCTCCTCACATCACAAAATAATGCATTTGGCCAGCCTTCCCCTGGGGACAGCTCTGTCCCAGGGAACGTAAAGACTGTGTGATCACAGGGGAAACCTTCACCTGGTGATGAGTCCCCCAGGCCAGGTGCTGTGCCTGAGCTGGGGAGGGTCTTGTGCTGCACCTGAGGATGGGACTCAGCCCTGGCTCCTGGCTGGAGTGTAGAGAGCACTGAGGGTGCCTGTGAAACAGCTCAGAAACTCTGGGGCTGGGAACTGGAGAGCAGTTAATTTCTAACTGGTGTGCTTGTGTGAGCTGCTGTGCCAGTGCTGGCCCTGTGCTGACCAGCTCGAGACAGCTGCTTGTTGGTTCCCCCCATGCCCAGCTGTGGGCTGAGCAGTGAATCCATGGATGCAGCCCAGCAAGGAGGGCTGGACTGAAGTGGGGGAGCACAAGAATGGCTCTTTTGATGAGTGCTTTCTGCATCAGCTTAGCTCTTTGCTCCCCTCCCAAGGCTGCCTGAAAGGTGGTGGTGATGTTGCTATGCACAAAGCTGATTACAGGTCCATTTTATAAATGAGGTGCATGGATTTCTGTGCTCAGCCAGTGTAATCCAGGTGTGTCTTGTTCCTGCTCCTGGGTAAGGCTTGTGTGTCCTGTTACATCTAAGGAGATTTTATTTCCTTTTGCAAATGAGGAGGGGGAACCTCGTTACTTGAGATTTGAAGTAAATTCTGCCAGGCAGGAAAGGAGAGTGTGAGTGAGAGCAGGAGCTGTCTGCAGCTCAATCTGCTTGGAGAGTGGCCTGGGAAAGGCAGAGCAGTGAAATCTGCTTCTGCTTTGGAAGTTCCTTTTCCACTATTCTGTCACAGGGAATTTTCTTGTTTCCCCAGTGAGCTGCCTGACTTCAGAGCCCAGCTAGCCCAATTCACCACTGCTTTCTTTCTGGGAAGCTTTGTACTGGTGTGGAAATGTAGCTTGTTCTTCCTTCTTAGTGAAGGACAGAGGCTTCTCTTTCCAGTTACTTTGTTCAGAGTAACCTTGGAGGAAATACTTGGTAGCACCAGGGGAAAGCAGCCTGCTCACAAGTCCAGTGCAGATTCCCAACAAAGAGGTCTCATCTTCAGCCAGGAGCCATCCTGAAGGGGGATGCTGAACACAGGCTGCTGTGCTGTAGGTATTTGAGGTTAATGTTTTGTGAACTGGGTGTCAGTGTTAAGGCACCTCAGGTAGCTGAACTGAGCAGGCAAATCTGCATGCTTGGAAGTGCCTGGTGTGAGGTGGAAGCAGAGGCTGCTGCTCGCTGCAGCATGGCAGACCCTGCTCAGAGAGCTCCTTGCTGGACTTTACAACATTGCACACCCATCCCTTTGCTAAGGCAGCTTCCCCTGAAAACCCCTCTCTGATTTTGCTTTTCAGGCTGATTCCCAGCAGTGATCACAATGCCATCAGCCCTGGAGAGCCCGGAGGCGGGGGAAGAAGATATCTTGCGCTATGAGGAAGTGGAAGATGGTGCTGTCAGGTGAGTTTTGTCCTACACAATGGCACAGACACAGCCTTGGGCAAGAAAAGAGATCTTCCAGGTAAAGGAGTGATCCTTCTCATCTGAAAGAAGTGAGGGACCCCAATAAGTGATTAATCAAATACATGTGCTGTGAAATCTCTTCAGTCAAACTGTAGTATAAAGGTGGAAGGGATTGGAAAGAGTGATCTGGCAGGGCTGACAACAAACAGTTGTTTTTTTAGTCTCTGATATGAGAGTCACATTTCAGAAACACTTTAACTATTTGGCAACTGTGTTTCTGTCTTCCTGGCCAAGGGAAGCCAGTTTTCCATGGCTTGCTGGGCAGGCTTCTTGTTTTGAAAACTGACTCCAGATGTGATCTCTGCTCTGGTGAGCTCCTGCCTTTGCAGAATACCCAGGTCTAGTCAAGGACATTTTCTAGGAGGTTACTTTAAAAAAACAAATTCATACACATATTCTAAAACCCAAGGCTTCAGACTGAAAACAGGAAGGGTGACTAGAGTGCTTCCTAGAAGACCCAAACAAGCTGGTTGACTTCTTTGACTTGACAGGCTCAGCTTCATGAAAAGTTAATGTTTGCTGGCTCTGCTGGCACACTCAGTGGGTCTGGAGTGTTCAGAGTCTCTCTTAGAGCTAACATGAATGTGGTAGCTGTAGCAAACTAGTGATAAAAACTGTAAGGTGCATTTTGGCATGACTTGAGTGAGTGTGTTGATACTGTACCTGAAAGGTGGCTGTAGCCAAGTGGGGGTCTCTGCTCCCAGGCAGCCACTGACAGAAGGAAAGGACACGGCCTTAAGCTGCACCAGGGGAAGTTTAGGTTGGACACCAGGAAAAAATTCTTCACTGAAAGAGTGGTTGGGCACTGGAATTGTCTGCCCGGGGAGGTGGTGGAGTCACGGTTCCTGGGTGGGTTTGAAAGAAGCCTGAAGGTGGCACCCAGTGCCATTGGTTTGGTTGGTGAGGAGGGGTTAGGTCATAGGTTGGACTTGATGATCTCAAAGGTCTTTTCCAACCTAGTTCATTCTGTGACACTCTGTCCAGGTAGGTGCAGTGCCTGTAGCCTAAAATCACAGATTTTAATGTTTTAGGTCTTTTTTAAAACAAGACACCTTGTGGAAACTTGAAAAAAAACAGTCTGATTCAGGAGAAATAAACTTTTTTGCCCTGTTTTGCCATTCAGCTCTCATCTCTTCCCAAACAGTTGATATCCAAGCTGGGAAAGCTGGGGACCTACCTGAGCCTTTTTTCTTCTCCAACAGAAGATACCACCAAGGCCCCCATGCCTTTTAGCCTGCCCTGATAGTTGCTCCTCATATGCTCAAGGCTTCCCTGTGTAGCATTGTTGGGCTGGCATGGATGAGCAGCAAAAGTCATGGTGCAGGGATCAGCAGGTCCTTGGCAGTTGTTTCTGCATCCTGGGCCAGAGCCCCTGGTAAGCCCCAGCCCTCCTGCAGTGGCAAGTCTGCTTGGCACCTGGGCTGCTGCCACCCTGCTGCTTCCACAGCAAGCGCCAGCTCAGCCTGCAGGGTGGCCTGAGGGTCCCACCTTGTACATTCTCTAGACTAGGATTGTAGAGTGTGGGGGATCCCTCCAAACACAGCAGGGACAAACTCATTGCTGCATGAGGCAGTGGGGTGAAAGGAGCTCTCCTGTTTGCCTGCAGTCCCATGGACCTTTCGGAGCTGCTGAAGGAGGGGACGAAGGAATCGCACGACCGTGCAGAGAACACTCAGTTTGTCAAAGACTTCCTGAAGGGGCGCATCAAGAAGGAGCTCTTCAAGGTGAGTGTTGCTCTGCTCCCCATCTCTTTGATGCACCCAGTGACTGATGCAGACTCCAAGGCAGAGCCCCACTGCCCTGGGGGTGCTGCTATGGTGGTAGATAGAGCAGAGGCTTTGCTCCTTCAAGCAGTGCCTGCCTGGTACAGGCTTGCCAGGCTGGTTTTGTGCCAAGCCTGGGGGTTTCCTTTTGCTTACCCCAATTCCATGTAGGAGTAGTCATGAGTTATGCCCATCTAGTGAGCAGCTTCTCACATGAGCTGTGCTCTGTCCCTAGCTGGCCACTGTGGCCCTTTACTTCACCTACTCTGCTCTGGAAGAGGAGATGGATCGCAACAAGGACAACCCAGTCTTTGCTCCTCTGTATTTCCCCGTAGAGCTTCACCGGAGAGAAGCTTTAGCCAAAGACCTCAAATATTTCTGTGGGGAAGACTGGAAAGAAAAGATCCAGTGTTCAGAGGCAACTCAGCAATATGTGGACAGAATCCATCATGTGGGACAACATGAGCCAGAGCTGCTGGTGGCTCATGCTTATACACGCTACATGGGGGACCTCTCAGGTGGCCAGGTGCTGAAGAAGGTAGCCCAGAGGGCCCTGAAGTTGCCCAGTACTGAGGAAGGGATCCAATTCTATGTGTTTGACAACATTTCCAATGCACAGCAGTTCAAGCAGCTTTACAGAGCAAGAATGAATGCTCTGGACTTGGACAAGAACACCAAGGAAAGGATCGTGGAAGAGGCCAACAAAGCCTTCAGATTTAACATGCAGGTACTAAACAAATCCCTTGATCTCCTGTATGTGTAGTTACTGCAGCTTTTAGGTCTGGCCCAGGTTAATTCAGTCATGCCATTCACCCAGGCTGTGGTCTGGGGCTGAGACCACCCTAGCCTCTCCTTAAAGGGTTGGGATTCTATTTGAACTAGCTCTTTGATTAAGGCAAAATTAATATGACTTCAGGATTCCCATAGGCTGTGTGGTTCTGAAGCAGTTAGGGGAGCAGAGCTTTTGTGCCAAGACAGCCTGAAACAGTTTGAGTGTGCTGCACCACCCTGGTGACAATTCATCTCCTGTCTCAGGTCTCACTTGTTGCCTTATGGTCAAAAATGTCTGGAGCCTCCTGTTCCTCCCATAGCATTTGCCTTTCATCAGATCTGGCTGAGCTGCTGTTTGCCCCAGGGGATGAACACAGATTTAGCTACTGGATGCAAGTTTTAATCTTGTCCTTGTAGCAGGTCAGTGTGATTTAAACTGGCCAGAAACTTTGTGAGGTGTGGTTGGCTCCTTTGTCAGGATCCTTACAGAATCCCATGGCAGCAAGAGGGGCTGCCTGACCACTGCAGGAGCTGGGAACCTCCAAGGCTCTGCAGCGGGGAGGGGAGAGCCTGTTGCCCCATACTCCCACCCACAGCAGGGTGGTGCTGCCTTGCTCCTGGCTCTCAATGCTCTTGGGATGGGCTGTGCCTTCCTGGAGCTGCAATGTGTGCCAGGTGTCACCACAGCTCCGCAGTGGATACCCTGGAAGGCGTTTGGGGACAGGGAAGCAGGAGTGGTGCTTGCCTGTTCCCCAGATGATTCCAGGGGTCTGGCTGAGAGCTGCCTGGCTCTGCCTGCTACACGTGCTCACTGTGACCCCTTGCAGGTGTTTGATGAGCTGGACAAGATTGGCAGGTCGCTGGCAGAAGAAGCCCAAGATGGAGGCTTTCCAGTCCATGATGGAAAAGGAGACATCCGCAAATGTCCTTACTATGCAGACAAACTGGGTAGGTGGTGGCACCAGGGGGCTGCCATGGGCGTGTGGCACAGGCCTGCCAGTGCTAACGGTGCTTTCTGTGTCCTGCAGGCATGGCAAGCCCTGGCTGCCCCATCCATGCTGCTGTGGGCCTGGCCAGGCAGCCCCTGGTGCAGCTGGTGCTGGCTGCCTGCCTGGCCATGGCAGCGGGAGTTGTAGCCTGGTACATCCTGTGATGGGCACCGTGTGGCTCTGCTTGGGGGCAAGGGGAGAGATGTGCCCTGCCTGTTTTCCAGCCTTTCCCTTGCTGGTGGTGAGTTGGCTGCAGAGTGGGAGTAAGGAAATAAACAGGAACCCTGTGGGACTGTCCAAGCCTCCTTGCACATCGCTGTTACACAAGGTCTTCAGCTGACTAGTGCACAGGACTGGTCGGTGCCAGGGGGTGAGGACTCCACTGCAGCTCTGCTCTGCCCAGGCTGGGGCAGCTCTTAAGGCTAGAGCTGTCCTGTCCTGTCCAGGCAAAGGTTTCACATGCTTGGCTTTTCATCTCCGTCCCTGAAGCAGTGTCTGGAGGGGGTTTCCTGCCCTGGGCTGCATCTGCAGAATGTGTCATCAGCCTTTCAAACAAGCACTTGCTTTCCTACCCTGAGAAGCTGAGGCTGTGCCATGGGGCTGTTAGCTCCAAGGAGTGTTCTGTTTGCTGCAATGTCCTAGGAACCACGTCTGACTCCTGTTGGAGGAAGCTCCCTGGGGATGGGGGCAGGACCATGGTGGGGTATGGAGGTGACAGGTGTGTATTGTACAACTTTGGGGTTGAGGGTTGGTTGGTTGTTGTTTATTTTTCCTGAAGCCTTGACTGGAATAAAAAGTTGCAATGCTATAGTTGGGGAAAGCCAAAAGCACATCATTGTGAGAATGGGGAGGGGGTTAAGGGGGGAGAAAGGGAGTGCAGTCCCACACTGTTTCACTTGTCTCTGACTCATACAGTCCCTGAGAAACTCCTGGCCTAGCACCCCACTGTCCCTATTTCCCCTGGGGTTTCCATGTGGGGAGGCTCATTGCCCCACTCAGAGGACATAGCCAGGTGCTGTCAGGGCATGGAGCTTTCCTGTGTTGAGGGCATTCCTGGTAGGGTAGGGAAGCTGCTGCTCTTCCTCCCGTGCTTGGTACCTGTGTACCCCCCACCCTCATCCTCAGCTCCCCTACAGGCAGATCTGCTGTGAATTTTGAGCAGGAGAGAAGAAAAGATGCACAGGAGTTCAGGGTCTGTTATTTATTTACATAAAAACACTGACTAGTGCCACAGTTCCACCCCTGAGCAAACAGCAGTGGCCCGTGCAGGCCAGGCTGTTTGCAGACCTGTGTACTGAGAGACCCCCACCCACTTTGTTCTGGGAGCGGCAGGGGCAGGGGAGGGAGGAGCAGCCCCGAGAGACTGAACTTGGCTCCCAGGTCCTCTTGCCCCTGCTGTGGGAGTGCTGCTGGCAGCTCCTGTCGCTGCCTGCTTGCCCCTTCCTTCTGCCCCACAGAAGCTAAAAATACCCCCTACACCACATGCAAGGAGAACCCTACAGACCCTGCCGGGCCCAGAACGGCTCCGGAGCTACGGTCTGGGAATAAACTCCTCTACTCTACGTGCCGGGCTGCCAGGACATGCCGGGTGCGGTTTTGGCTCTCGGGTTGCCAGGGGGGCGAGGGCTGTTTGGGGCTGTCCCCGCCCCCAGAGCCACGGCAGGGCTGGGAGGAGGTGCATGCAGCTGGAGTGGCCACCGGGCAGGACGGAGGTGCTGATAAGGGTGCAGTGCTGCTGCCGGACCCCTCTCCGTGTTCAGAGGCAGCTCTGCCTCCCCTCGGGAAGGGGCTTTGCCACGGGGCTGGAGGGGGCTGTGTACCACACGGAAATCTGGTGTGTGGCACTGCCCTGACTCCTTGTCACTGAGCCCCCTTCCTGAAAGTGCCACAAAGGCTGTGCTGCATCCCCTGACTGAGGGCACCATGGATTGCTTGGGTCTCCTCCTGTGCTCCCATCCCAGCACATCCCTACACTGTGGGACTGGGGTGGACACCTCCAGCAGCTGCTGCTCTTCCCAGGGTTGCTTCAGGTGAGAGGGGCCTCGCTCACACCCTAGAGTGAAATGGGGTGCAGAGTCCACTCCTGTGCACTGCAGGGCAGCCCCCACATAGTGACTGGGGCCTGGGCCCACCCCACCAGTGCACCATTGTCACCAAACCAACTATTCCCAGTGAGGAGCAGAGCTGGGGGCAGGTGCTGGCAGCTCTGCGCAGGAGGGAGCCGGGATAACACATACACAGCACCGGCGAGGGAAGCGAGGAGCGATGCACACGGGGAGAGGCGGCGGGACAGGGCCGGCAGCACCCAGCGGCTCCGGGTGCCGTTAGCACATGCGCTTGTACGTGTAGATGTAGGCCTTGCAGTTGGGACACGTGTGTGTCACGTCCTTGAAGTCATCAAACAGACAGGGGATCAGGCAGCAGCAGAGATCACACCTGGAACACAGGGAGAGGCAGAGATGTTGAGCTGGGGCAGCCCCTGGCCATGGGCAAGAGATATGATTAATGGTAGGGGCTGTCACCTCATGAACCGCTTTGCTGCTCCAGTGCCACCTCTGTGCCAAGGTCCCCACCCTGCCCAACAGCTCAGCCATGGCCACCAGCACTGGGGCTACCCAGGACTAGGCTGAGCACCCAACACAAAGCTCTAGCTCTGCTTGCAGCACCTACCCCACGAAGCAGCAGAAGAAGCCAAGAAGAAAGCTCATGAGCCCAATCTCATAGGAGATCTTGGTGGTGATGGCTTGCTGGCAGTGGGGACACACGGTCTGCACGGGGGCACCCTGGAAGATCTCTCCCTGCAGCACTGTGACTGTGGTGGCAGCTCCCGGTGGGACGAGCACTGTTGCCGTGTGGCCACCAGGAGAGGGGTAGGGGCCTGGGGCAGGGTAGTAGCCCATGGGAGGGTGAGGGCCTGGGGGTGGGTAGTATCCTGCTGTGAATGGGAAACACAAATAAGTGAGCACATTAGTACACGGCAGGAGAGGTCAGATCCTTATTGAGGAGGCCCCCATCCTGCTACAGCACCACCCTTGGCAGTACAGACTTGGGGCCAGCCCTGCCACAGGCACTGTGCCCCCCAGCCCATCCCAAGGAACCTCGCTGCAAGCTCCAAATGGCAGCCTCAACCTCTTCTTGTGTCCCCAACACTCCCCAGGGCACCAGGGAACACATGCTGCTGCTGATCCCCACTGCCCTGTGTCCCCCAACCCTTTGCAGGACTCACCTGGTGGCACATAGGGCCCAGAGCCATCCGTGGGCATGTGGGGGGGCACGAACCCTGGCTGCGAGGGTGGCTCATATGGGGGGGGTCCGAACTCAGGAGGGGGGATGGGAACCCCCTGGGGCTGTCCCACGACTGGGGTGACACCCTCTGAAAGGAAACAGTCAGCAGCCAAGGAGGCAGTAGAAGGGAGGGGAAGATGGTGTCCTGGCTGTGTGGTCAGGATGTCAACCCCAACAGGGAAGGGAGACAAGAGGTGGAGGGGATCCCCTTAAGCTGCATCCTCTGGGCCACAAGAAACCCAAATTCACCCCACAGCAGGAAGCAGTGCCAGGCTTTGAGCTGGGAGCGCTTCCTGCTCCTGTGATTGCCCCTAGGAGCCCTCCTGCCTCCCCCAAGGGTGCCATGGGGACAGATGGAGCCAGGCATTGCACCACCCTCCCCAGCATGCTATGAGGAGAGGTCACACATCCTTGGGCCCTGTCTGCTTGGCACTGCTCCCCCTGAGCAGCTGGGACCCCCCAGTACCTGGTGCCGAGGGGGGGCCGTGCTTCTCCTCTATCAGCGGAGCCGAGGGGCCCCCCGGGTAGGGTGGGGGTGGGTCATTGGACATGGCTCCAGGCAGCCCTGCAGGGACAGAAGCCTTTAGGTGACACCAGCCTTTGGTGCCACAGGCACATGGGGCTGGCTATGTGCTTGGGAACAGAGGTGACAGAGGTAACAGAGGAGGCCAGGGCCAGTGCCACTATTGCACCAGCCTCAGCCTCTCCCCCAGGCAGAACCAGGGCTCTGGCCTCAAAGCTGTACAGGCTCTGACCAGGCAGCAACTCCAAGGTGTAAAATCTTCCTGCCAGCTCCTTGTGGTGCACATCAGCTCATCAGGGCAGTGCTGGGCTGAAACGTGCTGTGGCAAGAGCCCTGGCTGCATCTCTGGGGTACCAAAGGTGGGGAAGAGCTGCCCACAGCCCTCCACCTCCACCCTCAGTGACACAAGGCTGTGCCCTGAGGGATGGCAGGACCCCCATCCTGAGCCTGAAGCGCAAATTT
This sequence comes from Anthoscopus minutus, assembly GCA_013399455.1. NCBI lineage: Eukaryota > Metazoa > Chordata > Aves > Passeriformes > Paridae > Anthoscopus > Anthoscopus minutus. The sequence continues at coordinate 13,849 of VWYI01003887.1, forward strand.
CGGGACAGAGGGTGCAAACCCACAGAGTGTTTCTAAATAAATCTCAAAATCCAATTAGTTTAGGTAAGACCATATTAACAGCTGGAACTGTTATTTTACATGGGGTAGAATTTACCTGTCCTCTTCCCCACAGCAACAGCTCAGAGGCCTTGACAGCTGAGAGAAGCAGCTCCTCTGAGCAGCAGAGTTTGGAAAGCAGCTTCCTCCACTGGATCTGTGTAAAAGAAGACAGCAAGTGAATTACAGAGATGGAGAGGAGTCACAGCTGCAGCATTGTTCTGGCTGCCACACAAAATCCCTTCTCTCCCCTGGGCAGAAGCCTCCCCATGTATCCCCTCACTGGCACGTATCAGGCATGGCAAAGCCCCACTGACATGCCCTGATATCCAAGGAAGTGCAACATCGAGAAACCCGATTTCCCCATTTCCACTGGCTCAGTTATAGCTGGTAGGATGTGAGTAAATTGGGAAGCACGAGTGAGAAGCAGCTCACTCAGTGCTTGGGACAGCTGTTATCAGGCATGGGACAGGGTGACATTGCTGTCAGAGCCCAGGGAGTGCTGGGAGCTCCATCCTTCACCCCAATGGGCCAGGAGCAAGTGTGACCCTGCTTGTCCCGTTTGCTGGCACCAGTGCCACGTGCTGGGCAGCCAGCCCAGAGCACGCCAGCCTCCCCAGCATGGCACAGCCTGCACAGGCACCAGGCCAGGCAGCCACACTGCCCCAGCCCTGCATTGCAGGTGTGCCCACAGAGGTGCCCGTGGGGCTCAGCCACCTCCACCTGCAGCTGCTGGCTCAAGCAGAGCCAAAGAGTTGGCAAGCAAGGCAGGAAGACCCATCCCTGCCTCATCTCCATGGCTTTGCTTTATTCTACTCCTTTTTTCCTAGTTCTCCCTGCCACCAAGCAGCCTCCTGCAAAGCAGCAGGAAATTTCATCAGTGCCTAGAGAAGCAGCATCACCTGTTGCTGCTCACAGAGGAGCACACTGATCCCCCCAGGAGCTGAGCAGATTCCTGACAGGCACAGGGTCTCCCCCAGGATGTCCATAATTCCTGACTAGTTCTCCCCCAAGATCTGAAGTGGTTTTGCAGCCACACAACTTCAAAGAGTAACACTGAGGCAGCTGCGAGTCGTCGTCCTGCTTCTCACTCCAGTTTCTTCCTTAAGAGCCCAGGGAAGCAGAGTTGCCATGGCACAGAGCATTTCCAGGCACACTGCAGAGCCTGCCTTCTCCTTCAGTGACCTACAAAGCTACAAACTGGGCCATGCTCCTTTTAGCTCACTGGGGATGTGAAGAAAAGGAAGACCTATTCTTCTCAAAGTAGCCAATGCTGTGCATCCAGGAGCCTCAGACCTTCCTGTCCCCATGCCTGCAAGGGTTCTGGATGAGCCCAGCCCAACTGGAGCATCCCAGAGTCCTTACCTGGGGACACCAGCCTGCCAGGAAGCTTTCCTTGCCCTCAGGCCAACTGTGCCCACAGCTTTTCTAGCATAATAGATCTCCCATTTCTGCTCAGATGCTGTTCTCACATAATAATCTTTCAACAGCCTCACTCCCCCCATCAAAGCAGCTGGCAAGAAAACAGGAGAGGAACAGTCCTCCTCCAACATCCAGCAGATGAAGCAACAGCTCCAGGGAAGCCAGCCATTAATGCTGCCACCCTGCCCGGGAGGGAATGGCAGCCACGAGGTGACAGCCGTGAGCCCCAGAGCCACACGGGCACTGGGATGAAGGAAGCTGTGGGATGCAGGGCCCTTCTGCTCCGACTTGGCAGGCTCACTTGCTCCTAATGCAATATTCTGCTTATTAAGAGAGATCTGTAAAGAGCAAGATGTTGGCTTTGTGCCCTTCCCAGGAGGAAAAGAAAGCCTGTTGCTTTTAAGCTTCTTAGAAGCTGTTTCTCTCCTGTGCTTTCTTTCATCTTAATGTGAGCAGCACAAAACCAGGCCCATTTCCGACAGAGAGCTCCGTGGGAAACCAGAGGGCACTTGGCTTCCCCTTGGCACTGGTCAGGAGCATCCCTCACCACCCCTGGCACTGACAGCCCTGCAGTATTCCAAAACTACCAGGTTTAAGTTCAAGATCTGATGGAATCACCAATGTCTTGTGCAGGTCCTTTGGATCAAGGACACACTGCAAGATCCTAAGACTCAAAAGGAGCTGGTTGTCATAGAAGGATGGAGAGAGGAGATGCTATTTCCAGCTATAAATGTAGATTAGCTCTTCTCAACTGGAAGAACAGCTTTTACTGGTTTCCTCTGCAAACCAAATACAGATCCACTATGGAATCAGAATCATCACAAGCACTGCTTCAGTTAAACACAGAAGACAGGCAAAGGACCCCCATGCCCCCAGGGGATCGACATTTGCAAAAGAAAATTAAAAAGAAAAGATTCCCATTAACCTGCAGGAGCCCAGCAGTGTGACAAATACAACCAGGACAGCACAGCTCCACCACAGCCTCCAAGCAGAAAGGCCTTGGCCCACCCTGGCTATGGCCTCACTCTGTGTGTCCTCCCCTAGCTCTGTGCTCCCTGATCTCATTCCAGGCAGCTTTTGGGTGAGACGATGGCAACAGATTTCAAGATGCCCTGTTCAGCTCAGAGGTGTAACTCAGCCCCACGAGGTCTGTCTGAGCTTCTCACTCAGCAAGCACAGCCAAAGTGCCGTGGGGCAGCACACAGCCCTGCCTGTGGAAACACAAAGCTTTCTGATCCACCTCCTCCCGTGCTCAGCAGCTTCCCACCCAGTAAATGAGGGATTGTAGAATCCCAGAACGGTTTGGTTTGAAAGGACCTTAAAGCCCATCTCATTACAACACATGTCCCATGGCAGGAACACCTTCAACTGTCCCAGGCTGCACCAAGTCCTGGCCAGCCTGGCCTTGGACACTTCCAGGGATCCAAAGGGCAGCCAGAGCTTCTCTGGGCACCCAGTGCCAGGGCCTCCCCACCCTCACAGGGAAGAATTTCTTCCCAGTTTCCATTCTAATCCTGCCCTCTGTCACGGTGAAGCCATTTTCCCATATCCTGGCACTCCAGGCCCTTGTCCAGAGGGCATTAATCAATACCCCGAAGTTCCCATTACTGACAGGTTCAAAACTGACACAAAGCAGCTTCCAGCAGCGATGAGAGGAGCTGACATGTCAGGGTCCAGTGTCCCATGCTGGTTGGATTTCCCTCTGTTACATCACTTTAGAAATAGTTTGGGATTCAAACATGGCAAGAGAAAAGGTCTGCACATCCCACCTGCTTTTCAAACATCTAAGATGGACATCAGTCATCAAAAACACTGGTGGTGCAGTGGGATCAGGGAATATCGTGCCATCAGAACAGATCCTAACACCACAAAATAGATAATGCCACAAAGAGGATGGACACAGAGAATTCAGATTTGGTCTGCTAAAGCCATTCTTCCCCAGAAGCAGCTGTTTGTGCTTCAAGCTGCTTCCTCCCAGATGAAATCTCCACGGGTGAGACAAACCTGGCAAGGGCAGAGCAGATGCTGGCAGGTCCAACTCACGTGTGAGCCCTGGATGGTGCAGCACTGGCCCCAGCAGCTCTGAGTCAGCCTCACAGCACCACTGAGATCCATCCCAGAGGCTGAAACAGCCTGTGCTGTCCTTGCTCCTGCTGCACTTATAACTGAGATGCACAGCAATTCAGCTTTGTTTCCTCCATGGGAGCAGCGTGTCCAACCACTGAGACAGGAAGCAGCATTTGTTCATACTCAACCACTTTCAGTGACGTTGACACTTCAAAGCTGCTGCTGCACATTTTTGGAGCTCTTCCTCCATTAAAAAAAACCTTCCAATATTTGAAAAAGATAAAAAGCCACACTAAAATTCAATGAATAAATACGAGAAAATACACAAGCCCTTTCAACTTCACTGCACATCAAAGAGATGCAAATTCCAGCTTCCAGGCTTTTAGAAATATAGCTTTAAAAGCCAAGAGTCTTAAAGACACTGAGTCCTCACTGAGCCCAGCACCCTTCCTTTAGAAACAGGAACAGCACTTTGGCCAACACCACCCCAGTTTTTCTGCCTCTAGGAAAGATACCTGTGTGCCACAGGCTATGTGCTTCAGAAACTGGGAAATACTGAGACTAGGAAGGATATGGGCACAAAAGGCCGATCAGATGCTGGCAAAATGTCATTTGAGCCAAAGTCTGTTACTTTTCAAAAGGAGCTTTAGGGGCAGCAAGGAGGGAGAACCGAGCAGGGTGCACTGAGGGGGACAGAGCCATACCCTGACTGTGGCAATCCCAATCCCAATCCCCTTTCTCCACAATGGCATTTCCAAACAGCACCTCCAAACCCAGCCTGGAGCTGCATGTTCCCTGTGTTACATCTGTGCTCAGAGCTCCCAGGGCTTTGCCCCCTGCCCATGCTGTGCCCAGAGCTCCCAGGGCTTTGCCCTCTCCGTGCCCACTGGCACAGTTTGCAGGAATGTGGCTCAGCTCCCCCACACGCAATCCCACCAGACAGCTCTTACCTCCAAAGGAAAGACAGCAAAAATCCCTGCTGAACAAGCAGTATCAGAGGTTATTTCTGCCTGGATTTTATGCAGAACAACAGAAAGATGTTTTCCCTGCAAACGAGCTGAAGCTCCCCCCTCAGCTTTGCCTCTTCCCATGTGCATTTGCTGCCCCCAGCCTGCACACCTCCCCAGAACCAGGAGGGGAGGAATAAACAGCACAGAGTGCTTCAGCCTCCTTCAAAGGGAAGGATGTCCTGGCAATCCCTGACCATGTACCCACTCCTTTACCCGCTGTTAACCTTGGCAGCACCTCCTCAACTCCTCATCCTGGTCCTGGATAAGGCAGCAAGAGGGCGCATGCCTGCAATGCTCTGCAAGGCGCTGATGGAAACAGAAACCTGCGTGAAGGACTGAAGGAAAGGTCTGTTCTTTTTCTGAGAAACTCAGCTGTGTTTTCCCACGTCCAAGTCACTGCCAGGGAGCCCAAACTCACAGTTCAGGAACAGCCAAACTGCTCCCAAAACAGCAGATTTCTTCCACACTTCTGCACTAAGATTTCAGCTGCAGAAAGATGCTTCTTTCAGGAGGGTCAGGCTGTTACTTCAGTGCAGGCACAGAAAGCTCAGCTAGCAAGGCAGGCCAGCAGCTCTCCTTTAAAACAAAGGAATGCTGGAGGAGAAGGTTTTCCATCATTCAAACCAGGTAGGTCAGACAGCCAAAGCTCCCTACTCTGCTCTCCAGTATGTGAATCTCCGGAGGAGCTTCCCCATCAGTCGTTTACCTGGGGACCTTGGACATATCGTCTGACCTTCTGTGTGCCACTGTCACCCAGCAGACAAATCACCTCAGAGCAGGATCCTTGCTGGCAGTCAGGTGCTGTATCCAAAGCAAGATTTCTCAGGGCAGTAAATCCGAAGCACAATCAGGTAAACTCCACAGCGCAGCTCTGGCTCAGCTGTCCTGGGCCAGAGATTCAAATTACCACTTCCAGCAGCTCCTCCACATGGATATCAGGAAAACCAGACACAAAATCCTCCCTGCTTAAGACAAGGAGGCTTTATCTGCAACATCCACAAAGGGTTACGTGCAGGAGGAGCTCCTGCAGGACCTGCTGCTGCCTCTGGGATTCTCTCCAGTGCTATTCGCCTCCGGATGGGCTGAGTGCTCTTGGCTCTTCACACTGGGGCTGCAGAAACAGCCTTGCCAGGACCTGCTTACCCTGAATATTTAAAGAAAAACCAGCCAAAATGAAAAGAACAAACTGGGGGAGCTTGTTCTCTCTGCTGTTGGCTCCTAAGATGTGGCAGAGCTCACAGTGACATCCAGGAGCCAGGAGGGGCTGCAAGGGAGGAGAGGTCACAACCCCACACTTCAAAACTGGACCCCAGCCTTTCCATGTGTCAGGACACTGGGGAAAGTTTAGGCGTACACAGAGCACTCTGCACCACCAGGGCAACTGAAATTGGCCCCCAAAAGCCAGTTTTCTGAACAGGGAGCAAGCAGGGAGCACACTGCAGCCAGGCTGCCCCACAGGCTCCCTCTGGCCCTGGAAAACCCACTCTCCCACTCAGGAGGTGCTCACTCTTCAGACCCTTCCACCAGGTGTCCTGGCTGCACAGAAGACAGGCTGCAAGACACCAGGTGTGCTCATGGATGTGATTAAAATAACGTTAAAGATAAAGCTGAGTTCCTCTGCATTCTACCAGTGTGCTCCAGAGAGATGAGAAAAGGAGGGTGCTGCAAGCCAAATCCCTGGGGAAGCAGAGAGCCTTTCCATGAGACTTTCACTGCAGTTCACAAAGAATCCAAGCTAACACTTGATAACATCCATGGGAAAGCATCCAGTGATAGCAGCAGCTGTTGCCTCCAGTCCTCTGTTTCTATTTAATTTTCCCCCTGAGAGGACACATCCTGCATTACCTCATCCCTTTAATATCTGTTAATAATGGTGATAACACAACCTGCCAGAATCTCAAGCAACTAAAGCCAACATCTACACCAACACTGTGTTTTAATGTAGCATCAAACACAACTGTGCCACAAGAATAGCTGTTCATTTAAACAAGCAAACAAAAATACCTCACCTCAAGAAGCTTAACAGCAAGCAGAAGCCTCAGGAGGTCGGAAGAAGCTCCACAGCTTTTAAGCACAGTCACAGATCCGAGCTCACCTCGGATATCAGCCCAGAACAGAGGCTTAAGGATGAGTCAGGAAGGGATCAAAGGCAGAATTGTTAGTCCCTATCACTCCCAGTAGTCATGGTTTTGGAGACTGGGGAGCCTGAAGGTTCTCCATGGAGCACCCCAGGTCATTCCCAGTCTGCTGGGAAGTACCAAGTACACCAAGTACTGCTCTTCAGTTACCTACACAAAAAAGCATCTCCTGCTGTCAGTATCTGCTGCCTCCTGTTTGGGAGACACCAGCATAGAGAATGAGTACCCACTATGTCTCACAGCAAAACCCAGGATTTTATAGATTCCCTTTCCAACGCCAAATTAAAAGTATTTTATTTCTTGAAGGACTCATTCTTTCATTTCTCCCTCCTTCTACAGAATTTTTTGAGGGAAAGTCAAGTAACGCAGCTACATCATTGCTGAATCAAACTGAGTACATGTGTGACGTCCACTAAATGATAGTGTGAGCTCCAAGGGAGGAGAAAATTAGAATCAGAAATGATCAGCACTTTTGCATTTCAGTTTCAGCGTTAATCAAAGCCCAAGAGTGTATTCAGAATTCCCTCGCAGATTCTGCAACACAATGAAATAATTTTGAATACATTGCTGGTGATTCCAGATCCATTTTCAAGTGCAGTACAAAATACATGCCATGGCACTGATGTTTCCTTACCCAAGGAGAGCACCAGCTTGCTGTAGGACTGGCTCCAGTCTCCAGCATTAGCATTTCCCATGCTCACAGATCCCCCTGCCTCAGCACCAGAGAAGCTGCTGACATTCAGATTTAACCAGTACAATGTCACCTTGCACTTTTTTTGAGGACTAGTGCAAAGTGCTCTGTGTCACTCAATTTTATGTAAGGCCAAGGCTCACTCTTTGCAAAGGAGTGTGGTCTGGGGTTCAGCAGGATCCTGTGTGTAAGGTCTCAGATCTCTCCCGAGTCTCACTGCCAACAAGGAGGACCCACACACATCCCAAGATGTGCACTGGAGCAACCTTTCCATGCTGAGGCTGTTTGTGTTAACACAGTCACTTTCTTGTTCTCACAGAACTTTCCAGTTCCAGACTGGGACCTCTCTTGGAATTGCCCAGGGCCACCAGCATGGGGCTGGATTGTCCCATGGCATTTGGACAGGAGGAAGGTACCTGGCACTGTCCTGCTCCCAAGCCCAACTCATTTGGGCTGCTCAAAGATGGACGATGATGTCCCAGAGGGGGAAACCCTTGGATCAATCAACAGCCCCTGAGTGTGCCTAGTGCTGGGAACCCCCAAGCTCCTGCCACCCCCAATTCTTCCTCCACTTCCCACCAGACCTGGCTAGTCCATATTGACCTCCAGGTCCAGTAAAGTCATTTTCACTCCAGGCACAACTGTGGTTTCAATTTGCAGCACCAGTTCCTGCCAACTCCTTCATAACCCCTTCCCCAAAGCTCCTACTGAAAACCTAGGACAGAGGTGGACTCCAAGCAGCCCTAACAAACAGAACACCTTCCCCAGGTCCCTGCTCTGGGCTCTTCCAAAGAAGAGTCACAGCCAACACCTCACTGCTTTGCTGCTCCATGAAAAGCATCGCTGGTCAGAGGGCTTGGAACATTCTGGAGGCCAGGTCACTGCTCCCACAGCAGAGGATGGGACAGGGAAGATTCAAGCCCATAATAGCAGGATGCCCTCAGGGCAGGTAAATAGCTCAGCTGCTCAAATCCTCTCCTGAGCCTGAGGAAGACAGAGCAGCTGCCACAGTTAAGGCACTAAACCGGCTGGGAACTGTTTTCTCTCACATCAGAACAGCCCAGCAGGCAGCTCCAAACTGAGCTCCCACCACGCTAAACCATCCTGATCATGGCAAGGAGAGTCTGAAAGGCTGAACTGACACCCCCTGTGTCAGCCACAAACTCTGGGGGAAACCTCTGTTCCCAAAACACAAATATGCTCCAGATGACGTCTCTGTGGAAGACCTGCAACAAGCACAGAGAAAGAACTGGTATTCAACACCAGTGGAGAGGAGATTACATGAAGGTTTTGGAGGAGCTGAGTGGTCCTAGCAGCAGAGGTGGGAAGGACAAGCTGAGGCTTCAGCCCAGGCCCAGCCTCCTGCAAGCACTTCCTGATACAGCACAAAGCAGAATATAAAGGAATTAAGTTAATTAGGAGACAAACCAAAGATGCCTCTAAGAAAAGGGCAGCATGCACACACCAGCAGCAGCTTTTTATCCAGTGCTCAGCAAAAACCACAGTCCCAGGAGAGTGGGCAGCAGCCAAAATCCCATCCCCACTGCACTCCTCTACTCCATATTCCAGGCTTTATCCTCCCCTGCAACTCACGGATCCAGCTCCCCTTCTGCCATGAGCTTGGTGACTGGGACCCCTGAGGACCTCAAAAGCATCCCAGGTTGGAGTTACTGCAGCAGGGGTACAGCTTTGGCTCTAGCCCATGATTTCCTCCCAAAATGGAGCTGCACTGAATCCCAGGGGTTCCTTTCCCTCCTTTAAAAGGGTTCCCTGCTTCTCATTTGGAGAAATAATCAATAAAATCTAACAGGCTGCTTTTCATTCATCCCCAGCCAGAAATCTAATCTGCTGTTAACAGCACAGCCCTGAACACATCATTTATCTGCTGCGGGTACCAGCACGCACAGATTTTACAGCTGTGGAGAGTGGGGCTGCCTGCATCACAACGACTAATTTATTCTCAGAAAGGCTAATTTAATCTGGCAGTGAATGTTCTCAAAGCCTCCTCACACAGAGCAGCTTTTCTCTTGGTTGGCTTAACAACAATACAGCATATCCAAAAACGTGGAGGGATGCTAAGGAAGAACACTTGCCCCTGTGTTTTGAGCCCTCTAGTCTGAGAAATTTCTCTTGGTAACTACAGGCTCTGTTTTTCAAAAAGCCAACTGTATTTTCAAAGCAAAATATACAACAGTTTAGGCTATTTCCCCCTCACATACAACTGTGTCTTGACAGAAAGAGCTGGGCTCTTAATAACACTAAAACCCAGCAAAGGTTGTTTAGTATTAGACAACTCATTCACTTCCAACTGCACATCAAGAGCAGCAGCCAGCATACCTGGCCTGGAGGTGCTCCCTGCCATAGCAGGTGACTTTCCCCAGCCCACACTACAGAGGAATAAACTTCAGAACAAATCCAAAAGCTTTTTGTTTAAAAAGGCTTGGTAACAGAATCATGAAGTATTTCAGAGAGAGCATCCTTTAGCTTCCCAGCCTCTGCCATCTGCAAGGGGGCAATAAATAAGCCACCAGTAAAATTTTTTTCATTGTTTTTAAATTCTAGGTGGTATTTTCCCTTTACTTGTGATAGCACACACAAAGGCAGCATGAACCCACAGCCAGGCTGAGCCACTTGATCCTCCGTGGACATGGCACCACATGCTGGTCCTCATCTGGATCTATCTTCCCCTTGCCCAGGAGATCACTGGAGAGCCAAGCACAGCTCCTTGGAGTCAGAGGGGCTGCAACAAGGCAGATTTAAGCTTTAAAACTGACACAGCTGCAGCAGTCTAACCCTCCATGCTCAGGATTGTCACCACCATCCTGCTGGGGAAGAAAGCTGCTGCTGTGCAAGCCTGGATCATGTCTGAGAGGGCTCCTTTGCTAAAAGGGCAAAAACACGCCCCAGATGACATCCAACAATTTCGGATGATTCAGTAATGTGGGAAAAAGGCAAGAATCAGAGGGAAGCAGAGCATTTATGTAGGCCACAGAAGACATAGGGATGAAAACAACACAACATTCCCCTTGTTCCTATCTGTCAGGAATTGCTATCCCAAGAATAGCCTATTCAGAAACCAGGAAACTCAGAGAGCAGCAGGGAAGGGCTGAGTCATGGCCATTTGGAAAAAAAAAAAAAAAGAAACAACCCACAACAAATCAGCCCAAAAGGGAAGGAGAAAAAACATGGGACAGCAGCTGTTCTGGATCTTGGAGATATGAACAAGTCAATCCAGAACATATTAGTCAATCTTTATTTTCAAAAGCTCTCCAAACAAATGGTACTGTCATAAAATGCAGCTGACCCTCCCTCTGCTTGTGGGAAGCAAATTGTTGTACCAGGAAAAGCTGCTGGTGCTTCCCAGCACCAGCCCCTGGCTACAGCAACCCCTTGGCCATGGCTGCCAGGACACAAACTACTCCCAGCTTGTGCCCCGATTATTGTTCCTCTGCAGCACTAGCATCCAAATATCCCAAAGATTTACAGGCTAGGCAAGTGCTTTCCCTTTGGAAAAGCAGGTCCATCTCAGGGATGCTATTAGCAGAGGGTGAGGAGCCATTTCCCTTCTCCACAGTGGAAGGGCTCGAGGTAAAACATGACCTGGATGGGCTTCCCATGACTCTGTGAACAGATGAGCCAAAGCCAAGTGCTCCCATCTCACATCCAGCCTCAGCACTGCCTGTCTGGCCCCCAGCAAAAGTCTTCCCACACAACAATCTTTGTTCTGTGACCTAAACAAAATAAATTGTACAATAATTCTCCCCAGGACAGTAATCCTGTTCACTCACCCATCATCTGAGAGATTACACCTGCTCTCCAGCTGTGGGGCTCTGTGAGGAAGAGATTTCTGAGCAATGAGGGGCTTATTTTTCATACAATTCCTTAATGATCCCTCACAAATCAGGGATTGGGGGTGCCTATCTTTTCAATCAAATAGCTATGCTTCGAAACAGATCTGGAGAACACCATTTTATTCATTTTATCTTGTCCTGTGAGGTACTGTCAGGTTGAAGGTGCAAAGGTAGGAAGTGGGAAGCCCCTCAGAGCTGCTGCCTGTGGGGAGTGGGTCAAGATCAGACTGTGGCAGATCACCTGTGCTCAGGTGTAATTGCTCACCTCTTGCCAGCTCTGGGAATGGCTGGGAAAACCACAAGCCCTTCATATGTAGACCCAACCTTGACACTAACTCCACAATCACAGCTCAAGGAAACTGTCCCAAAGCAAACAGGCTCTTATGGTTCAAACTGTGAGTGAAGTTCATTTTCTCTGTAACCATGCAATGCAAGGAGCAAATAAAGAAGAAATACAGCTACAGCACAGGCTGATGTGTATGCATCACAGTAAGATGTGATAGATGGAATTTAGGATTGTCAGAATGCAGGATGGAAGAGTAAATGTGTAAGCTTAAAGCAGAATAATTCTTCCAAAACTGTTAATAGGGAGCCAGGCTGTTTGGGCAAGGTAGGGAAGATTTTCCTCCTAAATGCAGAGACTGGGTATCAAAGAAGGTTCAGGAACACACACAGGAGAGACAGTTCAGGGCAGTGGGATCCCCATCAGCACAAATGCCTTATCCTAACATCTATAGGAGAACTGCGTAATATTCCATTTTCCTATGTATAAAGGAGGCAAAGGATAGAACTATTACTAATGCACAGTAACCTTACTAATCACAGTAGCAATTAAATATATTACTTAATTTGCACAGAAAACCCCAGCTCAGCTCTTCACTCTCTGATGATCTCAGGTTCCATTGTGCCAAGTGGTACCAAGTCAAACATGCACTGCCAGCAGCTGCTCTGCACAGCTCCTAAGATTTTAATCACATTGCCACCTTTTGGGGCTATTTATTTTATTTTCTTACCCTAATTGCAGGCCTGGTAAGAGAGCTCAGATTAAAGACAGCTGCGCTGAAGTGCCTCACGTGGAGATGTGCAGCACAAAGCATTTTGCTCCTGCCTCCATTCTCCATCCAGATCGATGACCAGAACAGGGCTGCTCTCAAACAGCTGTTTCTCACCACCACAAATTCACAAATTTAAGACTGCAGCCACAAGGCAGCTCAGAACAAATGGGCTCACAGCAAAACTCTAACAGCAGCCAAGAGTCTCCCTGAGCATTTCAAACTGGAAATAAAATCTGAGCTCCCCCTGCCTCAGAGACTTTATTCTGGTGAGAAAATGGATCGTGGTTTCCTATGGCAGCTGCTCCAGTTTCATTCCCTTTGATCAGAGGAGACAGGTCCTATGCAGGGCATGTAAAGATCTGACACTGCTCATGAAAGTGGCACTGCTTCTCTCCAGCTGTGGATACCCAGTGCTGTTTGGGAACAGCAGGCAAACAGCAAGGTGAACATAACATCCAGGGCAGAACTTGCTCATTGTGTGTTTTTGAAGGAAAAAGTGTACACAGACATCTGTGTTTGCACACTTGTGTGCTCGGGTGCCTTGCTCTGAAACCTTCAGGAGAGTTGACTGGCTCCAGCCTGGAGTCCTTTTCCTGCATAAGAGCTGAAAAATCAGGTCCTGGAAGCAAAACCAACCAAAAACCTCCTAGTGTCTTGCAGAACTACTGAAGTTCCCACTACAAACCATTACTGTTCTTGTATCAGGGTAAAGGGAAGAGTTCAAGTCCTTTTAAGACATCACTGACTGCTGCTAAGAGCCACCAGGTATATCAGCATCTATTTGTTGTTTCCCAACTCTCCTGCCCACTGTGTTCAGCAGCTTTGCATGGCCCACCCTGGGAGAACACCTTCTGAGAAGTTGGCACACCTGTTTAGAAGCTCAGATATATTCAGTCCTGCTGCCTTTGTCATTATTTTAATCCCCATATTATGTAAATGCTATTTATCGCCTCTCTGGCTCACCTGGCAGAGAGGCAGTAAGGCCACCAGCCTTTCCGGGAAAGGTACAGGAAAACTGTCACATGGTACAGAGTCCTGGTAATAGTGGCAGGAGTGAAGTACCAGCCCCACTGCAGACCCCACAAAACCCACTAAAATAAATCAGTTTCTTTCAATCCAGGATATGCTCTCCAGATTAAAGCAGTTATAAGAAATCAAATGTAGGGCTTTACAATGTACCACAAACATACATAGAACACTGAATTTCATACTTCTCTTTACCCATAAGCAGAAAACAAGTCTTGGATCAGAGCAGATACCAACAAGTTTGTGTATTTCCTTCCAAAACCACTCATCCTCACAGTGGAAGATCGACAACATCCTTTAAACACATGCACTTATCTGCTAAATTCACATCTGAAAGGGAAAGAAATATATTCTTTTACATAATAAAATTACTTTCATCCCTTCTTTGGCTGTGTTAGTGAGTAATACTGGCAATGGCAACATTTCTGCAGGTGCCAACACTGTGACAAGAACCCAAACTGCCCTCGAAACACAAAGAAGTTGTGGACAGGCTGGCCCCTGCCTGAACACCCCTCAGCTACAGGAGCACCTTAGCTGTGCTCCCAGGACATGTTTGCCACCTGTGCTTCATCCAGAAGGAAAGCCGTGCCCATTGTGGCTTCCCAGGCACAGAAAGAGCCAATTTGGAAGCAACCTTCAAAAACATGCTCATAAACCAACACCAGGTGCTGAGGAAGCCATTCTCCCACCCTTTGCAACCGCAGCTGAGACAGAGCAGAGCGGGAACACAACAATGTGAGTTTCAGAATCAAATCTGAAGTCCAAGACCTGTTGAGGGAACACAAGAAGCTCCGCACGGTCTTCCATCTTATCAGGCGTCGGGTTCCCCCCGACACGGCGGTGCTGAACTGAGCAAGCCCAGATAAACTGTGCCACACCCACAAACCAGCCAGAGGGGCCTTGCTTTCGGTTTCGGTTTTCAAAGGTTGTTTATAGTCTCTTATCATCTGTTTTGAGCCTAGGATAGCACAGGCTCTGCACTCTTGAAAGGGCTCAGCAAGAGCCCTGAGAGGCTCAAAATGTCTGAATTTATACAATATAAGCAAACCAATTACTTGACACCATGTTCTTTAAACATATATTATTACTTTACTACCAATAACTAATTATTTGTCTGCCTACACAACATCTGCATTGCAGGAACTCTCACCCAGTAACTTTGTGCTCCCAACACTGCAGAACATGGAGCAAGTGAAGAATGATAAGGGAAACTGAGGCAATGCCCAGAATTCTCCATCTTGACTCCTCACCTACACCCATATTATATAAAACCCAAAATACACATTTTTCACCAAGTGACAAACTGCTAACTCCACTACTATCTAAATTCACACACTGGTTGTTTCCAATCCACCCCAAAGCTTTGGAAGCCTTCTCCATGGACAGAGGTCAAAAATAGGGTTTTCCTGGGGGTCAGGAGCTTTCAGGACAGGCAGAGAAATATTCCCTGTGTCTCTGATTCCCAGAATTAGGAAGGGTTCTGAAATCAGAGAAGCTGGTTACCTGTTACCTGTCCCTGTCACACCCGTGGCAGGATGTTCTGCTGCTCGGCAGGAACACACACACACATCCCCATTCCCAGCACCAGCCTGAGTCAGCCCTGAGCACACACGGCCACTGCAGCTCCACCACCCCATAAGAGCAGCTGGGCAGGACTGACCACGTTTGGGGCATTGCTCAGGGACATCTGGGGACACTGTTCCCTCCCCCTGCCCTTGTTACAGCCATGAAGTCACTGCCTGCCTACCTGTAAGCCAGAATTAGCTCCTCACGTAACACCTAAGGAGAACAGAGCAGGAACATCGCTAAACACTTCTGGGGATTTCCTGGGACACAGGGATGTCACCACAACATTAAGACAGAGAAGCCTTTGGGAGAAGGAAGTTTTCAGCCTGTGCTTTCCACATGAGTTTGTTTAGTTCCTGAACATGAATGAATGACATAGTATGCTTATATACCATGCTATGTCTATGTAATATTCACTGTAGTCTTCCCTGCTGCCTACTTTGGTCACACTCTGCAATCAGCAGGGCCCCTGCTGAAATCGAAGCCCTATTTTCAGTACTTTGGGTGAAGGGAACAGCTCTTGTGAGCTGTGAAGGGAAGGCTCTTGTGCATATTCCCAAAGTTTCTCAGAGAGTTCAACATACAGGCCAAACCCACTAGAATTATAATTTAAAACATTTCTACTTAAAATCATTATGCCTGACCTTATCTCTACCACCTGATAATTTAAGCTCAGCCTAGAATGTGACTACTGCCAGACCCCTCCCCAGTTCTCACTGGTGCAAGGAGACCACCTCAGAGCAGCTTTCCCTTGGGCCAAGGGGCACAAACCTACACTTGCAGGGACCTGGAGAAGTTTAACCTTGAGCATGGCTCATGTGGAGGATCCAGAGGACACTGGCATGGCAGTGTCCATCCCAGCCTGCATGTTCCCACTCCTCTACACAGCCCTGGAGCTCTCCCCAGGATCCCAGCCTCATTCCTGTTTAGCAGCAACCACCACCCCCTGTCCTTTTCCTAAAGCAACCAAACCCTGCCTTACAGCTGCTACCCTCTGTCTCTGCAGCTCCCTTGGGAGGAAGAACCAGATGTCACCATTTAAATGGTTAAAAACCCCACAACTTCCCATTAATGTTTATTCCTTGGTGTTTGTTCCTGTGCATTAACTGAAGCAGCTCCCCTCATTTCACACTGCCAGTGCACCAGTATCACCCTCACCATCACCGTTTCTCTTCCTGCTTATCAAGACATCTCAGCTTCTTTCGGATCCTCTAAAATGGGCTCAACATCCCTGATCACTGGGCAAGCTCGTCTCTCCCGAGCAGGGATAACTGGATACACATGCACTGGTTCCCAGGCCTGCTCTCCCAGGATCACATTCGCTCCTCTCTCAGCTGTGCCCTCCCTGCAGCCCCCGCCGTCCTCCTCGCCAGCTCATGACCTCGGCCGGGCAGCAGCGCTCGCCTTACACCGGCAAGTCTTTTCCTAAGTACACGACCCTGCTTTCCACCCGATTAAATTTCATCCCAGCCCTCCCGTCCCAACCCCTCCTGGCTCTGCTGAGGGTATGGAACTGAAGCTTTGTAGGATTTTAGCAGTACCCTGCGACACTCTGTCAGCGTTAAAGGCCTGTCCGAGGCCAGGGCTGCCTCCCGTTCCTCTCCCGGCCCATGTCCCCATCCAGCCGCACCTCCCCGGCCCCGCAGCGAGCGCTCCAGCCACGGCCGAGCACCGAGCCCTTCCCTCGGCCTGCTTCCTCCTCCCGGAGTTAACCAGGGGTTGATTTACATCCCTTTTCTTCCCAGGAGCGTAGCGCTGGTCTTCTGCCTGTGTCCCCGTCAGCGCTCAGTGTTCCCCCAGTGCCGAGTGTCATCCCGTGCTCGCTATACCCCCCTGCTTGGTGTCCCCCGGGGTGCCTGGTGTCAGCCCCCATTCTCAGTGTCTCTTTCCGGTATGTCCAGCCGGCGCCGCTGCCGAGAGGCTGCCGAGAGGCCGCCGCGGCCCGTCCGGGGCTAAGGGGGCCCGGGCCGCCTTCCCGCCTTGGCCCCCCGGCCCCGCAGCCCCCCAGTCTCGCCCCCGATCCCCACCGCCCACAGGCACCTACCGGCTCCCGGCGGCGGCTCCGGCNCGGGCCGGGCCGGGCCTGCTGCCGCTGCGCTGGGCAGCTCCGGGCAGGCACGGACGCCGGGAATGTCAGCACGGTTTGGGCTGGAAGGAATCTTAAAGATCATCCCGTCCCACCCCCTGCCATGGGCAGGGACACTTTGTCCCAGGCTGCTCCAAGCCCTGTCCAGCCTGGCCTTGGGCACTTCCAGGGATCCAGGGGCAGTCACAGCTTCTCTGGCACCCTGTGCCAGGGCCTCCCCACCCTCAGAGGGAAGAGTTTATTCCATACATCTAACCTTAATTTCCCCTCCGGCAGTTCGAAGCCATTCCCCCTTGTTCTGTCACTCCATGCCCAAAGTCCCTCTCCAGCTTTTTTGGAGCCCCTTTAGGTACTGGAAGGGGTTCTGAGGTCTCCCTGGATCCGTGTCTTCTGTGTCCTGCACATGGTGCCCTTCCCTGCCAGGTGTCCCAGCTCATGCCCACATGATGCCCTGCTCTGGCCGATGTCCTGCCCCACACGGTGACATACACATGCCATGGATTCTGGTTGCCCCTACACCAGGGTGCCTGTGGGATCACCATGGCACCTTTCTGGCCCCAGTGGTATTAGCTGCACTGCAGGGATTCATTAAAAGAGCAGTATTCTAGCACAGCCACAGGTGGTTTCAGTCACTTCTCAACCGCCCCTAGGGCTCCAGAGATACTTGCTCAGAGATTTAGGTGTGCTGGGTCCCATCCTGCCCTGGCAGCTCTGCCTGGGGTCACTCTGGGCTGGAGCACACAGCTCCCACTTCCCAGGCAAGAACAGCTTGCAGACTCCTCTCTTCCCTGTGTCACAGTGAGTGTCCAAGCTGTAGGTGACAGCAGGACAGGCACACCCCACTTCAAGGCACAGTCTTAGTGGGAGATATTGCCCAGAGAGTGGGAGACATGGCAAGTTCAAGTTTAGATTCTGAGTGGGAAACGCTGTATGGAACATCTGAAATACCTGCCTTGCTCACACCTTGCGGCATAAGTATGTGTTGTGGCGGCCTTGTGCCCTCTCCTGTCTTCTCCACAGGCAGCATGGGGCTGGCCTGCAGCACTTTTGGCACGTCATCCCTTGTGAGAGCTGGCAGCCCCAGGACAGTCCCACTTCACATGTTGTGACCTTGGCTTTGAGTACAACCACAGAGCAAAGGGAAAAGGCAAGAGCATTTTGCCAGCATGATGATGTTGAAGCTGGGACATTTCTCCCCTTTGGACATCTTTCACTTCAGTTTGGGGAAACTCTCTGGGCACCACTATGGGCTGGCCGGATGCTGCAGCTCCCAGAGAAACATCCCCAAGCCCTGGTCTTCTCCACACTCCTCTTGGCTCCCCTTCTTTCCATGTCCCCATGCCTGTGGGGACCTGGTACCAGCAGTCAAACTCATGTTCCTCAGGTCACAGACATGCTGCAGGAGATGATCACCACCATCTGCTCCCTGAAAACCACTGCTGAGGGCTCCCAGCTGCAACAAATTTCTGAGAGGTGCATGCAGCAGAGCTGGGTCAGTTACTGGAGAGCTCTTTGCAGAGATATGGCTTCACAGAGACATGCATGGATGGCACAAGATGCATGGGGTGACAATCTTTCACAAATCCTTATGGAAAATGCACTGAAGCTTCCTGAAGGCTGCTCTGGCTGCCATGACCTGCCTGTGTCCATGTCACCTTCCCAAGCACTGGAGCAGCCACCCATCCCTGGTTATCTCAGTGTCCTGGACATCTCCACTGCTCTTGTCCTTCCTGCAGTGCCAGGAGGATTTTACCCTCTAAAATTTTGGTGTCCTGGAAGACCCACAGGGCTGGGGATGGGATGGCATTGGGGGGGTACTGTGAAGGTTTGGAGTCTCCTGCCCCATCCCAAGGGCTGCCCAGGCTCTCCCCTCCTGGAGCAGGGTCAAAGGGCTGATTTCTCTCCTGGTCACAGTCGAGGTGTCTCAGGAACTGTACCAGACCTCTCTGTGAGGTGCCCACTGGTGAGGTGCTGCAGGCTGTCATCTGCCAGGCTCCTTTGCTGGCAATTTCCCTTGGCTCCAGCATGGCTGGGGCTTGTCCCTCTCCCCAAAATCTCAGGGGCTGTTTGGTTTCAGAAGCTCTGGCTGGGACCTCAGTCCTGAGGCCTTGCAATGCTGGCCCACAAAGCCCCACACAGGCTGGGCTGACTGCTGGAGCAGCACGAGGCCATAGGAACCTGTCAGCCACATGACAGCTCTGTGGGCGCTGACATCTCTGTCATGCCAGGCCCCTGTGCCAGGATGTGCCACCAGACCTTTGCCAGCTGAACAGCAGGGCCATACTCAGCCCATCTGAGTCCCCAGGCCACTGCAGCCCCCTTGTCCCTCTGCCTCATGCACTGACATGGCTGAGGGGACATAGTCACTGTCCTCTGTGGCACCCCAGTGCTGGCCATGCCTAGGGCCTGCAAGCAGTGCCAAGGGGTCTCCACTATAAATTCACTCAGGTTTGGGATGTTACTTTGCTGGGGGCCTGCAGGAGCTAGCACTGCCCAGAGCAAAGCTTTGGTGTCAGTTTTCAGACAGCTCAGAGACCTGGAGGACATGGCTGCCTGTCTGGAGAAGGGGCTGGGTGAGATAAAGCAGCGGCAGGATGAAGAAGGTGCCCAGCTGCCCATGGTCTCAGGAGGTATTGAGGGCCTGGGGGCCGCAACCCCACACCCCACTCATCAGAAACACATTGAGGCATCTCTCAGGATGGTCTCACTAGCCACTCTCTGAGGCTACCATAACCACACCTCCCTGCCTTGCCTGAGCTCTGCAGCCATCCAGGTTCACCCAGAGCCACACATCCTCCCCAGGGGCTGGGTTTTGTCCGCGAGTGCTGGGCCAGCTGCAGGAACAGCGCATGAGGCTGCAGGAAGCAGCAGAGCAGCTGTGGGGTGACACCGAGTTGAGGACAGTCTCCAGGCACAGCTCAGGAGCCACTTGTGCCATGGCTGGTGCCTGAATCAGGCTGGGTACAGGATTGCCCAGACTTGGCACATCCCCACTCGGAAGCAGCTCAGCTCGCCAAGATTTGCCGCCATGCCATGCTGGTGGAGCTGGGGGCAGACAATGGTGGGTGGCTCTGAGGAGGCTGAGGGGAGCTCAGGGGATGGTGGAGCACCCAGGTATGAAGAAGGTGCTGATGGAGCAGGGTTGGTGTAGTGAACAAGCACTGGCACAGGGGCAGTGGCAGGGCAGGGGTCTGCAGGTGATGGCTGCTCCCTGTACTGTTTCTGCTTCTGCCCCTTCAGCAGTGAAGATCCCTGCAGCTCTGCTCCTGGCACACCACAGGGATGTGCTGCACCCCAAGTACGCATGCAGGTGCCTGTCCTGAGTGTCCCCTGGGCCACCACCCCTGCCACGTGGGCAGTGCTGCTGCTGAGCACTCCCTGGGGAGCTGATGAGTGTGTCCTGCCCCACACAAGGCTGTTTGTCCTTGTGTGCTGCAGGTGCAAAGCCGGGCTCCTGGGAGGCTGGTACCAAGCTTACAGGGGTCTGGGCTGGCCAGGGGGCTGTGAAATGGCACAGGGGCTAGGGAGTGGCACATGCAGCACGGCTGTGCTGCCTGGCCTCGTGGGACTGTGGGAATTGGGGTCACACTGCCCTGGCACCCACTCATTGCAGTGGGGTAACACCACAGGCCACAGATACTCTCTCCTGTCTTGCCTCCCGTGTAGTCCCTGAGCTCCTGGGGTTACATAAGGGCATCCAGAGTCTGACTGTTGGGCTGTGCCATGTCCCCATCAGCTCTCTGACCAGTCAGATGACCAGGTCTGTGGTCTGGCATATGACTGTCCAATCCTGTGGCTCTTGGTGGCCCTGAGACAGTCACAGGCATTCTCCCCATAGCATCTACATCTCCATGTGGCTTCACCCATTTCTCATGAAGTTGTCTCTCTTCAAGGATGGGGACAAATCCCTTCTCCAAATCCCCACCCCACAGCTCTGGGCAGCTCTGTGCTGTACCCCCTACCTCACAGACCATCCCCAGTCCCAGCAGGATTCCACACTGCCCTGGAGGTGCTCACCACAGCTAGGACAGAATGTGCACAGCCCAGGCTCACTCCAGGGCCCACCAGCTTGGCCCATTTCATCTCAGTGGGGCAGGACTGAGGGTGGCAGCTCCAGCACTCCATGCAGGGAAGCTCACAAGGACCAGCCCAAGCTCCAGCCCTTGCTCCCAGGTTCTGCCCAGGCTGTTCAAGAGGCACCTCGGATGACACCATCCCTCCTACATTGTTTATTTTAGCAACACAAATAAGAGACTGAAATTAATTATTGACTGGGCACAGCCTCGCTGGGAAAGGGTCTAGCAGGGACAGCAACCTCCAAGGGACCTGGGGAAGAGGGGATAGGAGCAAGGTCACAGCAAAACGACTAGGACCTGTGGATGTCACAGGGGAGCCTGAGCTGATGTAGCAGAGCTGGGCTTCTGGGGCTGAGCCCTGGCTGCACCTGGCCAAAAGCAGCTGTCAGTCACTGCATGGCTGAACGGGGCATTTGGAGCAGCTGGAGATGCAGCCAGCCCTCCTGGGATGCAGTGAGCCACTGGGAGAGCAGATCCTGAAACACTCCAGGCTCAGTGTTTGCCTGTGTCCCACTGCTGCTGCAAACGAAGAAAGACACAGGGTTCAAAGCAGAAGAGCGTGTATTGCAAGCGGCTGCGGCGCATCCGGAGAGACTTCCAGCCGCCGGGAGAAAAGAACAGAGGGGTTAAAAACGATCCCAGTCTCTAGGGTTACACTGTGTCATGCAAAACAGCCCTGGGGCAAACCCCATCCTGGGAGGTTGAGGGAAGGGTGTCCTGGCCCAGCTGGACCACCAGTGCTCACCCCCTGCTCCCCATCCGGGGCTGGGAGATGGGCCAGACACCTCCTCAAAGGCCAGTGTCCCCCAGCCCTGCTCACCAGCGAGGACAGGGTGTGGGGTGGAGGCTGTGGTGGTGCAGGAACAGCCCTTCCTCTCTCCACCCCTTACAGAAAACAAGCCTCATGGGGTGTCTGCCCCCCACCCAGTTGATCGGGGCCAAGGGATGGGGGGGAAACACTCAGGCATGACCCACTCTGCCTGGTGGGGTGGCCCAGGGGACCCTGAGGAAGGGACCTCCTCTGTAAATGTCACTGGCATGCAAACTCCGGTGTCCCAAGAGAGGAGGGGGTGCTCCCTCCCCAAGAGTCTGGCAGAGTCAGGGTCCCAGGCAGAGGCTGGCACCGGTCCCACGCAGCCTCCTGCTGTCTCTGGGGAGCTCCATTCAGCTCGAGAACAAGTAAAAACTACTTCAAACCAAACCCATGCAAGGCAGCTATTTGCTCATGTGTCTCGGCAGCTGCCAGATGCCCTGGCAGCAGAGTTCCTCTCCTCTTTGGGGAGAGGGGGAGAAAAAAAAAAATATATTTATACGGAGGGGTCCCCGCCGCGTCCGCTCTCCGCCGCGGCCTCATCTCTCTGCCTCCATGGTCACGTTGGCCTTCTGTTCTGCGCTGGCCTGCTGGGAGACGGCGGCTGGCCAGCCTGCAGGCTGCGCCGGCGCAGCCGGAGTCCACATGCTCTGCTGCTGCCCGGGTGGCGAAGCCGTGGGCCAGGCGGGGTTGAAGGCCCCGTGCTGGGGCAGCGGCGGGGCCGGGGGCGGCGGGGAATTCGCCATGGAGGCCACGGGGCTACTGCTGTTGAAGCTTTCGGAAGCCTTGAGGCGGGAGAACATGGTGAGGGCGTCGGGGAAGTTGGGCGGCGTGGCTGGCGTGTTGGCAGGAGTGCACATCTGTGGGAAGGAGACACGGGGTCAGGGGAGTCCCCACCTTCTGCCTCCCACCAGGGAGTGGCACGAGACCCCTTTGCTGCCCCTGTTGTGGCATATGAAGCCCCCAGACCTGCACTCTGCTGACTGTGCTGCCCACGAGCAGCTCTAAGGGTCTGAAGGCTCATGCTGCGGTAAGAGCTCCTGGCAGAGGGCCCAGACAGGACCCCTGTGTCCAGCCAAGTTGGGGACCCACTCTGCTCCACAACCCACTGGTGCCACCCTGAGCCTGCACCTTTCTGGGTCTGCTGGCATAAGGCTCAGTGTCAGCTCCCACCCCCCAGGAGACTGGGCATGCTCCAGCCTTGCTGGGCACTTGCTTTGCATGCTCCAAATCCCCAATTGTCCCGGAGAGTCAAACAAGGCCACAGCAGCCAGTAAATCCTTAAGACACATCTGCCCAAGCAGATTATGGGCTGTTTGGGGCTTGAGAGTTAAGGGACTGAGTCTGGAGACAACTGAAAGAGAGCAGAGGCAGGCAGCACTCACGTGCAGGTGTTTACACACCTCCAGATGCTCTGCATGCTGCACCAGAGCCACACTCCAGAGATGCTCCAGGAATTTGCTCGCTCCAGTGAGTGCACAAGGACCTGTGTGTGTGGCTGCTGCAGGATGGGAAGCACCATGTATCTGTGAGTGTGTTTACACAGGTCAGTGCTTCAGGCTCCTCCAGGCTCTCTCTGCCATGCTGGGCTGGTGCAGACCACTGGCTATGCCCAACACGTCCTCCTTCAGACTATGCCTTTTGGAAGAGCAGCCCCAAACCATCTGCAGGGCTCTGCTGTCCCACTGCATAGGGCAGGCTATGCCACCAACTGCTCTCCAGGAAAACCTTCCTTGGCAGGCAGCTCTGGCAGTGCCCAGCCAAATCTCCCTGCCTGCACTCCTGGAGCTGGGAAGCAGTGAGCTGGATGTGAGCACCAGCCTGAAGCACCCGCCAGCTGGTGCTCTGCCCTGGGAGAGCGCTGGGGAGCTGAGAAAGCACTTACCATCTGATGGTGGTGGCTGTAGGGGATGTTTGTTTCTTGGAAAAAAGCACTGAGAGCAGTCTAAAAGGAAGGGGGGAAAAAAAAAGCAAAGATGATGTTACTACCTGCATCCAAACTGGGCACCCACCTCACCCCTGCACACCACTAGACCCAAGATGATCCGAAACAGGCCCTGGGGGTCCTTGAGGGCACAGCTGCTCCCTGTCCCCAAGCAGAGACCTGTGCCTGCCATCTGCTCACACCAGGGCAGGTGGTAACCATGTGTATTTGGGACCACCATCCTTGCAAGAAGCTGCTCCTGCTGGGGCAGAGCCTAGCAGGTGTTTCACAACTCACAATGATATTCTGCAACCAGCACGTGCTGGCAAACAACGGAAACCAAATCCAAACCCAGCAGGAACCAGTTAAAGGCATGTCCTCAACAGGACATGATCACAATCCCCATATTCCCACTAGAAGATCCCCAGAGCAGGGGCTGCAGCAGGTGTCCACCCCATATGCCAGAATATTTCCAATTCAGTTGCAGACAGAGTACAATGAGGACTGACACTGTTTTGTAGCTGCCAGTTAAAACCAGTAATAGTCTGGTAAGTATGTCACGTGCCACAGGCATGTGAGGGGACAAGAAGGACTTCAGGGAGGGAAGGGAGGGAACAGTATGGTCAGGAGAGCAGACACCCAGTCCAGGTCTGGGAAGAGCAGATGCAGCAGGAGATTTGGGGGTGCACAACACTGAGCTGATGCAGGAATGAAAAGTTCTGTACTTAGGGGGTGTGGAGGCCCTTGGCACAGGGTGCCCATAGAAGCTGTGGCTGCCCCTGCATCCTTGGAAGTGCCCAAGGCCAGGCTGGACAGGGCTTGGAGCAGCCTGGGCTAGTGGAAGGTGTCCCTACCCATGGCAGGGGGCTGAAACAAGATAACCTTCAAGGTCTCTCCCAACCGAAACCACCCTGTGATTCCATGATGGTGACTCCTGTTCTGCACCACGCTTCAACTGAATCAGGGCTAGAAATCAATGTTTTGATTCAGCTGTAGATAAGATTTGATGGAAATGTAAGAGAACTGGTTTAGATTCAGCTCTGGTTGAAGGAAAAAGCCCCCTTCAGTCCCATTCAGGCCTCTCCCCAGGGCCTTCAGATCTCCATTCCAGGGTGTGAGGTGTGGGGCTGTGGCCGGGGCTGCCGCACTACTCAAGACTCTGCTCCCTTCCAGAAAGCCAGGGACTGTGTTTACCCAAGCTGCTGTGGAAAAAAAAGCAGAAAATCCTGGAAAAAGCACAGGGAGGTTGTACCAAACCCTGCCCAACTGAAGCAGCCACAGTCCTGCCACCACACATGCTCCTCCATCCCAGTGTCCACATGCTCCTGCATCATTCCCAGGGCCAGGATGAATCACAGCAAGTCAGCTCAGCTCATTGATCCAGTGGAAAAACTAATTTTGCCCCAAACATCCAGGCTGGCAGGCCCTGGGAAGGCAAAGGAGTTTATGGTTACCTGGCTAAACAGAAGAAAACTACTGGTACAGGTGGCAGCCAGAGCAATGTCTGCAAACAATGATCCAGACCTGGGTGGTGGAAGCAATTCCTGCTGCAGAGTCTGGCAGCTCCCAAACCTTGGGGGGAGTGTGCAATAGCTGGGCTGGCAAGGCTCTTCCCTGCAATAGCTGCATTTAATAACACAGCACCTGAACTCTGCATCTCACCAAGCTGCGAGCTCAGAGCCCTCAGCTCCTGCAGACAGGACCCACTGGATCCCAGGGATGGCCATGCAGCAGGAATAGGGTCTGTGGCCCTGGAGAGAACTCTGGACAGGACAGCACACGGCTCTGAATTAAGGAAATGTCCAACACAGACACGTCTGAGGCGGTGACCACCACGCTACCCTTTGTCCTGGGTGAGGTTGGACGTCAACACCCACAGGCCCTATCGCTGCCAGATCGTGATAAGGGAGGGGCAACACCAAATGGGAAACACGGGCAGAGGTGTGGGCACAGCCAGACACCACAAGCTGATTAAATCTGCTCTGTGCTCCTGTTTTCCAAATGGCCTCATATCTGGGACTGTGCCACTGGCAGACAGGGGCAGAGAATATCCCTGCTGTCCGCCTGAGCTGCCCACCAATCCCTGCCAGTGCCGGGATGAAAGCTGTGACTGGGCAGAGGAAGCACTCTGCCAGTGCAGGCCTCTCTGCCTAAAACACCATCTCTTCCCCTCCATCTGCCCCTTCCCAAGCACGGCAGAAACAGCCCCTGTGCCCAGCACAAAGCCCATGACCCACAGTCACCTCCCAAGGGACCTGCAGAGCCCATCCTGGCTAGTGAGTGCCCCATGCTCCCCTTGGTGCCACAGAGGGCTAGGGACACACACGTAACAAAAGCCACTGATGCCTCCCGGTCTCCAGACAGCCTCACAAGTGCCACAGTGACTGGTGCAACAGCAAAGCCAATTAAAGCTCGTCTTCTGGAGAAGGAGCCCGAGCCCAACTCAGCTCTGACCCTGGACCAAAGGCCCCATTGCCTGTTTCACCCTGGTGGGAGCAGGGCAGCCCCACACCCATGGCATGGCCACGCTCAGCAGGTGACCAGGCCATTGTGCCCCCTCCTAGGATGCAAAACCAGGAGCTTCACAAGAGAGGGATCACACAAAAACTCTGCCAGGGTGCCAAGAGACACCTGTGGTGACTCAGTCAGAGAGAGAGAGTGGCTGGAGGTCAGAGCCCTGCCAGCACAGGGCACCCAGCAGCAGGGGCAGCCCTGGGAGCACCCTGTCCTTGAGCCACCAAGGAAGGGGCTTCGTGAAACATAAATACATAAGAGGAAGTGAAATCCAGCCATGGACACAGCGAGCAAAGCCAGGCACCTGCTCCTCCTCTTGTTCCCCACACACAACATCTCTACACTGAATGGAGCCTCTTAGCACCAGGAAAAGGAAGGAATGGGTGGGTTTTTTTAGAAGCAGTTTCTTCTTATCCTTCCCAAACAGCCCCAAGGGCAATGAGCACATTAAGCCAAATAATATCTTTCTACTGGAGAAGGCGCCTGATCCACTGCCCAGCCCCATGTGAGACTCTGCAAACTCTGAAATGTCTGCCTGGTAACCTGCTGGGTTCCAGCCACGGAGGAGCTGCTCTCCCTGGCTTCTCCCAAAAAGCCAGGCCGTGGAAGCCGAGTGCCAGCCTTCACCCAGAGACACTCCAAGTTGCTTTCTTAGGCCTGTAAACCTCCCCCTGGGATCAACCATGGCACTGCTCCAGCCGCTGGAGTGCTGGGCTGGCAGTGCTGGCACCCACAGCAACCATCCCTGGAAGCATGGATGGGCCTCCAGAGCCATGAGAGCTGCGAACTAAACTGGGCACAACAAGAGAAAGCCTGCCCAGGGTCCCTAGGAAACAGGAGTGGAGCCACAGTGAGTGGGAAAGGCGATCCACACCCTACCCATGAACTGCCCTGTTCCCCATGGATAGATGGGATGAAAAAAAATGGCTCCTTAGTTAACCTCCTGAGTATGGGACAGACTCTGATCAGCTCACATCACAGCCAAAGGTGACTATATCCCAAATGTTTTCCTGACCTCCCACCCTGCGCACTGTCCTAGATTATGTTTCTTCTGCCCCGGAAAAAACTCGAGGTTTTCCTGGGTCTACCAGGGCTGGAAAGAGACACAGAGCAAACCTGCTCTTCAGCCCTCACTTCATCTTCCTACACACAGTGGCCCCTGAACAGCCAACCTCAAAGCAACCCAAGCCCAGGGAAGCGGTCCCAAGACACCAGCATCCCAAAGCTGTCCATGTTTCACAGCATCCTCCCTCTCCCTCGTGCTGGTGACAAACACTGTCACAGGCAGCAAGTGGGACACTTGCCCACAGAGGAAAGGTTCTGGGCAGGGCAGATGGATGCCAGGAGTGCCCTGACAGAGGCACAGAGCTAGGACAATCCAACTCTTGCTGTGTGTCACTGGGCCACTGAGCTAGCCTGGCTCCCCTGTGCAGAACACTTCTCCCCGTGGTGGCCCCACAGGCAGGAGCAAAATCCTCAAGTACAGGCAGGCTGATCCAACTCACACTGTGCCCCTGGAGCACCGCTTTGACTCCAAGGAGATGGTTAATTTATGCTGCCTTCCCTCGTACTGAACTCGCCTGAACTCCTCCGATTTATACTCACTGCAGATGCAGACCAGGCAGCAAACGGGTGCTGCACTGGAATAACAAAAGCCTCGGGAGTATCACAGGAAAGAGGTGAGAGCAGGCTGGAGTGGTCGGGAGGTGATCCCTCCCCAGCGTGGCTCCCAGAAGGAGCCGTGCCCAGCGGCCATTTTGCAAAGGGAATTATCTGACCGTTGCACCAAAAGTGAGTGGGAACATGGTAACGGCAGCGTTTGTTTACAGCCCGGCTTCCTCTGAGTCATGTGAGTGCCCAGCCGGCAGCAGACGGCTGTTTGTACTTGTGCAACTCGCCAAACGGTGGCAAAGTTCTGCAAAAAAGCCTTTTGAAAGACACGTTAAAACTTCTGTCATCCCTCCCCGGCTCTTTTTCGACACGCACGGAGGTAGTGGAAGAGGATCCCGCCTGTCCCAGCGGGCCACTGTCAGGCTGTGTTAGTAAACAAACGCCGCAGCACGTTACACATGCAACACATCCCACGCCAGAGGTGCTCCCGTTCACCGGGCACGGCGCCGGGGATAGCCGGCCCGGTCTTCCGTACATCCCTGCAAGCCCATCCCACGCTCCCTGGCCACGCACGGCTAGGTTTGGGATGCCTCCTGGCCTGTGACAGAGCATCTGGGAATGCTGTGTCCGCTCGGCGATGGACGGCGTCCGTGCCGGCTCCATCCGGCCACTGTTCCCTTACGGAACAATCCCGGGACAGCCCGGGCAGCAGCGCCCGCGCCCCCCGGGCGGGAGGAGAGGTGCTCCAGCCACGGAGGAGCTACGAATGGAACCTCCTGCTCCCCGGCCTGACTCAGACCTGCTCCCGCAGCACAGCACAGACACTTCAATTACCGAGGTGCCATTAGCGTCAAATCCATCAGCTCCAGCCTAGGGAGCTGCAGAAGGGAAGGAAAAATCCCATTTAGAAAGCAATTTACTGGCGACAGCCACTGCACTCCTCTTTGCTCCCGGCACTTCAGGTCCGGGGATCTCCGGAGGAGCTGAGCACCCTGAAAGGCACCGGGGAGCTCGCCCGGCACCCCCCGCCCCACGCGCGGCGTTAACCCCTGTCAATGTCAAGGAGTATCCCGCCCGCGAGCGAGAGGAAAAGGCGTCTGGAGCCAGAAAAGCTTTGACCTACAAAGTCTCCTTTCCCACGGCTGCCCGAGAACTCAAACTCCCCGGGGCAGGGCCGTGGGAAAGGCTGCGCTGGGGTTTTCCAGCCCACGGCCACGCGGGAGGGCTGGGGCGGGGGCGGGGGGAAACAGGAGAAGGCTTCGGCGGATTCGGCGCCCCTGGCCGGGCCGCAGTCCGGCATGGGGGCCCGGCAGGCTGCGAGCCCCTCTCTGCGCACTCCTCGCGCAACGTGGCCTCCCGATCCCCCGTCCCGCGTGGCGCCCACGCTCCCTCGGGCACTCCCGGGGGCCCGGCCCGCGCCCCGCCGCTGCCTCGCGTGTCGGGGGGCGGGGGGCAGCGGCGTG
Organism: Anthoscopus minutus; assembly: GCA_013399455.1. NCBI lineage: Eukaryota > Metazoa > Chordata > Aves > Passeriformes > Paridae > Anthoscopus > Anthoscopus minutus. Next base: position 43,217 of record VWYI01003887.1, read on the forward strand.
TCCGCCGAGCCACGCATCGATCCACGCTGCCCGAGACCCCTCTGGATGCCCCCACTCAGGGACCCGCCTGGGGCCGGTACCGGGGCGGCGGCCTCACCTCGAACTGCCAGTGGGCCGCCTGCAGCAACTGCTTGGCCTGGTCGGCGGCGCATCCGGCCGCCAGCACGAACTGGTTGATCATCACCTGGTGCTTGAGCTCGTCCATGGCCCCGGCCCCGGCCCCCGCCGCCCTCAGGGCGCCGCCAGCACGGCGGGGCCGGCGGCTCACGCCAATGTTTACCGGGCACTGACTCACGGCGCCCGCCCAGCCCCGCCCACGGCCGCCCGGGGCG
>VWYI01003887.1:43950-98448 GCA_013399455.1 Anthoscopus minutus
GAGCGGCGGGGCCGGGCCGCCCTTCGGCACCGTAAAACCGCCGCAGGCCCTGCCGTTATCCTCCTGCGGCCTACGGGGGTTTGGTGGAGGCCGCTTGGTTCGTAGCTGCCGTACAGCTCCGCGGCCTGAGAGGCGGTGGAGCAGCAGCCCCTTGGCCCCCGCGCCCTCCATCAGCGCTACTGAACCATGGGCGGGTTGCCCACCTCCCCCTGGTCCCGTTTTCCCTTCAGCCGCAGCGTGTCCGTGCATCACTGAGGCGGCTGACAGGAGTTGAAGGAAGAGGCGGCAGCGAGGGAAGGTTCTGGAAGGTGCCGGGGGGCTCCCGCCGCCGTGAAAGGCTCCTTTGAGAGCGCGGCATTGCCACAGCAGATGAGAGCTCGCGGCCCGGCGGGCACTGCAGGGCCTGGGAGAGCGCACAGTGATGTTGCTAAGGATAAGCAGGCACGGACACGCGGTTGAGTGGCCGGGGCTAGTAACACCGGGGAAAGAGAACTGCTGGCTGCAGCTGCCTCCACCTTTCCTGAGCGGTGGTTCTGGGCTGTTGCCTGCAGTTTGGAGGGTTTTAGCCTAGCGGTGAGTGCATTGTTCACTAACACCTATGACCCTGGCTGGCATTCTTCAAGTGTTTCTTGAGCTGTGAGGATTAAATGGCTGAAGCTCAGGCAGGTAATGCACTTGATCTGTGGGGCTTGCAGCCTTCATTGCATGGACAGGAATTGCTCTGGTATTGTCCAAAGCTAGTCACTATTTTCCACGTGTTCTTTAGTAACCATTTTGGACTTACACAACCATTCAACCTCTCCAAACCTTGGAGAATTTCAGGGCCAAGGGGTTTTTCTTCTCATTCTATGTATCTCGTTACTAAAATCACTAAATCCAAGTGAGAGAATATGTGGCAGTGAGACATATCAAGAGGTGACCACTCATTTCTTACAAGGTCAAGACAACCCTTAGAAGTGGCACAGGGAGATTTGTAGCCATGAAGGTGTAAATACAGCTGATAAAACAAATCTCCTGAATGATTGTTTTAATCTGAAACAGCCTGGCATGTTTAGAAACTTTGCAGTTTGGTGTTTGGAGGGAAAAGGGTTGGGCTCAACCCAGCAGAGCTTTCGGGAAGGGTTGTAAGCTCTTTAGAGCAGGGCAGTGTTTAGGGAGGCAAAGTTCATGGGCTCACCACTCCTGGTGAGCTGTAACTCCATGTGCTGTCTCCAGGGCTCCTGAATCTTGTTGTTCTACACGTACCCAACAAACTGCGAGTGGCAGTGGGAACAACCAAGGCAAAGCAACTTGCCTTACTGGGCAATAAATCCCCAAGCAGCTGGACTTTGGATGAGCTGCTCTGGTGACCAGGAGCTTTGCAGGGAAACATATTTCCTTGTTTACACAGGTGTGCTTGTAGCTGCCTCCCCAGCAGACATGTCCAAGGAGACTCCTGAAGGGCAGCTGGGGGTGGCTGGAGAAACATGGCAGTGGGAGGGGTGGGTGTCCCTCTGGCCCATCTGCATCCTCTGGGCTGCAGCTCTGTGAATTCTTCCTGGGGTTTAAAGGATCCCTCCTCTTTCTTGCTGCTCTTCTCCACATTGTGCTGGAGAATGGCTTCAGGATCATCTTTTCCTGGCTGGGTTTTGCCAAGCTGGAAGGCAGTGCAGGAGTTGGGGTCTCCTCACCACCCCTGGGGTTCTGCAGGCTCCTGGTGGCAGGAGCCCTGGCCCAGTTTCATCCTGGTCCTCCCCAGTTTGACCACTCTCACCCCACACTATGATGGCACTCAGGGCCTCAGGCTCCCTTGAACATTGTGGAAGTGTTTTCATCCCTGTCTCACAGAGGGCCTCCCGTCTTTGTGGCTTTTCTCTCTCATAGTACAAGCAGACCCTGGGGCTGGCAGCACCAAAATGGGAACAAATACATCTCAGGCAACCCAGAGGTGAAGGTGCAAAACCCACTCAGGTGGCACCACCACGGTTTATGGGGCTGTTGCTGCTTTTTCCCAGTGCCCCAGGCTAGGGGGAGTGCTGCTCCTTCAGCCCACAAGACCCACCTGAGGGGCTGTGGGACCCTGGCATGGGCTGGCAGGGCAGCCCTGCTTCCTGCCCCAAGCCATCCACTTTCCTTCCCCATGCTGCTGTCAGGGGCCCTTGATGGGATGGAGGAGGCCGTGGTGCAATATCCTGCCTTTGTGTGTGCCAGCCCTTGCGTCCCGCGTGCCGGGCGGGGGCAAAGGAGCTGCTGCCCTTCAGCTCCGCTCGCTCCGGGTCCTGGGATTTGGGGCGGAAGGGCTGAGCCCGGCCCTGGCACACTGCTGCTATTGTCGCTGTCTGTCACACACATCTCATGGAACAGGGCCCTCCAGGACATTCTCCAGCTAAAGCCCCTGCCCTCCCAGATGGCAACAACCCCCATGGGGCGCGACGGCTTCCTCTGAGAGCTCCGGAGAGCCGGGCGGCCCGGGAGGGACCTTCCCGCTGGTGGAGGTCTTGCACGAACAAAAGACCTCCTGCTGCAGCTTCCCGGGCAGAGCCAACACCCCGCGGCTGTGGAACCTGGCTCACCCCTGCTTAACCCTCGTGGCACCGAGCTCCCGGTGAGCAGCGCGGGCAGCTGCTCAGGGAATGTGGGTTTGGACCGAGACGATCTTTAAGGTTCCTTTCAACCCGAACCATTCCAGGATTCCGTGATTCTGTCCCAAAAAAAAAAAAGCTCGAGGAGCAGTTCTGGGGCAGTTGTCTCTGGGTGTCTCTTTGAGCTGAAGAGCTTTCGGTGCTCAGGTTGTGGGAGGAAAGGGAGAGGGACTCTTCTGTCCGTATGCAAATTCCCCTCCTCACCTGCCTCATGGTGCAAACGCTGCTCTGCTTGGCCCCCAGGCTGTGGCCAGCTGGCCACCAGTTCTCAGGACGACACAGGGAGATGGACCCACTGATCCTTGCTGTGCCCAGTCTGCTCCAGTGCCGAGCCCCAAATCGGCTGCTGGTCTGCAAAGTGAGGCCTCAGGGGTTGTGGATTCACCCTGCTCAGTTTGGGGCTGCTGGTGGCACATGAGCTGTTCATATCACCCCACTGCTGCCAGGGCACTGCCCAGAGATTGTTCCTATGGCTGTGCAGGCAGGGAGCACTGGACACGCTCTGGGTCAGCACACGTGTGACTGTGATGGTCAGCAGACCCCATCCCTGTCACTGTGATGGTCAGCAGAGTCCATGCCTCCCTGCCCATGCAACTTCTGCTGTGAGAAAGCCTTGCACAGGGAGGCTGCTTGAGCAAGAGGCACTGTCACATCCAGGGGGACACAGCAGAGTTCCCAGGCACAGTTACTGCCAAGGCACTTCCAGACAGAGCCTGGGGCTCCCCTGTGCCAGGTACAGGGTACCCAACTCTCGTGGCTGGTCAGCAGGACTTATTTGTTCTTTTCTATATTTTTTTCCTGTCCTCCTTCCCAGCCCTGCTGCACAATGGGATGCAGAGAGCAAGGTCTGCTCCTTCTCTGTCCTCACCCCCAGCACATGTTTCCCTGCATCCTGTGTCTCTTACAGACCCCTGGCTGTGTTCGTGTGGCCACAACAGCTGGGAGGATAATAATTCTCCGGAAGCACCTTTTGCCTCGGGATTGTTTGCTTATTCCTGCTGGGCGTGTTTCAGTTTGTGTTTACAGCCAGTAAATTCCACCCACTGCCTGCTCGCTTGATGTCACAAAATCCTGTGCTGGTAGGCTCTGCTCCCTGCTCCATCCCATTTCCTTGAATCCCAGCTCTTTTCCCTGCTCCCAAGGCCAATTTAAGGGATTTCACAAGAGCCGCCTCAGCTCCTTCATGTCTCCCAGTGATTCCCAACTCCACTGCTGGGAATTTGGGTCCCCAGTTCCTTTGCAGCATATATGCAGGAAGGCAAATCACAGAGAGGGGCTTTTCTCTGTTCCTTGGTGCCAGAGGGGGCAGAGCTCAGTCTTGGGACATTGGTGGCTTTTTTGTGCCTCTTCCTCCATGCCATCCTCCCAACTGTTGTGTCCCACATGCGAGGCAGCCTGTGGCCATTCCCTGTTCTCACATCCAAACCTCAGGCATCTCCATTTGCTTTCATATGTGGATTACCCGTGAGGGGAGGAATCCAGCAAGGAGAGGCTTCCCCATGAGAGGCTGATCACCTCCTTTCCTGCTGGCTTTGAGCATCAGCCAGTAGCAGATCGCACCTCTGGGAAGTGCCCTGGATAATTCTCCCTGGGCATCCCTGTGTACAGAGTGTGCCTGGACAGCCCTGGGCATCCCTGTGCAGGCTCTGTCTCCCTGGGCATCTCCCTTGTGATTCACTGTGCCAGATGTGTCCCTGGGAATGCCCCTGCACATCCCTGTGCAGAGCATGACTTTGGGCATTCTCCCTGTGCATCCCTGTGCAAGGTGTGTCCCTCAGTATCCGTCTTACCTGGCTTCCCTGGACAGGACATGTCCTCGAGTATCCTCCCTGTGCATCCCTGGGTGAGCTCCCAAGGGCTTCTCCATCTAAGGTGTGCCCCCTGGTAAGCTCCATGTCCATGCCCGGGTCCCTCCGTGCAGAGTACCCCATGCCCATCCCTGGGCCCACTTCTGTTACCATCCCTATTCCCACTGCCATCCCCATCTCCATCCCTATTTCCATTCCCATTCTTCCATTCCCATCCCCGAATCCGTTCCCATCCCCGAATCTGTTCCCATCCCCGAATCCATTCCCATTCCCATTCCCATTCCCATTCCCATTCCCATTCCCATTCCCATTCCCATTCCCATNTCCCCATTTCCCCACCCCCGTCCCCGCCGCAGCGCCTTCTGCCGGCGGAGCTCACGCCGCGCCCCGGGGGAAACCGTGGGACACCATCGCCCCCCCGCCGCCCCGCCATTGGTAGATGCCGCCGCTTACCCTCCGCACCCTTGGTAGGCGCCGCCGCGGTGGCTGCTGGGAGCTGTAGTCCTGGGGCGGGCGGACTCGCTGTCCCGGCGTGCCCCGCGCCGCCGCCGTGGGTGCGGGTCCCGGTGCCGGTGCCGCCGCTGCCGCTCTGCGCCCCCGGGCCGCCCGCCCTGTCCGCGGCCGCCATGGGCTCCCTGCTCAGCCGGCGCATCGCGGGCGTGGAGGACATCGACATCCAGGCCAACTCGGCCTACCGCTACCCGCCCAAGTCCGGTGAGGGGACCGGGGAGGGGGACAGGCCGTGCCGGGCCCGGTGCCGCCCGGGCCGAGCGGAGAGGCCGGGGAAGGGACTGCGGAAGTGCCTGTCACCGGCCTGGGTTGGCTCCGGCTCCGGCTCTGCCCGCGGCCCAGCCTGCCCGCGCTGGCGGAGAGGCCGTGGATGAATGTCCGTGGGCACAGCGGTGGCACAGGGCCGGGTCTGCCCGGGGGCTCAGGCGTGAGGCTCCGTGCCCTGGATCCAGGGCTCAGCTGTGCGTGCCCGCCTGGCGCCGTCACCGCCCGTGGGTCCTGGGGGTCACTGAGGCATAAGGACCACTCCCCGCGATGGAAACGTGGCCTCGGCAAGTTTTTGGTCGCTGGCGAGTGCCACGGCTGCTGTTCGGTGGGTACACGGAACAGAATTGGGTCTGGTTGAATAAAGGATAGCCAAATTCCCGCATGACAACTCTCTTTAACTCCTTAAAATGGCAGTGGCTCTCACCTAGGAGCTGTTGGGCTGACACAGCCTACTGGGTGTCTGTTTTCCATCGGGATTTGTTCTAAAGACTTGGAGAGTTGTCAGTGTCACTTGTGTGCAGTTGGGATGAGCCCATGATTCACCTTGTCCTGGACCAGCTTTTGAGATTGACAAGGTTTAGCTTGTTTAAAGAGTTTTACTTATTCTTCTCAGAAAACAAGTGGTCACGGAAATTCAGGTGCTCTTTTCCCCTGCAATATCCATTTGCTTACAATTTTTTCTAGCTCTTGGTTCTGTCGGGGCCTTTCCAGGCAGGCTGAAGAATTTGCAGAGCTGGAGTTTGTGTCCCCTCACTCTCAGACAGAAAGACTTTTAATTCAGAGATCCAAGTCCTGTGTGTGTCCATGACCTGCTGGTTGTGACATCCTCGGGGCTGTGTGATGGAGGGGGCCAGGACCCCTGTTTGGTTTGGAGGGGATGCAGGATCATCTCAAAAAGAGTCCTGTCATCATTACACCTTGTCTTGTTGCAGGTTGGCCAGCAGGAATGTTGATGTGGAGGAAGTGAAAGGGGGAAACCTGCCTAGAAAAATCCAACAGCTGTGTTGGCTGTCTTAGAAAATATAACCTGCTTTTTCAGGGGGTTGGGAGCTAGTTTTTTTGGCAGCTTGGAAAGGCAAGTGTCACAGCTTGGCTGCAGCAGTATCTGTGTGTGACAGCATTTTAGATGAGGAGTGGATTAATGATAACCACCATATGCAAAGGGCATTAAACTTCTTTCACATCATCATCCTGCTGTTCCTGTGCTGTTGAACTGGAAGTTAATGGTGTTTTAGGTTTTGGCCTTGTCAAGGTAACCCTATCACACACCTGAGGTTGGGTTTGTGTGTTACCATGCTCCCTGGAAGGGGATCTGTGGACCATAATGCTACCTAAGAGTGTTCCATGTGTGATACCTCCCTTGTAGAACTGAGCAACCAATGCTTTCAAGCAGCTGGTCAAATAAAAATATTTGTGTTTCCTACAAAGGCTCTGGATGCAATTAGAGGTTTGTTAATTAATTCTCTGTGGCATTTTCTTGTGCTCTTTCAGAAAGCTAGTGTTAAGCCAGGGCTTTCTCTTTGCAGTCTTTTGGTTTATCTAACAGGGATCCTCTTGGCTTTGGGGAGAGAGAAGAGCTGTTCAGGCTCTAGGCAGAAGAGGTGGTGAACATCTCTGAGGTGGAGGTTCAAAGCCCAGAGCAGCGAGGGGTGTTAGGATGGCAGCTCCCCTCCCTTCTTCAGGGGGAGCATGTTCTCAGGCACAGTGTCGTCTGAGGTCCTGCCATCTTCAGAGTGATTGTCTTGGAGATGGGAAGGTTGATACCAAAGCTGACAGTGAGGATGACTGGAAGTGAGTGAGTACTGTTCTGATTTCAGGAAGCAAGCTGGAAATAGTACAAAATGTTCTTGGCCAAATGATTGCTAATTATTTCTAACTGGACGCTGCTGCTGTGAGCCCTGACTGGAAGAAGCCAGTTTTCCATAGGCTGTGTGAGTGCGTGTGCTGGAGAGTGAGCCTGACACACACTCCTGGCTCCGAGATCATCCCTGAAAGACTGGAACGAGTGCTGAGGGAACATTGCCTGAGGTCACCCATCCTGTGTGCAGCACCAAGGGCTGTCCTCCTCCTTTTCCATTCTGCCCCTCCTTGTCTCTGGTTTCAACAGGTTTTGACTTACTACAAATGTCTGCTTGGCTGCTGTCTGTGGTTGGACATTTGAAGGATGAGGGTTTGTGTTTGATGAAGGAGCAAATACCCCCCACAAGGACATATTGTGCAAGGAAATAAACCCTAAATACAGGTATTCTGGTTGTGATTTCAGCTGCGTGTTAACCTGCCTGTGGAGAGAGACACGGTGACTGTGCCTTGTTGGGTCACAGCTGGTTACAAAGGCAGAGGTGAATATTCACTTCTCCTTTATTGGCTTTTGATGTGGTTGTTGCTGGGTCAGTCGCGTGCTCTGGGGAGGATAGAGCAGATTGCTGTGGAGTCCACCTTAGTCTGCATGAGCCAGTCCTCAGTGAAGTAGGTTGTTTAACAGCTTTGTTGGAAATTCCATGCAGTTTTGTAGTCAAAAATCCTCTGAAAATGCTCTACTTATTCCTCCAAGGCTCTGGGTGGGTATCATCTACATTTTATCTCCCACATCTGGATGACAGAGGCTGCTGTAAGGTGATACTAAATTCCCTTCTCTCACCCCTCTTTGCTGGTACCTTTTAACCGAATTTTTTGCTTTATGGGGCCTGTGCTGGCATTGTGCCTGCCTGACTGGTTGGGAGGAAGGCCCAGTTTGTACAGAAGAGTAAGTGCCTCTGTGAAACGAGCTAAAAATGGGTATTTTTTCCCCCATTTAGCAGGGAACAGTCATGATCTCTGTGGTGCTTCAGTGCTTGGAGCTGTGAAAGGATCTTCCATGACCCTGTTGCTTTAGTACCAGTGAGCAGTGCCCCAGTGCTTCCCACAGCTCTACTCCCATTCCATGAGCTCTGCAGCATGGAGCACGTGCCCTTGGGATGGCCCTTCCCTCTGGAGCAGGCTCTTGGAAGAGAATTCCCTGGAGATTTCTGGGAGGAAAAAAGGAAGTGGATTGCTCCTCTCTGAAGTTGAACTGCTTTGTTGTTGGGAATGAGGCTTTAATCAAAGAAAGAGTGGTTTTAAATAGGAGAAGAGTATCCAAAGGCACAGCTAGTGCATCTCTGTGTTGCTGTGTACCATGACAGTGTCGTTGTCCTTGTGTTTTACACAGCTGGTTCAGGCTGTGCCTGGGACTGTGCTGTTAGTCTGCTGAGGTGGTGCCTGTCTGGCTGAGTAATTAAAGAGAACTCTATTTCTCTCACTTCACTGTTAAGTGTATTAATGGCAAGAAGCCTAAATGGACACCTGATTGCTTTCTGTTAATGAACATACGGCACAGCCTATGTTTGGATGGGATTACTGTTGTGCTGCTGCCTCTTGTAGGTTGTGTCCCTTCCCAGTGGGTCTCTTGTGCATCACATCCATGTGTTGCGTGGATATGGCATTAGGATGCTGGTTTAGGGAGAGGTAATTATGACTGGAGCAGTCTGCTGCTTAATACTGGTGCAATTATGATAATAAACCCCCATCACTATGTTGTACTAAACATAAAGTATTTTGGTGTCATTTGATGCCTTGGAGGAGCTTTGGGTTCCTGTTTGGTTTTGCATGGGACAAACAAATGAGTCAGACTTGGCTGTTCTGGGTGTCCCAGTGGTCCCAGTTCCAGCCACTGTAAAGTTTTCCACCACAACAATTTCCCTTACAACCACTGCTTGGGCTTCGTCTACCTCAGCAGTGTCACTTGGTCATGTTCTATTTTATCTCATGCTCCTCTGTGCTTTTTGCTGATTTACTCTGGGGAAGTAAAGCCGCAGTTTTTCTTTGCTCTGGCATTTTTATCCTATTCCATCCTTTTTTACTTATGTGTGGTTCTTTCCTGATCAGCATGTCACTGCATTTTCCTGGAGGGCTTCTGTTTGTAGCAGTTCTGTGGAGGATCAGTCCAAGGATTTTTTTTTTCCTTTTTCCTGCCAAAGAGGATGACACTTAGCATCCTCCTTGTGCCATAGCTAAAGAGCTCTGTGTAAAGCTGCCCTTGGAACACCTGCTTAAGGTGATTTTATGGGCTAGGTGGACATATGGGAACAAAGTTCCAGAGGCATGATAACCTGGCTAAAGTTCTAAAGCTGTCTTTGTAATAGATTTGGAAATGGAACCTAGGATTTTAATGCATAGGAAATGTATGCATGCCTGTTAGAGACACTAAAAATCCTAAATGTCACAGTGACTGCAGAAGAGGATGCCTCATATTTTCCATCTGGAAATTTCCTTTTCATTTTAGTCCCTGGTGTGATATTTAAGAAATGCTTTCTTAAAATGTTCTGCCTCTGACTTGGGCAAACTCCGAGGTGGTTCTGATAGTGATTGAGATGATTAATGCATAACTTTGGTCGTACCTTGAGAGCGCTGAACTTTGGGTGTCATTGTAGCAAGTGGTTTCTGAAAGCTTGCAACAGAATATCTTTTTTTAGTTGCTGAAAACTGTGTTATAAATTTGTGGAGACAGTTTGCTGCCATTCTGATTTGTTTATCTGTTGAGTGCCTGGCAGCTTTTGTGTGTGCGGCAGCAGCAGCGGCAGAGCCTCTGGAGTTGTTCTGCTCACCAGTGTGTTCCCCTCTGAGTACATCAGAGTGATTTTCCCTGTGCTCCTCATGCCTGGCACTTTGTTACTTGTTTGCTTGTGAAGGAGGTGCCTTGTGGGAAAAAATCCTCCTCTCCTTCATATTGCAGGAGGTGACTTAGCGGGAAGATGAAGAAAGTTTAGTCTGAATTTGGAACTGAAGCTGTGCTTCCAGCTACTGTGTGTATTTGTGAGAAGCCCCAACAATTTGGTAGAGGTGCCAAAAGTAGTTCTTAGTGGAGCAGTGACAGTGTGGCAGGTGCCTTGAACATGCTGGTTTTGTGTCTGGGTGTTGTTCCAGTTGGGCAAGAGAGACCTTTTCATCTCTGGAGATGCTTTCAACCCATGTCCTGGGCTGACCCCACAGTGTAAGCAGCAGGAGAGAGGGGGGTTCTGCCCCTCTGCCCCTATCAGGTGAGACCCCCTGCTCCTGCAGAGCTGTCTCCAGCCCCAGGGCCCAGCACAGACTTGGAGCTGCTGGAGTGAGTCCAGAGGAGGGACCAGGATGATCAGAGGGATGGAGCAGCTCTACTGGGAGGAAAGGCTGGGAGAGCTGGGATTGTTCAGCCTGGAAGAGAAGCTTCAGGGTGACCTCACTGTGGCCTTCCAGTATCTGGAGGGAGCTTAGAGGAAAGATGGGGCAAGATTATTTACAAGGGCCTGGAGTGACAGGACAAGGGGGAATGGCTTCAAACTGACAGAGAGGAGGGTTAGATTGGATTTTAGGAAGAAATTCTTCCTTTTAAGGGTGAAGAGGCCCTGGTACAGGGTGCTCAGAGAAACTGAGGCTTCATCATTCCTGGAAGTGTCCAAGGCCAGACTGGACAGAGCTTGGAGCAACCTGGTATCATGGAAGGTGTCCATGGCAGGGAGTTGGAACTATGTGATCTTTAAGGTCCCTTCCAGCCCAGGTAATTCTGTGATTCTGTAATTCTGTCTCACTCACTGGATAAGAGGGAGTTCTCTGACTCTGATTTCAGATAACCAGCTGCTGTGGTACTGAGACATCTTGCACAAGCATTATCTTCACAGCTGATCAAATAAAATGTTCCAAAACATAATCCTACTTGACCCACATAAAATATGAAATCTATTCCTAAACTCTAGCGTTCATTGTGGTTTTCTGAACCTCAGTGCAAACACAACCCACCTTGGTATATCTCTGGTGGAGAGGCAGTGTCAGCTGGCTGTACTTGGAGATTATATACAGATTAGTTTTTAAAATTTGTTGCTTCTGGGAGAAGTGGGAAAAGGTTCCCTGTCATTTGGAGCACCTACATTTTCGTCCAGAAAATGACTGGATGTGGCACTCAGTGCTCTAATCTGGTTGACAAGGTGATGATAGGTCACAGGTTGGACTTGATGATCTTGGAGGGCTTTTCCAGCCTAAATGATTCTGTGATTTTGTTATTCTGATTCTGTAAATTCTAAGTAGATGCTGGACCTGTGCTGAAGGTGGTTGTTGTATCTAGGAAGAAGGATGTGTTTCAGTACTACAAACATCTGGGTGCTTGTAAGCTGAGCTCAGCAATAGCTGAACCCTACCATCATCATTAAGGCACTGCCATCTGTGCAGAGTGAAAAGAGCCTTTCTTGAAGCATAAAGAGAAAAAGCCTTAATGGAAAAGACAGGACCATTCATGAAAACCCTTCCATTTCAGGGTAAATCCTACTTGCTCCTAGCTCGAGGGACTGCAGATCCCTCCAGAATGCCTCCATAGCCATTCAGATGATTAGTTACTGCTTCTGGAATGACTCATTTTGCCACAAATTTATGCTGTCTATGCATTGCACTCAGGGAAGCAAATGTACATTTGGCTCAGTCCTCTCATCCCCCACTCTGAAACGTGAAGGGAAGTGGCTTGGATGGAGCTTTTTATATCAGTTCTCTCCTGGTACTTATTTCTCTGTAGCTCGGTGAAGTTCACATTTGAGAGTGTTTTCCTGAAGTCTTTTTAGGAGGGAGCTATGTTTGTGGTGCTCTCACACACCTGTATTAATTCTGTTCATTTTACAGTCAATTCCATGCTCCAGAATCCCAGGGACCTTGCACATGTTTTGTGTCCTGAAATTTGCACTGTGGTGCATCACCTTAAAGATGAATGAAACAAATCTGTGGTGAAACTTTCAGAGCTGACATTCACTTTAGTCAGTCCCTGTTTTCTCTCCCAGACATCCACGTTTCTGCATTTAGAACTGTCAGCATTATTAATTAAATCAGCATCAGGGTGTACAGTCTCCAGCACTCCCAGTAAAGGTTTGGAGTGGTTCTTGCATGGGCTTTGGGAGTGGAAGAGGGGATGAAAGGCAAACTTTGCCTAACAGGAGACCCTCTGGCTGTGCTGAACTTTGCAGTGGGAGGAAGCCTCATCCTTGTCTGAGCAGGCTCATGGTGTTTGTAGGACTAGGCTTCACATTGGGAAGTGGGGAAAACAGGAAGAACTGGCCAGAATGGAGCAATATTGGAAAGAGCTGGCTTTTCCTGCCCCCTGTCCCTTCTCTGGAAAGCAAGTTGAAATGGAATTCTCTCCACTGTAATATTTATTCTAGGTTTTGTTTTGTTTGTATTTTTCCTTTCTTCTCCGGTTGGCAGTGGCCCTCAGTCCTACAGGGAAGGGGTGAATAAGGAAGTATTTTCTGTGTCTTGTGGCTCTTTTATACTTGTGAGTTTAAAACTGCACAGACTTCTTCAGGAATCACTCAGTTAGAGGTTTTTTTTTCATTCTCTTGTGTTTTTTGTTTCTAGGAAACTACTTTGCAAGTCACTTCTTTATGGGAGGTGAGAAGTTTGACACCCCTCACCCCGAGGGTTACCTTTTTGGTGAGAACATGGACTTAAACTTCCTTGGGAATAGACCAGTTCAGGCAAGTTTCTGTGTTCTGTTTTACTCTTTTTTTTGTTTCCTGCCTGGTTTGGAAAATTTTGTATAGGGTTTGTAGAGGAGAGTGGCACAGACCTAAGAGGTCCTCACCGCTTGGGGAATATCATTCCAGTCTGTTCAGATGCAAACTGAGTTTTCTTGAGAAGTTGAATTCACCTTTGAGTCTTATTTTCACTCAGGACAGAAGGAATTAGTGTTGGGGGAAGAAGAACAGAACTCAGGAGCACAGAATTTGGGACTAATTCTGCCTGCCTGCCTGAGCAAGTGTGAAACATGCTGCAGAGAAGGTTGGGAAGCAGAGCCTGAACTTCCCAAGGGCATGTGGCTTCCAGCCAGTGTTCAACACATGCTGCTTTCTGTGTATGAGTGACTGGGTGTAGGGCAGTGTTAATCAGACCTTGAGATTCTGTGGGTTTTATACCTAGGTGGGCTGCTCAGGCAGTCCCTCCTTCTCTTCCTAGCTGGAACATAAATGTAATTTTGGGCCCACAACTGTCTGTGAGACTATGAAAAGCTACTTGCTCAAGTAATTGGCCTGTTGTTGAAAAGGGAATAATGCTGTTGTGAGGGAGAGACAGGAATTTTATGCAAGTGTTATATTTTGGATTTCTCTTGCATCTCAAAACTGCTTAAAAAGAATCAACAGGTAACAGAGTAGGAGCCATTTGGAGATGTTTTCTGAGTGCTGGAGAGGAAAGGGAAGAGCTGCTTGCTTTGTTCATTGTTTTTCTAGTTGTTTCTGCAACTTCCAAACATGAAAATGAGAGCTCGAAGTCATGGTTCTCCTCATCAGAAAAGCTGTGACCATTAATTAATTCATGTTTGTAATGCTTGGTGGCAATTTGGGATCATCATGTTTGTAATGCTTGGTGGCAATTTGGATCAATTTGGGATCTAGTTTTAGAGGTGGAGGAAGCTGAGGCAAGTTGGAATTGGAACAGTTACAAGCACGTCCTGCTTTCTGAGTTTCTCCTCAAGCTGTGCCATTGGTCATTTTAGAACCACACTCAGTTCACAGGATGGACAAGGAGGAATCTGGAAAGTCTTTGTTGGAGCAGGAAGTGCAGTTGGGCAACAGAATTAGGAAGGAGGGACTTGAGCTGGAAATCTGTGGTTATATCAGTGCTGGGCAGGCCTTGGGGTGCTCACCACATCCCCTGTGCCACATCTGCACACAGGGCCCTCCCTGTAGGGGCTGACCTGGCAGAGTTAAATTACCTGCATGTCTCAACCTGGGTTTCCTTGCTGACAATTTGCATCATCATTCATCAGCTTTCATCATTTCTCCGGAGGGGAGTGGGTGAGAGGCCATTAACACCGTGGGACATTTGCCAGATAGGTTTAAGAGAAGGAGGCTGTTGTGGAATATAGTTTGCCTATGTAAAGTTAAAGCCCTTTGGCAGCTCTGATTAATCTTCAAGGAAAAAGCAAAAAAACCACTCAAGCACAGAGCAGCAGCACTGTTTTCTGGACATGGGCCCAGTTCTTGCTTTGGAGTAACTGAGGCCTTGTCTCATTTCTAAGGAAGCTTGTGTTGGTGGTCCCTGGTGCCCAGCAGGCAGGTCTGCAGCTGTACAGGTTGTGATCACCGCAATAAGCAGTTTCTTTTGCATTTCTCACTGGAGATCCTGTGCCCACTAAGGAGAATTACAGTCTGAAGCCTTGTTGTCCCTATTTAAAGGACAATCTGTGAGAGAAGGTTTCTTGACTGTAGAATAGAATGAGGCCCCCTATCCCTGTCTCTTTTCTTTTCCAGAACATTTGCCCCATTGTTTCAGAATGAAAAGAGTTTCCCCCAGTAATCCAGGGTTTCAGCATGCCATTAGCAGTCAGATCACTGCTTGCATGCTGTAATACACATGAAAGAGCTGCATTTCTTCTGCACAAGCTGGAGGTGGTTTCTTTAGTGGAAATAAAAGCTTGAGAGTGCAAGGTTTTACTAGCTGTGAATTCAGGGTGGAGAGAAAGACCTTGTGAAAATGCCCTTTCTTAAAGTGTGTATTCCCAGTATGAGCTGTTGCTGGGCCGGAGCAGGATTTTTTACCCTGAAACATGGTTTATTTATTTACAAATAAAATCTGCTATTGCTATTCCTTGTGGCTGCTGTACCAAGTACCCTGAAAGCTACATGCTTCTTCCTGTGGTTAAATTGCATGCTAAGGAACATGCTGCTACCTTTCATATAGTGTATTAACAGAAGAATTATTTGCCTCTTTGTTCCAGTTTCCCTATATAACTCCAGCTCCACATGAGCCAGTGAAGACACTGAGGAGTTTGGTGAACATCCGCAAAGACTCTCTCCGGCTTGTGAGGTACTGCCATTACCTGAGCCTTGCATTTTACTCAACCCACTGATCTGTCAGCCAGAGCCAAAGTGTACTGGTGAGATTTTGGAGAATGGCTGATATCCAGATCCTTGTTGCTAGATATGTCCAGAGGTTTCTGTGGTCCCTTTTGAGCTTTCTAGTGGTTTATATGCTCCTTATCCAAACAATCTATGTTTCCAAACAGCACCAGTGATGTGTCTGTTTCAGCAGGACAGACTGGACTGGTAAACAAAGCCATGAAATCATTAGCACGAGCGGAAGATATTAGTCAGGTCAATAAACTTTACAGACAGATTCCTTCCTGCATTCCTGTGCAAGGAGAAGCCAGAAGTGAGCTGATTCTGGTGCAAGTCACGGGCCAGGAAGACTGATGGGTCTCGAGTGAAACTTTCTCAGGTTTCTCCTGCTGCCAAGATAAAGTTTGGTCCTTTTGTTATGCATTTGTTTAGATGGCTTGTGTCCGATGCGTGAGGGAAGGGCAAGCACGTGGAGATGTTACCTTTCACTGCTCCACGATGAGATCTGAACCAGCAGAGCTGGATTAAAGCACTGGCTCACACTCAGACCTGCAGCTGTCCCCTTTCCAACAGATGGCTGAGGTGCAGGGCCCAGCATTCAGTGCTTTGTTTGGGTCAGAGCACTGGGCAGATGTCCAGGCAGAGAATTTCCCAACGATCCTGGCTGGAGCCGCTCCGGATTGTGCGTCTGGGGGCTGGAGTGCTGGCAGGGGTCCAGCTGCAGCTCCCAGCCAAGGTGGCTCTGAGAGTGTGGTGTAACGTGAGCATTTTGAGTCATAACCAAAACCCTTCCGTTTGTTTTTATGTGAAAACAGATGTGGATTTTTTTTTTGTTTTGTTTTTATAAATGAGCAAAACCTGTGGTTTCAAAGCTGATTGAACTTCCAAATAAGTGACCATTAATAAACTGCTCTGAAAGCTCTTTGGTTTTTCAGCATAAGGGTGAAGTACTTCTCCAGGAAAAAAGAGAAGGAGCATAAGCCAAATGGGAAGTGGCTTTTTCCCTGGGAGAGGCCTGGCTGTGAATGGAGCAGTTGGTGTGGTTTAGTACGTATAGTTCTGTCGTTCTGCTTTCTGTGGTTGCACGTCCCATTTCCCCAAGCAGAGTTGCAGCTCTGGACTATTTGGAACGTAGTGTCCATGCACCTTGACAGTATCTAGGTTTTCATCCATCTAATTCCTGGTACTAGCAGTTCTTTTTCTGCCTCATGAGCTCTCACAGGCTCTTGTGCTGCTGCTGTATCAGTGCTGACGACAACAGTGCCGACATAACTATTGAATTTTGCACTGATGGAGACCCAAAATGAGTTTTTAATTGGCAGTCCCCAAGGGTACATTCTGTCTTGTCTTTTCTACTCTTCTGGCCCAGAGGCTTTGTCTTCCTCCCTTTGTGCAAGTAAAGGACACTTCGTGCCCTCTCCAGCCTGACATTCACAGCCAGTGGTTGAGGTTTGCTCATTCTTTCCAGAACTGGTCAATTTACCACACCCTCCACCAGATACAGTGATACTGAGCCAAGTGTCCAGGTGTAAAGTTGTAAGTGTCTGTTCTGATAGTAAATCCCCACAAGCTTTTGTTTTTCATAGAATCCCAGGCTGGTTTGGGTTGGAAGGGACCTTAAATACCATCTCCTTCCACCCACTGCTATAGACAGGGCCACCTTCTACTAGATCAGGCTGCTCCATGCCCTGTGCAGCCTGGCCTTGGGCACCTCCAGGGATCCAGGGGCAGCCACAGCTTCTTTGGGCAACCTGTGCCAGGGGCTTACCATTCTCAGCTGGGAAGAATTCCTTCCCAATATCCCATCTAACCCTGCCCTCTGGCAGTGGGAAGCCATTGCCCCTTGTCCTGTTGCTCCAGGCCCTTGTTCAAAGTCCCTCTCCAGCTCTCCTAGAGCCCCTTTAGGCACTGGAAGGGCTCTAAGTTCTCCCTGGAACCTTCTTTTGCCCAGGCTGAACAACACCAGCTCTCTCAGCTTGTCCTCACAGGCGAGATGCCATGGAAGAATATAGGGAAATCTCCACTCTGACCTTCCTGCCCAGCTCTGACCAGACAAAACTCTGAGCCTTACCAGATCCTGAATTTTTACAGAATAAACAATAAACCTGTGGATATTAGTGTTGAAGTGCTGAGTCCTCAATGTCACTTGTGAGTGTTTGATTTCTGGCAGGAGACTGTGAACCTCAGAGCAGGGTAGCAGGAATTTTGCTGTTAATCACTAACAGAGAAAGAATTCCTTCTCTTTGTCTTGTGTCCCACATTTGGCCTTGGACTGGAAGCTTTACTTCAGAGCTCCAGTACCTGGTGTGCTGGTACTGGCTGTTCTCTCTTCTCCTGAATGAAACTCAGGAGACAAAGCCTGTTGTTGCACCCTGGGACAGCTTCTCTGCTTCAGCCTCTGGGCTTTGGATAGCATCTTGGAACAAAAGCTTTGAAGGAATCAGCAACTGTGGTGGTTTGAGAATGTGTCTGAAGCATCAGGAGTGTCATGGAGAATAGTCATACCCCTGAGTGTGTTGGATAAGGACCTGAGAGAAGTGGGTGGTGGGGGCTGAGGGGAGACAGGTGAGTTGCAGGGAGTGAGAACGGAAATCCCTTTTTCCCTCTCCAGCACACGGGGGCTGACCTTGGTCCTTGGATCTATTCATCCTGTGATGGAGATGGTGAGGGGCTGGGACTGCCAGCTCTGCAGCCCTGGATGGTGTTAAACTGGACAGATCTTTGCAGAAACTCCAAACAGGAGAACCACTGTGTTTGGCGATGCTCTCCCCTGTGAAAGTCAGTGCTGACCAAGGTGTCACTAATTCTGCTCTCATGTATGGCCTGCTTAGACCCTGGGTAAATGCAGATCTTACAGCACTCAGTCAAGGGATATTTAATATTTAATATTTCCTGCATGTCTGCTGTGTTGGTCAGACTTTTGAATCTCCTCAAAGGATGAAATTGTGTTCGGCTCAACCTTGTTCTATAAAACTGTCATGGCTGCTGTTAATTATATTTTTATCTTTTAATTCTTTAACAGACAATAAAAAGCTCCAGCCTTTCAATTGTTTTATCCAGGAATGATGTCAGACCAGGTGGCCTCAGCTCCCTTGGTCATCCTGCTTTGCCTTTTGCATCAAAACGTTGGATCAGCTATTTGTTCTCAAAGGTGGTCAGTCTCTTTCCTCTGTACCTGTGAATATGAAGGCTCTGTGCTGCACCTCTGTGCATGACCCAAAGGCACACACAGCAAAGTCACTGGTTCCCAAATTTGTGCATGCATCTGTGGCCACACCACATGGACACTGTCTGTAGGGCTTGGCTAAATGGGCACCTTAAATTCAAGTACTGGTGGAGACAGACGAGCTCTTGAAGCTCCTAAACCACTCCTGAACCACCTCCTTGTCTGCCACATCTCCTTCAAAGAAAGAGGAATGCAAAATGTGTGATTTTTGTCTTGTTACTTCCCTGATGTTACATCCCACCAATCCTGCACTGTAAGGTGGGACGTGAGATGTCTCTGCCTCATGTCTCTGCCTCTCAAAGTATGCACCAAAGTAGTCTTTGCTCCTCAGGCCAGCTGTCTGTGCAGTCTTTTGTCACCTGAACTCTTTGCTCTGTGGCACACCATAGAATCCCAGACTGGTTTGGGTTGGAAAGGACCTCAAAGCTTCCACCCCCTGCCATGGGCAGGGACACCTTCCACTGTCCCAGGTTGCTCCATGTCCTGTCCAGCCTGGCCTTGGGCACTTCCAGGGATCCAAGGGCAGTCACAGCTTCTCTGGGCACCCTGTGCCAGGGCCTCCCCACCCTCCCAGGGAAGAATTTCATCCTAATCTCTAATCTATCCCTACCTTCTGTCAGTGTGAAGCTGTTCCCCCTTGTCTTGTCACTCCAGGCTCTTGTAAATAGCCTCTCTGCATATTTTTGTACCATTCAGGTACTGGAAGGTTTTGAACAATTTTGTGTGCCTCCAGCAGCAGGGATGTTACAGCAGGAGGGCACAGCCTTGCTGTGACTGTCACCATTTAGGCTCTTGTACCCTGCCCTCTGCTCCAGTGGTGCTGTTCCAGGCAGACAAGGCTCAGCCTCTCCTACTCCCCAGCAGATGCATCCTTCAGAAACCTTCCCTTCAGGCACTGCAGTGGCCCCTCAGTGGTTTCCCAGGGCAACAGATCTAGCCTAGCCTAGCTTTAACCCCTTATCTCCTTGGAAGGATGGAAACACATTCTGAGTGCTGGCAGAGAGGTGCAGAATGAAGTTGGGAGCAGGAGGGTGATCTGGGGTGCTTTTTGTGACTTCCCTGAGGAGACAAAGCAGGCAGTGATTGTGCCAATGACATGTCTGTGTGTGAGCTGCCTTGGTGCTCTCGTTATTACTTGGTACTGTCACAGATACCTCAGTCTGTGCTGTAGCTCTCCCATGTGCTGGGCATCTCTATTTAATACCTACTTATGCATGAGGTGAAGGAGCCTGCAAGAGGTGCTGGTTTCTCCCACCCTGCTGCTTCTGGAAGAAGTGGCAAGTCTATCATAGCCTGGATCCTTTGTTTCCAGCCTCAGATCCACAGAGTGCAGCACAGCAAGAGGTGACTTGTGCTGCTTCTCTCTTGGACACACACAACACTTGTGAATAGGTTGTTGACATCTGTGTTCTTGGGTCAGTCCAGCACCAAATGTTGATGGTTCGTGTGTTCTTTAGGCAAATCTGCCCTCCTGCCCAGTGTTTCTTCTTTACAGCCTTCAAGTGTATTGATTTTCACTTTTGAATGCAACTAGCTTGTGTGAAAATGCCATCTTGCTCTGTACTGTGTATTGTGTCCAGGTTTCTGCAGATGTTAAGAGTCCAGTCCTTGGGATTTGTTTTTTTTTATACAGGCATGGGTGTTTTTAGCTTGATTTGCTGCTCTGACCTAGGTGAATCTCTGGCAAAAGCCTCTCCAAGCCCTTCAGACAGGAATGCGGGTGTGTGCTGTAGTGGCTCACTGGGGTTACATTAGTACAAGTACTTGAGTTGGTATTTGATTATACTGCTCTTAAATTTTATTTTGCACCTTCTGTATTAAATTACTGAAACGGAACATTTTATTCTTGTTCGGTGTGGTGTTAAATCAAATTCATGCTGGAACCCTCTTAATCAGGCAGCAGTTGTTAGATGTCAGTGAACTTGGTAAATAAGGATTCCCTTGACAATTTTTAGAATGAATTATGGAGGTATGTCTGACCCATTTCTGAGTATTTTTGACAGTACAGTGTATTCATTTAGGCTGTTTGGTGAGGGGAGAGGCTGATACTGTGAAGACAGAGATGATGCCAAACTTTTCCTGAATAGTTCAGCTGCTTGGCTGTGACCCAGCCATCATGGCAATTAAGGTATTACTGATAAACAAGTGGGGCTGAAGCTGGGTGACAAGTCAGTGCTGTTACACCTCTCAAAGGCAGCCTTGCTGCCCCCACCATTCCAACACAGTGCCTGAGCTCACAGTGGTACCTGTGGTCATGGGATTTGAATTTATGGAAAATCTGCTGCTGCACTACCAGTGAATCACATCTATTTGTCTGTCACTTTGCTCTTTGAGGCAGGGAGAGCTTGGTCAGTTCAGGAGAAGAGGAGACTGAGGGCAGAGCTCAGCAGGGGCTGCAGCTCCTCCTGAGGGGTAGCTCTGACTCTGGGACAGGGACAGGACCAGGGAATGGCTGGAGCAGGGCCAGGGGAGGTTTAGGTTGGATCTTGGGGAAAGGCCCTTCCCCAGAGGGTGCTGGCACTGCCCAGGCTCCCTAGGGAATGGGCACAGCCCTGAGGCTGCCAGAGCTCCAGGAGAGTTTGGACACTGCTCAGGCACAGGATGGGATTGTTGGGGTGTCTGTACAGGGCCAGGAGCTGGGCTGGATGATCCCTGGGGCTGCCTTCCCACTCAGGATATTCTGTCATTCTGTAATTTTGGTGTGGTGTGGTGGCTGCTTGTTCCGAGATCTGCTGGTTTCTGTGGCCACTCCTGGCACGCCCTAAGTCCCCCTGGCCCATGGCCATAGGTCACTGCCCCAGAGCTGGCTTCATACCTCTTCACTGGATTTGTGCTTTTTCCTGCAGTAGGGAAAAGGAGTAACCCTGGCAGTGGTGATCACACAGCAGGATCTGGCTGTTCAGGACCCCTAGCCAAATTAGGGCTCACTTTTACATTAATTAAAATAACTTCTAAGCTCACTCTTTTGGTTATCAGGTGTCTGTTTGCAGTTGGATGTGTTAATTTTTGTTCATACAATAAATGCATGCAAGCTCATGCAAGCTCCAGTCCATTATAGCACCAGAGGTTTAGTTGATCATTTGTACATTTAAAGGTGTTTGAAGTTCCTGTATCTGGATGCTTTCTGAGCTAAATATCATCTTCTGTGTGATACTGGAGGTGAGGTACCTTTTGTTGAGCTTCAGGAGTTCTTTGTGTTACAGAAACCTTGGGTTTTTTTGCCTGTCATGCACCATTTAATTGCAGAATTAAAAGAATTACACTTTAGATTTCTCAAGCCCATGCAAGATTTCTTTAGCCCAAATACTGAGCCCAATGTGAAGATTTAAAAGGAAGGAGAATCTTTCTTCTCCTCAGCATTTGATATTCAGGATCTCCCTTTCTTGTCTCATTCTGTGTCCTGGCACTGTAAGGCTGGGTGAGATCCCTCAACACCATCGTTAGTTCACTGTAATAACTTCAGTCAGATCTTGGAAGAACCTTCCTCAGGAGAAAGGATGGAAATCTGAGAAGCCCAAGGTTTGGCCCAAGGTGGAAGCCCAGTCTGCTTTGCCTGCCCAGAGCACCAAGGCTGGAGTACTCTTGTCTTTATTTCCAGAGTGATTATATTGATATCTCATAAAGATATGTTCCTATCCTCTGGCATTGTCTTTCAGGTATAAAGATGATGTTGACAGCCCTACAGAGGAGAACGGGAAGCAGAAGGTCCTGTACAGCCTGGAGTTCACCTTTGATGCAGATGCTCGTGTTGCCATCACAATCTACTGCCAGGCTACAGAGGAGTTTGTTGGTGGCATGGCTGTGTAAGTCCTGGGCTTGTGGGCTCGTGGAGGGGCACAGGAGCTGGGATGATGAACATCTCTCATTAGTCACCCCTGAGGCAGTGCTGCCACACATGGTAGAGTGGGATTTATTTTTTTTTAATCTGATAACTTTGAATATTACTTTCAATTCCCTCACATAGCCAATATCTTCTCTTGTTCCCTTTTTGGTTTAGTTTCAGGGTGTAGGGAAACCATTCTGTGTGCAGCAAAGGAGAGGAACTCTCAGCTGTATGTTTTGTCAACAAGGTGTTCTGTGAAATTTAAAAACCAACCACCCTTCCCTTCAAGTACTACCTATTTTTTTTCACAGATCACCCAATTCACTGCCTTTCTGTGTTCCCTGTGACAGGAGCATCTGGGCCACCAAAGTAAAGTTCAGTGTGACATTAACAGAGTGAGTCTGTGGAACTGAGGCCCACCCAAAGCCCATTTTGGGATAAAAGCCCAGCTCAACACTGCCTGTTGGGAGATGGGAGAGGATTTACTTCCTGAAACCTTGTCTTTGTGTGTTTCCTGCCATGTACATATTAGTCTTTGGTTAGCTGTGGAAAGAATGACCAAAATGTCATCTGTGGGAACCTTCTCATATCCTGACAGTACATCTCCTTCAGATTTTAAAACCTTTTTATCTAGATCACCACATTAAAACCATTCTAGTCAACACTATGTCCCACAAGACTATGCAAAATTTCCTCTCTATGTTCAGAGCAAAGGTGGCTGGAATGTGCTCTGCCTGGTGTGAGTTGGGTACACGTGAGCTGCTGGTATGGTGCACTTCCAATGGCCATGAGACAAAGAATTCCTTTGGCTCCAGGGGTAAAGGAAGATTCAGACTGCAGAAGCTCTTGCCTTCCTCTAGCAGAGGCTTTTGGCTGACCAGAGGCTCCTGGACATAGTGCTGATGGCTTCTGCAGTGATGCTCTGGAGCTGGGGCTAAACTTTGCCTTGGTTGAAGGGACCTGCAGAGGCTGCAGCAGGGAGAAATATCTTTGACAAACCATAACAGGGCTTATTTGTTTTATGCAAAGTATAAACATCCTACTAATGATCAATGAATAGTGTATTTTTAGAAGTGAGAGTGGCTCAGTTCTCCAATCCAGATATGCATTCCTTCAAACTGGAGGATATCCTGATCCACAATTTTTGTTTAGGCCCCTTTCCCTTCTTCTGTTGAAGCCTGTGGCTGCCTTTATTTTGGGGTGGTAATAAATGAGCTCCTTTTTAAAGTGCTTGAAAATAATCTCTCACCAAACTCTGAATACACTTTCTGTTTAGATCCAGCTTTTCCTGAGCAGAGCTGAATACAGCAGCAGGATGCCTTAGAAATCCTGATAAAGTTTCCATGTTCTGTCTCTTAGGTCCTTAGGTTTCCTGTGAATTTAGTGCTAGTGAAGGTGTTGGAATGGCAGCCTTGGAGATTGAAGTCCTCTTTCCCTAACACAGGTACAACATGGAGAGGTGGCCAGTATCCCTCGTGCTGCCCTGCAGTGTTCCTTGGTTTTTGACCTAAGAAGGAAACCATCCATGGGCTGACAGGGAGAACTGAGGGCCTCTATGGCCAGGGTGGATGTATTTACATTGCCAGACTTGAGCCATGGCTTGAATCAGTAAGGCGTGGTTTAAATCATTGATTTTAATCCCTGTTGGTTTACCCTGAAGGAGAATTTCATTGTCACTTCTCAGTAGCAATGAAACATCTGCATCTGCAGCACAGTGAGCTTTGTACCAAACCTTGTGCTATATTTTTTATGCCACAACCTGTAAAGGATATACATATAGTTTAAAATCTATTTAAATCTATCTTTTTATAAAGAAACATTTAACTTTTTTTTTAGCCCACATCTTGAACCAGGCTGTGTTGGGCTGGAATTGTACCTGAGTGACCCAAGACCAGCAGTGTTTGTTCTTGTTGGTTAAACTGCTCATGCTGGACTCTTAAGAGACTCTCCTGTCAAGTTGTGCCTTGAAGAATAATTGCTTAGTGGAACTGATTTAGTTACCAAATATAACCACCTGTTTCTGGACAGAATGTGTTTTCAGTCCTCTGTAGCTAGTAGCTCTCCTCTTGGTTGGTTGGTTGGAAGAAGAAAACAAAAGTTTTGGTTCACTTAAGAACACTTTTTTCTGAAATTTAGTGCCATGCACTGAGCCAGTGACTGTCACCAGTGCTGTTATCTGTCCTTTAAAACTTGTGCAGCAAACATGAACTACCCAATGGCTTTTAAATAAATTTGAACAATTCCTAGGTAGAGTTTCTGAACATGAACAGAGCTGTTGACTTTAAAGAATTGGTTTTTCTTTTTAAGTGAATTTTTTTAATCCACCCTGTCCATGGTTCAGTGACAGAGGGATCTCTGTTAGGTCGCGGAGCTGAAGCCTTTGTTCATGAACCCTCTGCATGAAACCAGGATCAGCAGTGATTTCCCCACTAATGAAAAATTAGCCAATGGTTCTGTACTGTCTTGCTGGGGTGGCAGTCCCTGGTGCACAAAAAAACCTTCTAAAAGGTCAGAGCACCCACATTCAGCACTTTCTTCCACTTCTGGCCTTTCATTTAATAAATCATACTTCCATTTCTCCATAGTACAGGAATGATGAACTGCCTGTTTCTGCTCTGGGCTGCTTGAACAATAAATGTTATGTAAATGTGGATGCAGGAGCTGCAGCAGAAGCCAGGGAACTTCTTGGAAGGCATGATCCTGATTTCGTGCAGATGTGTAGGGGGGAAGTCAGATACAAATTTAGATTTTATAAGCTGCTTTAATTCAACCCAGGCTATTTTTCCATGCGGAAGTGGCTCCTGAAGCACGTCTTGGGGCCAGTGCAGCTGCCCAAGTAGGCATCTCTGCTTCTCTAGATTTGCTGGCTGCTAGTAAAAACCTTTTGAAGCTCTTATTTCAGCTTTGCAAAGCAATTCTGTAAGGGCAGTGCTGTAATTACTTTGATTTATTCTTTTCAAATTGTAGTGGAAAAAAAAATCTGGGCTGCATTCTTAGAGCTCTGAGTGGAGCGAGTGCATTTTCAGAGCACTAACAGGAATGCAGCTTTCCCCTGCCTGGGCTGGTGGATTTTCCTTTTCCTCAACCTCTTTTGGTGCTAACAGCTGCATTCATGGAACAAGCATGTGCAAAAGCTGTCCTGTATATAAATTCAAAACTTCTATTGCACTTGATTGGGATGAAGATGCTCTTTAAAACAAAGCACCTTCTTTTTTTTCCACTCTCCTAAATCAATGCTGAATCCTAAAATGGGAGAAACTTTCTGGCCCCCTGTGAAAAGCAGGAATTTTCTCCCAGCTCTCAGCCTGCAGCATGGCTCCTTAGAAGCGCTAAACAAGTTATTCCTGCTTCTCTGCTAGAACAGCCACTGATCCTGATACTATCAGCACTCCTGCAAAGCTCCTGCCAGGAACGTGGTTATGGTCATGCAGTTTGGGGTGAGAGGAGGGAGGGCAGGGAAGGGGGAAGGTGGCTTTCCCTGAGCAGTGGCTTTGCTTGGTGCAGAGCCTCTGCTCACCTGAGAGCCACAGTGCTGCGTCTTGGGCCTGGCTTTGGGGATTAGCTGGTTTTCATGACCAAGGGGAAGCCTTTCTGCAAGGCAGGGAGCTTCCTCCTGGAGTTATTTTGGTTTCATTTAAAAGCTGGTGGCTTTGTCAGTCTTGTCCTAACCTGCCTCAAAGTATGTTCAGCAGACTTTCCCAGGTTATTGTGCTGGGAGGTATGCTCAGCTGCAGTGTTTCCTAGCCAAGATCCAGGGAACATGTAGCTCCCAACAGCTGCCTGCCTCTTGTCCTGAACTGTTGAACTCACGGGGAGCTGTGTCATCACTTTTGTGGGACAACAGATGACCAGCAAGGTCTGGTGAAGGTGATTGTGTTGGTGATTATAAAGGTGTGTTCACCTCTGCAGCCTCATGCCCAGGGGAAGGTAACCTGTGCTTCCTAGTGCTAGTGCAGATATCTGTAGAAGCCTGTAGGATGAAACAGAAATTAGTTTAAATATGGAGGGGACTGCTTCTCTCACCTTGGAAATGTCTTTTGCTTGGTTACTTCGTGGTGAGAACTCACTCTAAAGATTAAACACATCAGTTCTCAGAGGACGAGCTAGTGTATCACCCCAAGGGTAACAGAGGTTACCTATGCCCAAGTCTGTTTAGTGGCAAGGAATTAGCACTGACCTGCCTCTGAACAGCTCAAGACCCTCAGTATCTTCAGTTTTATTTTTCTGGCTATGTCCATTTTCTTTAGTTTTGGAAATCAGGAAGAGCTTGGAGGTATGTGAACTGTACCTCAACTACTCACTAGTGATTGCCCATAATGTAATTTCCCTACAGATAAAGGAGAGGGTACTCTGCATTGCATTTCCATTGCAGGGCTGGCAGCAGCTCATAGAGAATAGTTAAAAGACTCCCAGTTGTAGCCTCCCTTCTGCAGTAAGTGGTTCATGTGTTTGTACCTTAGACACCCTTGGTTTGGGAGATACATATGTTTTTGGAGCAGGCTGTAGACACATTAGTATTGTCTTTTTACAAGTACTCCACTGCTTGTGAATGCATCCCTCCCTTGTCTGGCAAAATCCTGGATGTGCACACCATTAGCCTGCTCCTGGGAGGGCCCCTGGGACTTTTCCAAGTGTAGGTGTCCTGCTGACTAGCAGGAAGGATTGCACAGTTCAAACATGACAGCAGTGGTTCTTTCCTCAGGGGAAGAAGTCAAACCAAGCCTGTAGCTGGAAGCACTTAAAAGAGCCAGTTCTGAAGGCATGAGCAAATCCAGGCAGATCAGGAACTCATGATAAATATGACGTGAGAGGTTTGAGTCTTGCAGTCCATTCTTATGAAAAAGATCTTCCTTTTTGGACAGAAAAGAGTCTCTCCCATATCCCAGTGCTTTGCCAAGTTCTGTTTTCTCAATATAAGGAGAAAACAGAATGAAAATAAGTCAGTCTAGCTCTGCAATCCTTGCCCTTTCCGGGGCTGTGCTGTCTGTGTTGCTGATGTGCAAATGGATTTATTAAAAAAATAAACCCCATTTCCTTGTTTGTTTTGCAATGCCTGCTAGACTTATCCCAAACCTCCTCCCACAGTCTGAGCTGATGGGGGATATGACACTGCAATGATTCCCTGCTCTGTCCGTGTGGGGAGGTTTGAAGAGTTGGGTCACAAAATGAAATCCAGCGGGTAGCTCAGTGCACGGCTGTTTTCAGTCAAGCTTGCGTAGGAGACAGAGGCACTCAGATGTTCCTTTGGTTATTTAATAGCCTCTGTCTGTTCAGGGTCTTTGAAAGGTGCTCTTGCTGCTTTTGGCTGTGGTGATTAATATGAATTCTTTGTGCAGAAATTTCTTCCTTGTGAAGAAATCAGAGGCGAGTGCTGGGTTTTGCTAGGAACAAGCCTTTATGGCTTTGATCCAGGCACACACCAGTCCCCAAGGGAACACTGGAGTGTGCAGAGTTCACAGGCTAGAGAGCCAAATTCTATAGATTTCAGTGAGCAGACAAACCCTCTGTCTGTGGTAAGAGTTGTGGCCTTTGTGCCTCTCTGTGTAGCTGTTGTGTGAGCTTTGAAGCCTGGATGGAGCTGAGAGCCTGGTGCTCCCAGCAGCTGGAGACAGCTCTGCAGGGACTGAAGGGGAATGTGGGCCCTGGGGTTTCAGCTGCATGGGGAGAGGTTGTCTTTGCCTGGCTTGGAGTGGAAACTTGATCCTGAACGAAGCAGGAGGGAAGGAGAAGGCTCAGAGATGGCAGTGCAATGCCTTAGCACCTGGTTAACCTCCCAGCTCCTTGTGGGAGCCTCTGTAGAGTGGATCTTGTCTAATTCCGACTGAGACCCAGGGCTGTGGCCTTCCTGTAGTTTGGTAGTGTTTCTTCTATCAGTAAAAGTCACTTAGATTTGAAACATTTTTTCAACTTCCCTCTTCCCCAAAGCTGACCTGTGGGATCCTGCCTCAAAATGAAAGGGGAATGAGCAGGTGGGAGAGAGAAGAAGAGAGGATACTTGTTCCACATCACCTCCTGTCCCCTTTGAACACCAGCAGAACTTGACTGACTCCTTCCTTATCACCTTATGTAAGAGGACATGGAGCCTGCCAGTCAATCACAGCCTGTGGCAGTGGCAGAATTGTTTCCTGAGTACCCTCTCCTGGTTCACTGCAAATTGCCATGAAACATGTTTAGCTGCTACCAAGGAAAGAAGACTCTTGTTTTGTCTACAGGTTCTTCAAAGCACAGATTCTTGCATCTATTTCTAGTCAAAAGCCTTACCTAGGAACAGCATTGCTCTGTGTATCCTGATTTTCCTGAGAAATGGGGTCTGGACAGTGTTCTGTGTAAGTCAGGCAGCCTGGCAAGGATCCTCATGTGGCACTTCTCAGCCAGGGTCCCAGTGTGCCTGTGGGAACAGGAACTGTCCTTTGACTGCCCAAGACACCCCAGCGCCAGGCACAGCTGAGTTGGGAGCACAGCAGTGAGGAAATCTTCAGGAGCTGGGACTGGTGCCCTGCTGAGAACTTCTCCAGGCACAGACCAGGGATGAGGGAGAGGGAAACACCCCAGTGAGCACGTGGCAACAGAAGTTTAACTCTGCTTAGCCAAACTCTAGCATGGCACTTTTGTCTAGGGAGCTACTTAGGGTCTGCAGGTGCCACAGACTGAGTTTCTCTGTGCAGGCAGTGAGTGCTTCTCAGCTGACAGAGGAAGAGACTGAGGAATAATTTTAGTTTGTTCCTCTTCTCTCAGGAATCACTGGGATGCAGTCACAGGGCCTCTGATCTGCTGGTTCTCTGATACGCAGCTGGCTTTGGAGGTAGAAGGGTTTGACACAAGGGAAGAAGGGGTTAGTGCAGAGTGTAGTGTGCTTTTTGTGAGTAAAGGTGTGTCACAGAGCTCACAGGAAGAGATGGGCTGCATGAACCCTGAGGACAGAGCGGGGGCTGCTGCTGCAGCCAGCAGTGGGGTACCTCAGGTTGCTTGTGATTCTCATGCTGTCAGGGGTACCTGAGCAAGCAAACAGGTCTAAAATAATGTGACTGAGGATTTCTGTTTGGTCCTGACCTTTTAGGACTGATCCCCGTCACATCTCCACTGTCTTGAACTGCCAGTGGTCACAAGATGGTTTTGTCCTCCTCTGGATGGAGGCCTGGCCCAGTCTGAGCAACAGCAGCCCAAACATTCAGCTTTCATACTTCATGCAGGGAGAGGCAGTGTGTTTCTTCTCTGCTGTCCTTTATTCTTTCATACATGCCCTCTTTTTCTGTAGCACATCTGCACAGCTCTAGAGAGCTTCCCTGCTATTGTTTGCTGTGAGCCTCCAGCAGCATGGGCAGGGAATAGATGATTGTGAATACAGCAGATGCCACCCAAAGGGGCAGGGGATGGGTAGAGGCCCCTTAGACCCTGGTATGCAGGATATCTGCTTTGAAACAGTTTGTCAAGCTTCCCTCCTGTGTAGCACTGCGAGTGTGGTCTTGTGCAGAGGACCTTTGCATCACATTGGAAAGATGATCCATTCATGTGAATCAGTCAGGGGTCATCAGACTTCCAGGGAATTCACCAGCCCACTGGCTGCTGGCTGGAGATGTTCAGAGTTATCTGGGTGTTCAGATCCAAGTCTGATGTGTCTTGGCAATGGGGGTCAGGCAGTCACACAGTCTGAGGCATAAAGCTCACTTGAGGAGATCTCAATAATTCTGTCCTACTCTTCAGCTCAGAAAATCTATGTGCCTGGTTTATTTATTTTCCCCAGGGATGGTGAGAGCAGTGAGTCAGTGTGAGTATTATTCTGCCCTGTCCTCCTCGGAAGGAGCTATTTGTTTTTCTGTTGCAGCCTAGTTTGGATTTCTGGTGCTGTAAATGCAGGTCCTCCAGAATTCCTGGCACTCAGCAGCATCATGTTTACACCCCTTTCCCACCTCCACTCTCTCCTCTGCACTTTATTTCCAGAAAGTTCCTGACTTGCTGTCACCTTAGATAAGTCACTCTTCCATCCCCTGCTTTCCCAGCTGTGGAAGGAGAATTGTGCCTCTCTGCAGAGCTGGGAAGCTTTGAGAGTGCCACAAAAGGAGCTAGATACAGGCTTGCTCTATTCATTGTGCTTGACAACCCAGTAAATAAAACTTCACTCAATTGCTTGCTCTTTAATTCACATATAAAAGACCTGTCATTCTGATCTCCCCCACACCATGCTTGAAATGCAAAAGATGGAGTGAGACCTTCTAGTAAAGCAGCACAATTTCAGCAGAGTACAGAATGGGCTCTGAGGGTATTCTCATAAATAACTTAGTGCACCTGCCTTGGCAGGAAGAGCAGAGTGCATTTGGTGACCTTGCCCTTTGTCATGACTTTCCAACATTTAACGTGGATCTTGTGGCCTTCTGGAACCTCAGAGGGTGCAGGAACTGTTGTAGCTTTCCAGAGAAAGGCAAAGAGTTTTCTTGTAGAGCAGGAGCCTTTCTTGTCACTGTGCTGAGGGAGGATGTTGCTGCAGTGTCTCTTGGGCAGGGATCTCTCACCTTCTCTCCAGTTTGTCAGTGTGCTCTGAACACACAGTTGGTAATTTGACAAGAAAGGCTTTGGTAAAGGCAGCTTCGGCTGTTCCCACCCTGCTTTGGGGTTCACTGCCTCCTCTCCTGTGCCAGAATTGGGAGAGGCTGTGCACATCCAGCTCAAGACATCACCCTACAAAAAGGGAGAGTGAGCAGGGAAATGTCTCCTGGGGAGGACAGCACCGTGTGGGTGCAGGGTGCAGAAGATGGTGGATGGCAGCTGTGGTCCCATCCCAGATGTTTATCCCAGCCTGGTAGTGCTGATGTTTCAGTGACAAGCTTTGAGATGGTGAAAGAATTGTGATTCTTCTCTGGGTGGCCGAGGTGGAGCATGGTTGGTGTCTCTGAGGTGGTGTTGGTAGCCCTGCAACACGCCTGAGAAAGCACAGGAGGGATTGAGGAGTGGATTGGACTGGCTTAGCAGGATGGTGGAAGCCAAGTGGCATTTCCCACTGTAGAGCTGTCCCACGGAGGCATGGGAGAGCTTTCAGCACCCTGCTGGGTTGTCTGTTCCCAGTGTTAGGTCATAGCCTGTTCTTCCTGGGTTTCCTGCAGAAATCAGGACTGTGCTGGGTTTAAAGCCAGTGTTGCCTAAGCCATGGATTTAGGGAGCAGGCCTTTGCCAAGCTGCTGCACCCCCCTGTACTCCAACACCCAGGCAGGTCAGTATGGACAAGATCAGACCTTGCCTGTCTGCGCTGCTTTCTCTTTCCTGTGCTCACCTTCTTGCTTTGACCTTTCCCTTCCCTCTTTGTGTCCCCACTGAATGGCTGCCAGCCCCTGCCAGCTCTGCCCTTAGAGCTGCCACTTGTGATTCCTGAAAGGCCGACGGGTTGGAGTGAGTGAGAGCCAAGCAGGGAGCAGCCGTTCATTACAACGAATTTTCTTCTTTTTCCCCCTTCCTTCAGATACAGCACAAAGAATCCCTCTCTGCAGTCTGAGACAGTTCATTACAAGAGAGGGGTAAGCCAGCAATTCTCCCTGCCTTCCTTCAAGATTGATTTCTCAGAGTGGAAGGACGATGAGGTAAGTGTCTTCTCAGTGTCCCCTTCTTTCCGTACCCTGTTGTCCCAGAAGCACTGACCTCAGTTTAGTGCTGTGAAGTTATGGCTGGAAAACACTTTCTCCCAGCTCCTCCAGTGTGTTTTGTGGGTAGTGCCCTGGGAGGAGCAGGCAGATCAGGCCAGCTGGGAGGAAATCCACAGAGGTGACTTTTGATATCACTAATCAGCTGATTTAAGAGGGAGGCTGACACTGGAGCTTTTCCTGGAAAATCTGCTTTCCTTGGCCTTCCTCTCCCTGCCAGCCAAAGAGCTCATGGGCACAAATGTCCATCGTGATCTCTGTTTTTGTGGGTTTTAATTTTAAGATTTTGGGGTTTTTTGGGTGGTTCCCTAGAACAGTGATCTCCAAAGTGAGATGCATGCAATACAATTCATTGGGGTGTGGCAAGGATTTCAGAAATACATGTGTATAACCCACAGATGATAAACACACATATATTGGGAATATGTGCTCGAAACACATTGTTGATGGGATGAATAGTTTGGAGACTTCTGCTCTGAAGAGTCCTGTTCTGTTAAAGGGCTACATCCTGCACTGTAGCAGTACAGTGTTGTGCAGGGATATTCTCCTTCTGGAGCAGATTTACACTGGTGCATCAGTGCTGAATAAGGGAATGTTTTCCTCTTCTTAATTTAACCCATAACTGCAAACAGACCAAGGCTTGGTTTTAATTAAGCTTTGTGGCTTTTCTGCATACCAAGATTTGTGGAGTCCTGTTAATTTTGGTATCTTTGGTATCTGCAAAATTCCAACATGAGCAGTAAGCTTCTCGTTTCTGAACCTTAAAATGTTGACCTAAGGGCTTCCCCTGCACATGACATAGGGAAGGAAAGCCTTGGTCTTTCCCCTGCTCTGTGCAGAATTGTGATAAGAGATTTCAAAGGCAGAATAGTTGTTCTGTAGCTACTGCTAATGCATTTGTTCCTCTCCCAGGAAGTGTACATTGATAATGGTGTTCATTTCCTGACCCAAGCCTGTGCAAGTGTGTTGTGTATGTGAACCTTGGTAGATAACTCTACCTATTAAAAAAAGAAAAAAAAAAAGGGGGGAAAAAAGTAATCTTTCATGTATTTGAAAGATTGAATAGCTATTGTCCTGAAGTTACAGTTGAAACTATAATCAGTCCTGTGCCTTAACAAATGCCGTGGTAGTTACTGAGAGCCTGCAGAGTCTGGTCTCCTGATGTCTTGGCTTCTCTGCCAATAGATGATTTCACAAGTTCAGCCTACAAAAGCCTGGAAGAGCTGCTTTTCAATCCCTTCTGTTGTCTGAGAGAGCTCAGTTCCCTTTCTTCTTAAAGAATTGAGAAGCTTAATATTCACTTTTGTTCCTGTCAGCAAGGTTTTAACTCAAGTACTAAAGTCATATCACTTTGACAGCTTAAAAGAAAAGTGAGATTCCATCTCTCTTTGCTTGTTCTACTGCATCCTCTGTTTCTTCTTTTTTCGTTGGTGTTACTGGGAGCTGAAGAAAATGTGGAACAAGCAGTGTGATTCCAAAGAGCTTCCCCTCCCATGTCAGCTCTGTGTTGTATATTGGTCCTTGTCCTAAATCTTCCTAACTGGCCACCAAAAAGCAGCACTTTTATCTGAGACAGCTGGCAGTGTCTTAGCTGTATACAATTGACAGTTCAGATTTCTTTCCAGCTTTGTTACTGGTGTTGTTCAAAACCCCCAGATTTATTCCATATTTTTGCTTAGTATAATACTCGGATGTGACGTAGGTCTTGTCTGGGGAAGAAGGGAGACTGATGTTATGTTGGGTTGTTCCGTGAAAAGCTTTATAAAAGTCAATTTTACCTTCTTCATTCACTGATTTGCTTGGAAATTACAGAGTATGGCTTGTGTCAAGTGAGTTGTGTTCAGGGCCCTAAAAATGGATGTGAAATGGTGCCTTAAAGAGGCCTTTTGTTCAAGAACACTGGAGCTTATGTGGTGAAGCGACCTCAGTTCTGTGATGTGACTTTCCCTTCAAATGGTTTATCTTTTGAGGGACTGAAGCAAATCAGTCTGCAGATGATGTTGGGGCTGTGGCAAAATGCTGGAAGCCCCAAAGCACTGTCTGAAAGGTGCTGCAGCACCTGGAATTGGGTCTCAGTTTTCATGGAGAAACTGAAAACAGATTACCTGGAGTATCAGGGTGAAATGAGATCTTTTTTTTTTACTCTTGGCAAAAGATCCAAGTCGGTGATTAACAAAAACAACAGAAATCCAGTCCCTGAGCCACTTCCATTCCTGGCTTAGGACAGTGTATGTAAGGTTGCCTTTTCTTGTATTTCTAAGATGACACAAAGCTTTTGATGTGCTTTAATGAAGTGTAGGGCAAAGGGAGAAACTGAGACTGTTTCCTTTGCACTCAAATTTTCACTCTCACCAATTAGAAGCTCAAGGACCTGCATTTCATAAGATGCCAAGAGATGAAAATAAGTCTGGTGTTTCCTTAAAGTGTTGTGTGAGCTTGAAGTTTTGCAGATTTTCCTCTTATATCTTCAGGAACTCTATACCAGAGCCAAGGTCTCTTTGTGGTGTTGGGAGCACAAAATGCTGCTGTGCTAAAGCCATTATATCCTGTTGTGTGTAGCACAAAATTGTGGCACTGGATATATTTTGAGAAATTTTTTCTACTCCAAATCACTCAGAAGACTTTTAGGATACATGAATTAATGAGAATTAAATGCCATTTGGAATTCAGACTGAGATGCTTTGCCTTGCTTTGCTGGTGTTTAGTGCCACGTCAATGCATGTATGTTGTAGTTGAATCCCTTTTAAAGTTGGTGCCTGGAATTTTAAATCCTCCTGTTCTGTTGGGTCCTTTTGAGACCAGGAACTGGGGATTTGTCAGAAGGGCCCTTCATTGAACTACCATGATCTCCAGAGTTGTCTTCAGGCCAGTCTGGTGTGAATTGTGTAACCTCAGCTCATTTGTTTCCCTCAGCTGAACTTTGACTTGGACCGTGGCGTGTTCCCTGTGGTCATCCGAGCAGTGGTGGATGAAGGGGATGGTAAGGATTGATGTTCTCTTCCCATGGTCTTCTCCTGGCTCTCTCTGAGCTTATGTGACTCCTTTCAGGACTGGCCTCCTTGGGGAGCCTTTCCAGAATAACAATATTTCAGGAGTTCACAGTAATTTCTCTTTATTTAAAGGGCCAAGCTAACCACATAACAAACATACTTCTAAAAATAGCCTTCAATTTTTTTTGCAGGAAAAATGGCCAGGTATTTAGTGTTGGAATAGTGTTTAGGAGAGCTCCTGGTTCTTCCAGCAGTGCCAGGCACACACACAGTAGAGCAAATGATATCCTTGCTTGTTGGGTTTTCCTTTTGCAGTTTATAGGTCAAGGAGGGTGGAGCTGGTCTTCTCTCCCTCTTGGAGAGGTGAGTTGTCTTCCTAAAAACCTGGAAATGGGCAGAGAAAAGGAAATGGCTTTAAAATGCTCAGGTCACTCTTCAGCCAAGTGCAACTTCATTCAGCTGTTTGAAATTATGCTTTTTCTGAGGATGTTGAATGGTTATAATAGAAGAGCATAGCCTTTCAGGAGAAATAATTGTTGATTATTTAAAAATAATTAATAACTAATAATAATTTGTAATTATGTTTAATTGATGATTATTTTTAAAGCACACTGCTGTTTTGAAGAGGGCAGTCCAGTGAATATTTAGATTATTACTTTTAGATTATTACTCACCTTGCATGGTATTTCCCTTAGGGAATGTTTGCTTTTGGGTTCATCTGGAGTGTCAGCAATGAACAGGGCACAAGGAAGTCACATTTTCTTTGAAACTGGGGTCTTTTTTGGTCAGCAGGACTTCATTTCACTTCTGTAACATTTTGTACAAAATTTAAGACAATTAGAAAAGAAAAAACTCATTGTTTGTTCAGGTTGTTCAGGTCAGTCACTTGCTCAGTTTCTTATGTTGTAGATGTGAAAAAGCCCAGAAACTCATTACATTATTTTACAACCTTCCAAGCAGACAGAAATAGAACTGAATAAACCAATTTAAAGTGTGACTAACAAAGCACAGTGCAACATAAAGGAAATGACTTCTAAAGTGCATCTATTTTTAGTGATTTCAGGCACCCTTAGTAAAATATACATATATGTGTATTTCTTGACCGTAAATATAAAACAGCTTCCTATGTTTATAGAACATTTGGCAAGGTGTTTATACTCTCTAATGTTGGGCATGTCTAGAAGGATCAAAAATAGAACAGGAGCCAGTATGGGAAGCATACCATACCCAGTCTTAGCCAATAATGTACTCCCATCTATTTTAATAAGCTAGAAAACCTTTAAAACTTTTAAACTTTTAAATCCCCTCCTGGAAAGAATATCAGCACAAAAATGTGTGACATTTGAGTGAGATTTGAGGAAATTTTGTATTTTGGTTCTTTTTTTTAACTGATGGGACTGGAAGGAGGTGGCGTGGTGTGTTTGGGGCACTTGGAAAATTACAGCTGGCCTGGAACCACTTGTGTTAAATAAGGGTGAATGGTGAATTAAAATAGCAGTCAGGGAGATGCTGGTTTGGACTGAACTCTGCCATGGCTTGCAGTATTAGTAGGTCACACCACTCTGGCCACACGCACACTCCTGGAATGCAAAGAGGTTATGAATTGTCAGCTCTTCCTTGGCCATTCAGACTGAGGGAAGGGACCTGAATTTTGTTTACTCTGAGAGACAGAGCAGCCTTGCTCTTGGCTGGCAGTGAGAGGAGCAAGCAGATGAATTCCCAGTTTTGACCCCTTTTTCTGCATTTTGTTGTGTTCCTGATTCCAAATTGCCATGACTAACCCCAGTTACCCAGCAAATCTGCAGGCAAATCTCCCCTCTCACATCTAGCTGTTTCCAAACACTGTCTGTGTACCATAGTCCAGGGAATAGTTCCTCTGTTTCTGCTGTTCTGGGAGCCCAAAGGAAGCTGTAGAGCTCCTTTCCCTTGTAGACAGAGCAGGAGTTGCTTCCGTGAGCTGCACCTTCCAGGCAGAGCTGCCCCAGCTCTCCTGCCTGTGCTGAGCCCAGCCCTCATCACTCCAAGCAGGATGAGTGCTTCCATGTCTTCCCTTCCCTCTGTGACTCCTTCACAGACTTTGTCTCCCATTTCCATATGATGAGTCTGAAGAGGATCCAACCAGCTGGAGCTGAACAGGGCCTCAGAATCCTGAGTGAGAGAGACTGGGGTTGTACCTCGCCCCTTCTTCTCTCTATTTGCTGAAAAAGCCAGGAATGCAGCCCTGAAACCTCTGGCAGCCCCTTCTCATTGCTGTGGGATTAAGAGAGGACCTTCAAGTTTGGAAGAGAGAAAATGCTTGTCTTTGGGGAAAGCTGGACAGAGATGTTTCAGTGCCTGAAGTCAGTATGAGAAATAAATGTTTCATAAGCATGTCTGACTAGACTGAAATAAAGTGATAAGTAATGGGGCTGAAACTGCTGCCAATTGCTATTAAACCAGATTGATCTGTGATAAATTCAGGTAATTAAGCCCAGGAGTTTCAGAGAACAGGAGAATCCCACTGAGTGCTTTGTTTTACTGTCCCTTTCTAAGCTCTGCTAACAAAGTGGGATAGTTTGGAGCACCCAGGACAATGAAGGCATGGTTTTGTAGGGTCCACTACACAACTCAGCAGGGTTTTGTTCTTGCTCTGTTCTGAGCCAACCTGATGACAAGATAAGTTCTAAATGCAGAAGGTGAAAATAGAACAGATGGCAACTTAGAAATTTTAAGTGGACTAAATTTCAATTCAGGGTACTTTTATGCTTATGCTGCTTGAGAGGTTTAACCAATTCTGCCCTTTCTCTTTTTGCAGTGGTGGTTGAGGTCACTGGTCATGCCCATGTTCTTCTGGCTGCATTTGAAAAGGTAAATGAGGGGTTTTTTATCCCTGTGTCTCTGTTCTTGTGTATGTAAACATTTCCACAGGTCACTAGTTTGTATTTATATAACACTTGGCACAGCAGAGCTCTGGCCTGTTATTGGAGTTCCTGGATGTTGCTGTAGTACCAAGAATCATTTGCAGCAGCTCCTGTGCAGTCTCTAATTATCATTTGTACCTGAGCTGGTCACTCAGGGAGCAGCAGGGGTGTTTCCTGTGTGTGGAGAGGGTGTATTCCCAGGGAGGGTGGAAGGTATTGGCCGTGGCTGCTGCCATACAGTTTTCCAGGGCTTCATGATTTTTGCAGAACTGGATCTGCTTTGACCAGATCTGTTGCACCATTGTTTGGCCTGAGTTTACACACAGGACCAAGGTCTCTTGGAAGGATTGGGATGTATCCTGTGTAAAGGCTGAGTTCCACTGCTTTTGAGTGGTGTGTTTGATGTAACTGGCCCCTGCCTGCATGGTCGGGCCAAGCTGTGTGCACAAGCTTTGATAACAAACTCTCTTCCCTTGGAACTGGATCCTGTTGGAACTGGAAACAGTTGCAGTATCCGTAAGTGAACCTATCCGTAGCATAACCCTGTTGTCTCTGATTGTGCTAATACTGCAGACACATTTTCTGGGCAGGTGATACTTGTAGTGACATGCTGAGGTGAGGCAAGAGGTGCTGGAGCAGAGCTGGAAATGTAGAGGAGAGCAGCATCAGTGCTGTGCTGTTGGAAATTCCCCACTTCCCAGCTGGCAGGTGGCTGACTTCTGTATCTCAATCTGCCTGGCTCCAGCCAGGTCATAATTCTGTTCCTCCATGGTGGATCATATGGATGGTGACAAGCTGAGTCAGAGGGCATGGCAAGCACAGTCAGTCCTAAGGAAGCATATGGCTGGAAGATGCTCTAAGTGTTCTAGGTTGCTTTTTTGTTGGACTTGGTCTGTGAAGAAAGTTAGTTTTTCCCTGTTAGAAAGGCTGCTCTGAGCACTGGCTTTGTAGGTAGCTTTACTCCTTGCAATTGGACATCTGTCAGAGATGCAGTCAGCTGCAGCACCCCTAGGACTAGGGCAGAGATGTTACTGTAGTTGCCTCTGGCTGATGTGAAAAAAACTACACACTGGAATCATTCAGTCGTAATTCAGCCACTTCTTACCTCTCATCTTCCACTGAATGCTTAAAACAAGATTAAAATCTCCCTTTTAATAAAAAGTCATAAGGCAAAGTACTTGTTGAGTTCCTCATCCTCCCTGTTTGGTTAAAATATATTCCCCATCCTTAAAGTAATTGCAGCTTTTGAAGTGTAGGTCCATAAATCCAGAGGAGGTCCTTGATAAATGACTACTGCTGATCCCCACAGCTTGTTCAGAGGAAAAACAGACCAGCAGGACTTGGTAACTTGCTATGTATGTATCTTTAAGATCAGAAGAATAACCTTGATCCTGTGTGTAGTCTGACCTTGCAGCTCCTCCAAAGGCAAAAACTTGTTTGCCTGGAAACAAGACTGTTTTGTCAGTGGTGCAATGTTGTCCCTTCCTTCTGAGGCTCCTTCAGCAAACAGATGCAGATCTGCAATCGTTCACAGGACCTGCTGGAGCATCTCCTGCGTTTCCTTTGCTGTTCTCTAGGCTGTGGCAGGGGAGTTGGTTTCTTTCAGTTTAGTGGCCCTTGTGGATGATGGGGAAAGTAGAACGGGCACCCTGCTCCCATTGCTAATTCTGGCACCAGGCACACACAGAATTGTTCCAGCTGTGCCTGCTGCCACTGAGCAGATGAAAGGCTCACAGCTCTGAGGATATGAGCACATGGGACTTGTTTCTAACTCCATCCAGTGGACAAACATTGTTCTCAGCCTCATGGCAGCCCCTTGCTCTGCCAGGGCTCTGGCCTTGAGTGACTCTGTCACTTGGTGTTATTTAGGGTGTTAATAAATGCTCCCCGCCAAGTCTTGCTGGCCTGGCTGAAGAAGTGTTTGCACCCAGTTGGACTTCTTGCAACCTGAAAGCATCCAGTGTGCCAGGGGAATTTTATGTGGGCTCTGACCCACTTCAGCCAGGTTTAACTTGAGCCAAGTCCACCTGACTCTGCACTGGAGCTCCAATCCCTTGTTCCACTAACTCTGCTGGGGAGGACTGCTGCCATCCAGGCTGTCCTGCTGATACACACTCCATTCTGTCCTTACCTAACAGTCACCAGCTCTGAAATGGGCCCCTTCTGATTTGTACACTGCAGCTATTTAATGGTTTAATGTCTTTTTTTTTTTTCCTGCTAGCATGTTGATGGCAGTTTTTCTGTGAAACCGCTAAAACAGAAGCAGATCGTAAGTACCTGTTTCCTTTCTACTCTTGGTTAAAGACTTGCTGGTGTCCCACAGGTGCCTGGCTGTACCCAGCGGGAAGGTTTGGTGTCCACTGAGAGCTTGAGATCTCACCTCCTTAGCTCAGATCTTGTAAGCCAAGGCAGCGAGGTGCTGGCCACCCTTAATTTTGCCGTTTTGTCCCTCATTCTGCTGTGGTGTGATGTGTAGAAGCTGGGTAGTGTCTTATCAAGACTGAGGTTGCATTCAGTCCTGCACAGCCAGAAATACATAAGCAACTGCTAACTGCTAAGATTGTCAAGAATTTCAGCTTCTGAAAAGAAATCTGGTAATAATCCTGCTGCAAGGATCAGCTTGAAATGTCTTCAAGAAAGAGATGAAATTTTGGTGGTTGTTCCTTTAACTGTGTGCTGTGTTTTAGCTTTAAATGAGTTTCACTTCATCTGCTTACTTGATAGCTAGAAATTTCTGATTTGAATTAAGTACATTTTGCTGCCAAGAAGGTCATTAAGTGCCTTAATGAGACACTCTTTCCTCTAAGATGTTCATTCCAGTCCCTGGGTCAGAAAAGAGCTACAAGCACTATCAGTAATCATAGCTCAAGATGGCATTTGGAAAAACACACAGCATCACTGAAACTGAGATAGCATCTGCACCCTTCGGAGAATGGAGCAGAGGTGTAGAGTCTGTATCTGGAGTAATCTATCTGTATAACATTGTACATTCTTTGCCATCCCTGCTTTTCTTTTGCCTTCCCCTCCCTGCCATTGCCTGGGTTGTGGGTACCTTTTGTGGGCATTCATCAAGAAGCAGTAGTGCATGAGCTGAGCTGCTCTGTGCTGAGATCAGTTGTAGTGTAATCACCAACGTGTCTGAAGAAAGTCAGCATGGATCAGCACAAAACCATGACCTGGAATTGACCAGTGGCTCTGTGTTAATCTGCTGAGGCTGTAAATAGCAACAGAAGCCTTTGGAAGGGTGATGTGGTGTTGGATGGGTTGGAGAATCATGAAGGTGAAGCACTGTGTACAACCACCTGTTCCTCCTGAATTACTCTCACTCTGAAAACCTAGAATTCTTCCCAGGAAGAGCTTTGTTGCACTGCTCACCCTTTCCCTACTGGGACAGAAGCTCCTCTGGATTTTTAAAGTGAAGAAGTCAAAAGGAATGCAGACTCCAGCAGA
Source organism: Anthoscopus minutus (assembly GCA_013399455.1). Taxonomy (NCBI): domain Eukaryota; kingdom Metazoa; phylum Chordata; class Aves; order Passeriformes; family Paridae; genus Anthoscopus; species Anthoscopus minutus. The sequence continues at coordinate 85,038 of VWYI01003887.1, forward strand.
GACTTGGGCCTCTTTCTTCCTGACCTCTTCTGTGCTTTGAGCTGACAACTTCTGCACTCACAGTCGCTCATCGTGATCCTCTGAGGAGTCAGGATGCTGGAACAAGGCTGTCTTTGAAATGCCAAGTTACAAAAGAACATCTCCCACATAATTGTTCCCAAACTTCCTGGGTGAGTTGAGAGCTGCTGCAGAAGGTTTTGCTCAGCAGTCCAACAGCTGATCTCATTGCCATGAAATGCAGGCCTAGAACAGATTGTCTGTGAGCTGCACACTGAGTTACACAGGGAGGCTCTGGGATTAGTTTGTTATCACTGCTGTGTCCCAGCTCAGAGCATTTCTGAACTGGCAAATGGGCTGGGTACAGCCAGCTCCTGCCCCCACCGTGCCATGTGTCATCTTCTCCAGTGCTGGAATGCCATGGCAAAGCCACTCCTCTTCTGGGAGAGGAGAGGAGAGCAGAGGAGAGCAGAGGAGAGCAGAGGAGCCAGATTGACATGGAAATTACAGAGGCCCAGGGATTGACGAGCTCTTTTTAGCACTGGGGTGCTGGTTGTTTGCCTTCACTGCATCTTTGGAGCTGGACAGCTACTGGAGATGGCAGGAAAGTGTTTCCTCCTACCTTTTGTGAGATGTGCCTGTTTGGTACCTTTCAACCCCCTCACCCTTTTACCTGTCCTGAGGGTTTCTCTGGAGGAACACATCCTGCTCTGGGGAAGCTGCTGTGTAGCACCAGATCACAAAATCATTTGGATTTGGAAAGGCCTGTGAGATCATTGAGTAAAACCTGTGACTGATCACCACCATGCCACCCAGCCCAGTCATTCCTTGAACATCTCCAGGGATGGTGACTTCACCACCTCCCTGGGCAGCCCCTTCCAATCTTTAACAGCCCCTTCTGTGAAGAAATTCCTCTGGGTGTCCAACCTCAGCCTCCCCTGGTGTTACAGATCCTTCTGCAGAGTCTTCCTACCATCCAGCAGATAAACACTCCCACCAAACTTAGTGTTGTCTGTGAACTTTCTGAGGGTACATTTGATCCCCTCATCCAGATCATCAATGAAGTTGTTTAACAGAACTGAATCTTGACTGCCTCAGTGCTGTAATTCAGCTGCTCGGTGGGGTTTGCAGGCAGCTGCCAGTTTGCAGAAGTCATGGCTTGGAGTTGTCCCAGGCTGGGGCTCTGAGCAACTTCCGCCTGTGCCTCAGGTACCTTCTGCCACCACACTCCCAATTTAGAGGTGCCACCAAGGGCCTGGGGACGGCAATAAATGACACTGCACTAACATAGAGTTATTCCTCATGTGCTTCTCATGCATGGTTTGTCTGTCCTCAGTGGCTTAACCTTATGCTCCCAGGGGATGAATAGGGAGGTGATGAGCTGCCACTCGTGTGCCCCTAAGGAGCTGTTGGCACAGCCCATCCTCTCAGGTTGCAAAAATGGGTGGAAGTTCATCTTGGTTAAAGTTAAGCAGGACCTCACAGAGGAGAGGACTGTAGAAGGCTGATTGCCTCTGGGTTATGTGAGCTGAGGGATGTCTGGGACAAGCAGAGTACTTGTTTTTAGATTATTTTGATAACCCAGCTAGCCAGTTTTGTAACTCTCTGCTCATACCAGGCAGGATGGGCTTTACTTTTTGAGCAAGGAGAGACTCATTCTCCCAGCTGTCCTTTGCAATATTTGTTTCTGTTACCTTTTTCATGTCACTGTAGGGGAGCTCTGGTTGTAACATGGACATTTGACACAGGGAGAGAGGGAAGGTAAGGACAGAGCAGCTGTCACTCCAGCTGTGGTGTTCTCCCCTAGGTTGACCGGGTGAGCTACCTTCTTCAGGAGATCTACGGCATTGAGAACAAAAACAACCAGGAGACCAAGGTAAAGGTGCCCAGGAGGCTCCCTCAGCTGAGTTTCCAGCCTGCACCTTCTGCTATTTCACCTTAAAAATGGGGATTGTCAGGGCAATGTGGAGGCGCTTCCCAGAGTCAAGTCCTGTGTCATTCCTGGAGGAACCCAGGAAGCCCAGGAATGACAGATCCCTGGAGGATCTGTCAGTGGAGTTGTGCTGAGGTAATTTTAAGGAGCAAGAGGCTCTTGAGGATGTTCCCTGAGAGAGGGGCATTAATACCCCAGGGGGTGTGTCAGAGCACTGATTTGTAGAGAGCCAGTGCTGCTGTCTCTCTGCAGTCAAGGCAGACATGCCTGGTGTCTGTGCTTTGTTCTTGGGGCTCCTTCATGTTCTGGTTGGGGCTTCTGTATGTTCCTTCAGAGAACTGAGCTCTCTGGGGCTTGCAAATGTCCAGAGACATTCCTCTTGCATTCCCCAGCAGGAGGGAGCACAAGGATGTATATGCAAATGCCATAATCAGAAACATTTCCCATCTAGAGGCAGGAGCTGCCGCTGGTCCCAGCCTGCTGCACTGCCCTGCACAGGTTGTGTGACTGCTTTATTCTTCCTTTAGCCTTTGTAGAGCTGCCCTTTGCTGCCACCTGGGCTGTGGAGTGTACCCAGTGCTGGCCTTGGGATCACACTGCTCTGGGCTGTGGAGTCCATGATTTGCACAGTGGAATAGCCACGGAACAAGACAAGCAGGATTTCCTCTCCAGTGTCCTGCCCAGAGCATCCTGTGATCCCTATGTCAACATCCTGTGATCTGCCTATGCCAACAGGTAGCACTTGAAGAGGCCGGAGGGAGAAGTCTTTTCCAAGATTTTACTTGCACAGGATCTATTAACAGGATTGAAGGCTTCTTTTTGGACCTTCCAAGGTCTTGTGATGATTCTCGTGATCCAGCAATCCCATGTTCCTGGCCCATCAGACAAGTGGCCTGGGGCCATTTTTGTTCTTTCTTATTCAGCAAACTGTGTGAGTGGGACAGCAAAGAGCCTGCTCTCCCTTCAAAAAAAAGGCTGGGTGAGGATGTGGCAGCAGTACAATTACTGTTTTTACACTGAGGTTGCCCCTGTGTTAGCCTCAATGACCAAAGGGGCCCCAGGTGAAGATGGAGGATACCCCATCCATCCTGAGTCCTCATGGTGGGCTCTGGCACAACTCCTGTGGCTTTATTGGGAAGACTGGAGTTTTCTGGTGTCAGTCTCGTGGAGAGTGAGTTTCTCTCCCAACCTGTGATCCAATTTATGGGGCTCTGAGAAAGATTGGTGTGAAGCACATTCATGTTGAGTGGGTGCACACTGAGCCTTTTACCAGGGTAGCTGTGGGCAGGGGAGTGCCCTGGGCTGGTTCTCCTGCAGCTGCATCAGAGCTTGTGCAAGCACAGGGGATGCAGGAAAATCACTCACTTGCTCAGGGGACCTGAGGAAGCTGGGCTGGACGTGGCTGGAATGACAGGCAGCCCACAGCTCCTTTTGGGGCTGCTGTGCCTGTGGGGAAGAAAGGCCAGAGTGCCAAAGAGATCAGTTCCCTATTGACGATGGAGCCACCAGGATGGGAGGCAGGAGCTTGTTCCTGGTCAGCCTCAGTCAAGGGGATCCCTGCCCCAAAATGGGTCCCCTCTGAACAGAACATGGCTCTGGGGAAGGACAACTCTGCCATGAATTCACAGCGCAGTGCCCTGAGAGGAAGGAGTAGGAGCAGGGCTGTGTGGGCTACAATTTGCTCTCCTTGAGGAACCCCTGCTGAGAGCTGCAAAAGAGAACTTCCAGGCTTTTGGGTAGGAAACTCCTCCAGAACCCTGTCCCTTGGCAGCTGGGCACAGCCCCCACCACTCCCATGCCTAACCCCTTGCCTCTCCTTGCAGCCTTCAGACGACGAGAACAGTGACAACAGCAACGAGTGCGTGGTTTGCCTGTCGGACCTGCGGGACACCCTCATCCTGCCCTGCCGCCACCTCTGCCTCTGCAACTCCTGTGCCGACACCCTGCGCTACCAGGCCAACAACTGCCCCATCTGCAGGCTCCGTGAGTGCCCTGGCCCCTCCCCAGCTCCTGATTAGGCAGTGCAGGCTGGGAGGAGCAGCCTCTTTTGAATAGCCCACCCCAAGGCTCAGCCTCGAGCGTGCTGCTGCTCTCACTGGCATCTCGAGATTCCCGGCTAGAATAAATGTCCTCAGACAGGAGAGAAGAGTTGCTCTCTGTCCAATGGCCTCCCTGGCCACTCATCCTCTCCCTGGGGTGGATCTGAAGGTGCTCTGGGCTGTGCCATGTCAGCAGCTCTTGTGTTTTGGTGAAGATGATGGAAAATCCCCCAAAGGAAGGGATGGAGAAGCTCTGTCCTGAGGGTATCTGGCTGAGAGAGCAGCCAGCACCACTGGAGGGCTGTTCAAGTACATAACATGATTTTTTTCTTATCTTCTGACAACCTTACCCAGGTTTCACCAGGAGGCAAGGATGAGCTAACAGTCAGTTTGGAGTCTTTTGCTTTGCCAGGAGTTAGGAGGATTTGCTTAACCCCTGCCTTGCTCAGCTCCCAAAGATGGAAAAGCTTAAATACATGTTTTGACACTCAGGCAGCATTTGCTGAATTCTGGGTTTTTTTCTCAAAAGCCCAGAGGCACAGGAGGCCCTTGAGAAATTTGTGGTTTTGCTGGAAGGGGCAGAGTGTGTGTTTCACACCCTGGTCTCTGAGGTATTTGATTGTTTCTAACAATCTGAGACAATTCTCAGGGAAAGAAATAAAGAGCCTAAGACAGATGTTTGGTCTGAGAAATTGAGTCCGAACATGGCCAAGAGCAGTAACCAAAAGCAAGATCTCACCAGAGGAAGCACTAGACAGCTTTTACTATAAGTAGCACATCATAAAACACAGGAACAACATTGTCTCATCTGCAGGCTGTAGGGGGGAGTAGGTTGTATTTGTTTGGAAAATGCCCCCACCTCAGACTTCCTGAGAATCTGCTTCTGGGGAGTGCAGAGGCAGCAAGGATAGGTTTATACCTCTGTTCTCTGGCTCTAGGCTGATCTTGAAGGGGCTGGGTGCAACAAGAACTAGGGAGTTCTCACAGCTGTATCAGAACAGATGTCTGGCTCGTTTGTATGTGCCCTTGGCACAGTGGAACAAGCAAGTGGAACAATATTAAAGATCTGTAGATAGTATTGGTCTGCAGGGAGTGGAGATCAAAGCTGTGGTGGTGGGAGGACTGAGGGGTGGCTGTGCTGGAGACAAGAGAACAGCCACTAACCCTTCAGCTGGAGCCCTTCACCACCACAGCTGGACTCCAGGGCTGAGGTTTGTGGCGTCTGAAGGAACCCAAAGGGGTTTTAATGAGTCCCCCACCCAACCTGTAGGATGCAGTGCACTCCTGAGGCTGAGCTCATGTTTTTCTTACTGTGTTGTTGTGACCTACCCTTAAGGGGAACTTTTCTGGGCCTCTACACTTGTACACTAGCTGAAGTACCCTGCCCATGGGTGTACCCTGGGGCAGGCAGTGCCTGTTCTCCACAAAGGCTCTGTGTAGCCAGATTTTTTTAGCCAGCAAATCCCTTCCCTGTGCGGATCAATGAACTGGAAGCCCAACCCATCACTTGGCTTTGGGGTGCTCCATGGCCCTGCTCCCTGTGCACAGGGCAGCTCCCCCATGGCAGCAGTGTGTCTGTGGCAAGGCCAGGAGCTCTGGCACGGCCTGGCCCTGCTGGGCTGTGCAGTCACCACCTCCTGTTCTCTCCTAGCCTTCCGTGCCCTGCTGCAGATCCGGGCGGTGAGGAAGAAGCCAGGGGCTCTGTCGCCGGTGTCGTTCAGCCCTGTCCTGGCACAGAGCGTGGACCATGATGAGCACTCTGTGAGTACCTGGTGATCCCTGGACAAAGCCTGGCTGCTAGTCTCAGCCTGAGCAAGCAGCTGGTGGGTGCATGAGTTGTTTGGTCTGATGGCTGGTGGCCCTGGGTCCTCAGGAGGTTTGGTAAGACTCTTCACTGAGGGCTTCCAAGCAGTGCTGCCTTTTCTTATCAACCTTCTGGATTAGTAACTCAATTGGATTGGAGGAGACAAATCCACAGAATTCTCAGGATGGGAAGGTTTCTTGTTGCCTGGTCCAACAGAAAAGTCACAGACTCTGGGCATGACAGGGTGGGAGCTGTGAAAGCAGGCCAGAGGAGTTCGAGTTTGACTTGCTCACACATCTCTGTGGCAGCACACAGATGAAATGCCTTTGGCACTAGGGTTCCCAGCATAGGAGTAGGAAGGCCTCCTTGTGACAGCTTCCCTGGGTGTCTTGGCATGCATCTGAGGGTGTGTGGGATGGGAAGTGTTGGGCTGGTGGCCTCAGGGCCCAGTTGTATGTCCCCAGTGTGGCAAGGGCAGCAGCTCATTGCCTGAGCAGCAGTGTTGCACAGCTGGCTCTGGTGAGACACTGAGATTAGAATGAGGAGAAGGACAACTGCATTTAGATCATCCCACAGGCTTTCATGGGAACAGGTACTGTCACAGGACAAGGTTGGGTTTATCCATCTGCCCTCTGCTGCCTTCAGCTGGGGATGAAGAATAGGGTGGTGGAGAAGCCCTGAGGGTTGTTGTGAAGCAGAGCATGGCGTGTGGAGGACACAGGCGCTGTCACCTGCAGCGAGGTGAGGAGATGCTGTGTGTCTCTTCCTGTCACTAAACTCAAGAAACAACTTCTTTAAAACATGATTTTCTCTTGACAGCACCCCTTTAAGCCCCTTAAGGTGAGCTCTGTCTCCCTGCCCAGCAGGAAGCCTAGGAGGGGAGTAAGAACAGTAAGTGGACTCGGCTGGTTGCACTTGGCAGCTTTCTGCCAGCAGTGTCACCTGCACGTGGCAGTGTTACACGAGGGCTTGCTGACATGCTGGGTTTGGCCTGTGCCCTTGCCAGGCTGACAGTGCACATCCCTCACATTGGCAGTGAGATGCTCACAGACCCTGCACAGATGATCACTGACATCCCTGATTTGCTTGCAGAGGAACAAGCAAGAAAGAAGCAGCTTGGCACAGGGGTCTGATGCTGACGCTCAAGGCCTGTCTCCTGGCTGGTTTAAGGTTCTTGGACAAGATGTTTTCACAGCTTCACAGGACTGTGGGCAAGCTGCAGTCCCCACAGCTCACCCAAAAGCTTCCTTGCACTTACCTCATCCCCTTGGCAGTTTGGTGTGGGCACATCTTGGTGTGGTTTGTGGTGCTGGGATACAGAGGTGAAGCTGGAGCTAGTCTTGCTTTCAATAACACTGGCTGGTTTTCTTTAATGGGAACAGGAAGGATAGAGCTTGTCTTGGCTGGGACCCTCTGAATTGGTTTGGGAGTGTGTAACTGGAGTGCTGTGCTGGAGACAGCATGAATGGCAGTTATGGGGGTCCAGGAGCTGGGAAGGGGAAAGGTGAGGGAGCCCCCAGGCCAGGAAGGCTGTTTATGCCCTTTTTGTTTACTCCCATCAAATGTAGCCATGGCTGTTATCTCTGTCAAGGAGGTTGCAGTTTTCTTTTGCTCAAGCCAGTTCAGATGGAACATGGAACATGTTGGAGGAGCATGGCTTGCTGGCCTTGTCAGGTCTGGAGAAAACCTGGTGCTGGTTCAGGTTTGAACCCTTTCTGGCATGTCCTGGCTCTCTGCAAGCCTCTCACGGGGACTGGTAGTGTTCCTGGGGGTGTGGGTGTGAGTGTCCCAGAAGAGAGTGGTATCTCAGTGAGGGTGATGTAGCCATCAACTGGGAAATTCTCTTCCAGCCTCTGAGCTGTGCCGTGCAACCTGAGCTTTCACCACAGCAGTGGGCAGCCTTTCAGCCCTCAGGGCCTGCTCTGCACAGCCAGGAGAAAAAGTCCCAAACAGGAATCCAAGGAGGTTTGCCTCCCTGACTTTTTTGTCCACAGAACAGTACAGCTGAGCTGCTGCCTGTAGATGTAAAGTTTTTTGGAGATGGCTTTTGGCCCCACCACCTACAGCTGGCAGCAGTTGGGAATCCACTCCTTGTTTAGCTGAGCTGTTTATCTTCAAAGCTCATAACCCTCACAGGACCAATACTGGGATGTGGGCTGGTGACTGACCCCAGGTGCCATTCATTCTTCTCTCCCCATCTGACCTAACTCCTGTGACCACAGGCAAGTCAGTTCAGCACTCAGCTCACACCAAATTAGGGGCTGTGTTGGAACAGGCTGCTGGGCAGGTTCATCTGCAGGTGTGACTGGGATATGGGGCACACAGAAGCTGTGGAGGTTCATGGCCAGGCTTAGCAGCACCATGGCATCCTCTGTGCAGTTTAGAACCACCTCCTAGAGGACACAGGGCTGAAACAGCTCAATTTAATGTAGCCTGAACTGTGGGAGTGTCACCTCTTGATTTGCACTAGACTGGGCTGAGCTGCCTATGGCCTCTTGGGCTGCAGCATAAATCCCATTTGTCTCTGTGTCCGCAGAGTCTTTATGATCAGGAGGATTTTTGGAGTTAACCTGGTGCTGATTTAATGGCTTTGCAAGAGTTCCTTTGACTGGCAGCTTTGTGATTTACAGAGGGAATGGGAATTGGTGTGGTTTTCCTTCCTCCTTATGAGGTCAGTGGTTCTGTGATCCCTTTCCTGCCTTTTAGCAGAGGTGACTGTGCATGGAGCCAGTGTTAGCAGCTGAGAGGTCATGGCAAGAGTGGAATTGGGGTAGGCCTCAAGAACCATCTCTCAGCTGTGCACACATGCTTCCCTCCTTCAGCTCTGCCTTGGTGACACTGGTGGTGCTGTGAAACAGCTGTGTTCTATGGCTGGGAGCACAAGTGGGATGTTCATTGAGCTGGAAGGGTCTCTGAACCACTGGAGTATCTTTCAGGGGAAAAAATCCAAATGTATTTTGTAGCAGCTTTTTAGGAGCCTGCTTTCTCACCCCCTTTGCCCAGCTCTTGATAGCACATCAGGGGGATGCCCAGTCTCTCCAGCACTGGGAACTTGCCTAGAGCATCCACCAGCATTGCAGCCCTGAGGGGAATGTGTGACTGTCACCAAGCAAGGAGCCAAGGAGTCTTGGAGAGGTGGCTGTGGGAATGAGCTGCCTGGGGGGCAGGGGACTTCCAGTCTGGTGACAGTTTCCTAAAATCCCCCGTTTCTCACCTGCAGAGCTCTGACAACATCCCCCCAGGCTACGAGCCCATCTCCCTGCTGGAAGCGCTGAACGGCCTTCGCTCGGTGTCGCCCTCCATGCCCTCGGCCCCTCTGTACGACGAGATCGGCTACTCCGGGCTGGGTGATGGGATGGCTCCCACCAGCCGCCCGCTCGTGGCCATGGACAGAGCCCTGGAGGGTGGCCACCAAAAGGGCAAGTGCAGCAAGTCTCCAGACAGGTCAGCAGGGCACGGGGTCCAGTCGTCTTGCAAACCCTGAGGCTTGGTGGCTACATGCATTGGGAGCCAGGACAGGGCTCTGGCTGGTCCCCATCACTGCTAGCACAGCTAACTCAGAATTTTAGGAGGCCAGCAGCTACTTGTGTCTGGGAGAGAACTGGGACATTGTCCCTGTGTTCAACCTGAGGTTACAGCTTGTGTCCTCTAAGGGCTGGCTCTGTCATCAGAAGAAATAGGATTTTTAACCAGGTGAATTTAATCATAGAATCACAGAATGGTTTGTATTGGAAAGGGCCATAAGGCTCATCTCATTGCAACCCCCCGCTGTGGACAGACAACTTCCACTATCCCAGGTTGCTCCAAGCCCTGTCCAACCTGGCCTTGGACACTTCCAGGGATGGGGCAGCCACAGCTTCTCTGGGCAACTTGTGCCAGGGCCTACCACCTCCACAGTGAAGACTTTGGGTGGAAATGTCTCCTTCCCAATGCACTTAATCCTAGAATTTACATTTCATGTCCAAATCTTATTGGATTTCAACTTTCCATGTTGCTCCTCAGGAGCAAAGGAATCGGGAGAGGAGTGACCTGGATTTCAGAGCACAGAGTGCTGAATTGAGATACTCTAGTTCTTGTCTGAAGGCTCCTCTGTTGACCCTGTGATAGAGGGTTTAGGTGAGGAAAAGGGGCTGTTCAGATCAGATCAGACTGGGTTTGTTCCTGGCACTCCTTTTTGTGGTCCAGCCCAGATTTTCACTTGGGAAGGGAGCCCTGAAAGTGTGAGGAGCAGCGTGGGACCTGGGCCTCTTGTTGCTGTGCCCAAGTTTGGCACCACTTGGCTCTGTCCCACCCTGCTGCTGCTGTTCTCCATATGGCCAGTACTGGAGACCCTGGTGAATTCCCCAGTCTGAGCTCCTGCTCATGAGAATTGGCTTGTGCTGGCCCCAGGCCCCAGGGTGCTGGCAGCTCCCTGCAAATGGAGTTTCTCTTGCTGCAGCACTCTACGGTCTCCCTCATCCCCAATCCATGAGGAGGATGAGGAGAAGCTCTCCGAGGACTCAGACTCGCAGGCGGTGCTGAGTGGGGGTGAGCTGGTCCTGAGAGAGACCAGCTCTCCAGAGGTAAGTGTGTGCTCTTTTGGGGGGGACTTCTGAGCCAGGGCTCTTCTGGGACATGGGAAGTGCCTCCTGAAGGGCCATTGCGCGTAGCCAAGAGTCTTGGCTGCTTTATCTACCCCTAGGGCTCCATGGGGAAGGACGTAGCCACTCCCTGTGCTCCTGACACCTCTTTGGGAGTGGAAAACCACTCAGCTGGAGCCATGGCAGAGCTGACCTTCCCCAGCATCCTGGGCGAGCCCAGCAGTGTTTGGGGCAGGGGTGGGAGCTGGGCCCTAGGAGCTTCCAGTGCCCAATGCTGGTAAGACCTCTCCATCCCAGCTGTGGTGCTACAGCACTGGGGTAGCCCCTGCTCCTGCCCTGGTACAAGCCCTGGCCCTGAGCACAGCTCCCTGGAGAAAGCCAGAGCAGGAGAATGGCACAGCAAAGGCCTCTAGCTGCAGAAGTAACCTGTGCTGTCTCTCCTTACAGAGCGTGGCAGGGGAAGAGATGGAGGAGGCCTCATCGGTGCAGCAGGGTAGGTGTGGGTGCAGCCAGACCTCAGCTGGGTGTTCAGTGCTGTTGTGGTGGGACAGGGACAATAGGGGAAGGAACAAATGAGCTTAGAAACATCCAGCACCCTAAGTCCATCTCTGAGGCTTTGTTCTTCACCAGGGAAAGGCACCAGGGTCTTTTCTTAGAGGTGAGGGAGCAAAACCATGGATCTCCCTGGTTTATTTGCCAAGCATCTCACGTTGCTCTGAGCTTTACTCAAGCAGAGCTTTCCATGCCATGAGCTCTCCTTGCACCACTGAGGTCCTGGTGAGAGCACATCCACAGTACTGTGCAGAGTGGGTCTTTGGGATGGCTTTCTAGTGCTCAGTCAGCACCCAGAGGGGACAATGATGGGGTGAGAGAAGAGCGATGGGTGCGTTTTGGGCTACAAGGCTGCACGTGAAGAGGTGAAGTGCCCTTTGGCACTGTGACCTGGGCCAATCTGACCGGCACTCCTGGGACATCAGTGGGGCTGGGGGGACCTGGGGAGCTTCCTCACGTGGAAGACCTGGCCCCACCCTGGCCATGAGCGCCCGCAGTCGGTGCTGGGGGCTGAGGGGCTGCGCTCTGGGCTGGTTCCAGGTAGCCGCCCGCCCTCGGTGGAAGATGTGCTGCAGGATGGCGGCTGTGGTGAGAGCCGGAGCCTGACACGGTCTGAGAGTGACCCCCCGGTCGACGTCTTCCTGCCAGGTAATGGCCGCGCCGTTGGGGCTGGAGCTGCCACCGTGGCTCCGGGGCCGGGGGTGTGTGGAGCTGTGTCCTGCAGCCCTAGGATGGGACTGGAACGCTCTTGCCTGGTGCACAGGCTCCCACTTCCTCCCAGTGGGCAGTGAGCAGTGGGCAAGGGGGGCTTACATAGAGATAGCTTGGTCCCCCTTCTCTCTCCTGCTCCCTCACCCTTGTGTCTCTGTCCTTCCCCTCCTTTATTCTCTTTGGGCCGCAGCCACTCTCGGGCACAGTTCTGTGTGACAAATGCCTCCTGTGTGCTCCCAAATGTGCTCCTTTTGGGTGAGGGAGGGGAACCATCTGGGCCAGCAGCCGGGGGACTGGGGCAGTGTTGTCACGGCAGGGAGGGTCCTCGTGTGCGGTGCTCTGAGCACCCCCGTGGGACACTGCACTGTGCTCACCTCTGACTGTTGTCGTTGCAGCCTGTTTTCTTCCGTAGAGTCGCAGTCTGTTCTGATTTACCTCTCTAATGTCTCCTTCCCTCTCTGTCTGCCTTCCTCCCTCCTGTCTTGGGCAGCACTGGGTCCTGATTCCTGCTCTGTTGGTATAGAGGAGTAAGCTGGTACGTCTTCTCATTCTTATGCATCCCTGTTGTGTGGGGCAGCAGGGCCCTCCTGGGAATGCTGGCAGAGAGCGGGGATGGGGCTGGTCCTGGCCATCAGGACAGGGAAGGAGGAGCAGCAAACCAGCCAGGTTGCACTGCTGGCTCTGTTCTCACTTCCTTCCCATTCCTGGCACAGCATCCCCGCTGCCCTGAGTGCCAGGATGCCAGGTAGGGCAGCAGAAACCCCTCCCCACTGGCTTCTGCTGAGCATGGGTTCTGCTGCCTCCTGGACACCACCAACATCCAGGCCCTTGTTGGCTTCTCCCAGGCTGTGGCAATGTCCCCCTCAGTGTCTTTTGTGTCCCACCAGTGACACTGAGTCTGCATCTGAGTGGTTGGCTCCAGCCCCATCTCCTGTGGTTAGTCCAGGGTAGGAGGGATGGCTGAGCACCCTGCCAGGGCTCTCTGACGCCAGGCCTCCCATTACTGAGGCTGAACTCTGTCTCCTCACCCAGGCTCGTCCGACTTCACCAAGACGCTCCCCGTCCGCGGCACCGGCAGCCCCACGCAGCCCCTTCTCTTCGAGCAGACCCGTCTGCACCTGGAGGACGAGCAGAGCCTCTCGTGAGCGGGGCCGGACCCTGCCCGTGCCGCCGGACCCCGGACCCCGGCAGGCTCTCCCGGGGATGCAGCGCGGGGTCTCGCACCGACGCGGTTTCGGCACAGCCTGTGCATGTTTCCTGGCGGTGGGTAGGGGCTGGTGTCTGTGGGGGCCAGGGCGGGGGGTGTGGGGTTCGAGTCGGCAGATGAAGGACACTACCGATGTATATTTTGTACTTACCGAGCACAGCCCTTTGCTGTCACTGCCCTTGTACATAGCTGTGGCCCTCCCTGCCTTGCCGGGCCGCAGGGCTCCGCAGGAGCGGGGGAGTGCGGGGGTCAGCCCCGGCCCACCCCGAGGCAGGGGGGGACGCGGGGGTCAGCCCCGTCCCAGCCCGTTCGGGATGACCCTCTCGCCCATCGTTCCCGCAGAGCCCGGCGCTGCCCACGCCGTGTGCCTTGTTCTGCTTCTGCGGGGGGTCCCGGGGCACATCCCCCCCCACCTCCCCGTCTATGTTTGTAGTAATAAACCCGTGGAGCAGCCACGCGAGTCCGTGTGCACCGAGAGAACCGGGGGAACCGGGGGCATCCGGACGTGCCTGCGCCGGGCTGGGCGGGGGGGAGGGCGGCACCCTGTGGTGAGGGGGCGGGGCCAGGGCGGAGAGGCGGTGCCAAGAC
>VWYI01003887.1:98936-176007 GCA_013399455.1 Anthoscopus minutus
GGGCATGCTGTTCGGCCGCATCCCGCTGCGCTACGCCGTGCTGGTGAGGGGCGGGCAAGGCCGCGCCGGGCCGGGGCTGGGATCAGGGCGGTGGCGGCGGCCGGGTCTTCGGGCTGGGTCGGGGCGGACTGGGCTGGGTCGGGCCGCGGGCTCCGGGGGCGGCGGGCTGAGGGGCGGTGGCTTCGCGGTAGTTCCCGTGCAGGGCGGTAGGATCAGGCTGGGCCCGAGCCCGTGGGGGGGCCCCCGGGCCCGCAGGCTTGTCCGGCCGGGGCGAAGAGCCCCGGTGGACGGGCCGTTGTCGATGAACGGTCCTGGATGCGCCGGAACTGGTAGGGCCGCGAACGGAGCGGCCGCGACGCCTCCTGCGCTCCTCCGGAGGCCTCCGTGGCGCCCCCTCGCCCCCCTCCGGGGGCCGCGCCGTGCCCCATTAACACCCTGCGCCTCTATTGCAGATGCAGATGCGATTTGACGGACTGCTGGGCTTTCCCGGGGGGTTCGTGGATCGCCGTTACTGGTCCCTGGAGGACGGTCTGAATCGGGTGCTGGGCTTGGGTTTAGGCTGTGTGCGCCTGACGGAAGCTGACTATCTGTGCTCGCACCTGACAGAGGGGCCACATCGCGTGGTGGCACACTTCTACGCCAGGCAGCTCACCCTGGAGGAGCTGCACACCATCGAGATCAGCGCGGTGCATTCCCGAGACCACGGGATGGAGGTGGGACACCCGGGAGGGGTGTGCGAGCTCTCAGTTAGCCCAGGGAAGGCACCACTTCCCTCCTGGGTCTGCCGGGCTGCCCTGGCCAGCCCGGCCGGGGAATGCACCGCAGGTAGAGCTGCCGGCGGCAGGTGCCCGCACCGCCCGTGGCATCGGCGTTAGGAACTGTGGTCGGGGTCGTGCCGCAGGCTCCAGAGCATAGCAAGCTTGAGCTCCAGTTTTTCCCGGTGTCCACCCGCGCAGGGATGAGTCCCGTGTTACCGCTTGGATGTGGGCAAGGGCCGTTTGCAGCTGGGGGGATCTCCCCCTGCCCTGGGCTGAGTGCCCCGGACTGGACCGTGACCTCGGTGTGGTGATGTCGCTGTGACCCGAGTTCCTCCCGTGCGGGAGGAACCTTCCCGTGCACCTTCCTGCTCCTGAGCGGCCAAGTCCGGCCAATGGCCAGGGCAGAGCGTGAGAGCCAGGGCCTCCCGGTGCGCCCACAGGGCGCTCGGTGGGTGTCGGCAGCCATGTGAGCAGAGGCAGCGGGCTCTGGGTTGTGGCCTGGATGAGGGAAACTCATGGGTCTGCTGTGGTGTCCCCATGCTGGAGGGGAAAGTGGGACTTTCCATAGTGCCCTGGGGCAGCGGGATCCCTCCGAAGGGGCAGAAGGGGGAGCAGAGACCACGGGGAGCAGAGCCAGGGCTGGGCTGAGGGACTGGACAGGGAGAGCAGGAGCCTGGGGGAGTTTGGGAAGGCAGTGTAGGACCTCAGTGGGACTGAGGGCAGGCAAGGGCAGGGGCTGGTGTGGGAGGGAGGAGCAGGACCTGGCACAGAGGCAGGGTGAACCTGGGCCAAGGGCTGGTGGGCACTGGGTGAGGGTGTGGGGCAGAGGGGGTGTGGGGCGGGGGGGCTGGTGCTTCTGTGACCCCTACTGAGCTGTGCCCGTGCTGTTGCAGGTGATGGGCATGGTCCGTGTCCCCCTCTACACCCAGAAGGATCGCATGGGTGGGCTGCCCAACTTCCTGGCCAACTCCTTCGTAGGAACTGCCAAGTTCCAGCTCCTGTTTGCCCTGAAGATCCTGAACATGGTGCCGGAGGAAAAGCTGGCCGAAGCGGTGGCTGCCACGCAGAAGCCGAAGAAGGCGCCCATCGACCATACCGGAGGGGCAGCAGGACACCTGGCTGCCCACAGGGCGGGCAACGAGCTGGCTAAAGCAGGCAATGAGCTGGGAGAGAGGGCAGAGCACCCGGGCATGGTGCACGCGGGGGCCGAGCAGCAGCTGGTGGGGCTGGAGGGCCAGGCCCTGGCAGAGCAGCTGGCGGGGGCTGAGGCGCTGGAGCAGGCAGTGGGGCTGGGCGCTGATGCTGTGGTGGAGCAGGCGGTGGCTGAGGCGATGGAGTGACGCCGCTGTGTTGGCGCTCAATTAAAAGTGGGTGAGCTGAGAGACTTCTAACTTTCCGACCCGTGGCTGGCTGCAGTGGCTGCCCACGCGATCCCACTGCCCAGCCGGGAGGGGTTGGGTTTGTCTAAAGCAGGGAAAAGCAATTTTATTTTTATGGCCATTAAACTCTTAGCGAGCTTCCCAGATCAACCTGCACAGCCCCCTGCAGAGAGTTCATGTGCTTACATGAGGGCGCCAGAGCCTTAGAATTACGCTTTGATTTCAGGGACACACTGCTGCTGTCGGGTCCCCCTTTCATTTGTAAGGAATGAAACATCTAATTTTTTAAATGCCCTGTCTTGACTTGGGTGTGGCTGTGTTGGCACTGGGCACAGCTGAGGCCTCAGGCTTTTGGTCAAGCACCTCTGCCCATGTCAGAGGCCGGGCTCCCACTCGGGGTGCTGGCACAATGGGGCAGCCATGCCATGAATTCCCTATGGGGTGCTGGGGATGCTCATGTGGGTCCCTATCTGGAGATCTGTGGGAGAAGGAAAGTGGAATAAATGGCTTTGCTGAAAGTTTAACACTTGGGATTGTTCTTGAGGGCTGGTGCGGAGCCAGTGGTGACCCAGAGCTGGGGAGGTGCAGGGTAGGGGAGCACAGAGGCCAGAGGTGAAGGGCTGGAGCCGTGGGTGGCAGGAGAGGCGTGGGCTGGCTCAGGTTCTGCACCACTATAGCCCCTGGGAGTTTGGGCTGCTCCAGAATGGCTTGTGCTCCCTCAGGGTCCAGGCAGGGGCTGGGGGCAGCTTGTCCCAGGTACAGGAGGGGCCTTGGGTCCTGGCTGAAGTGGGGACAGCTAGTGAGGAGCCCAGCGCTGCAGCTGCACCGTCCGTTTCAGCAGAGCCTTAGGACACTCTACCCAGCCTGCAGTACTGTTGGAAGGGCAGGCTCAGCCCTGGAGGAGCTGCTTCCCCTTCCCTGTGCCCCCTCTGCCTGCTCCAAGCTCATCCCTGGCCTGGAGCAGCAGCAGCTCCCCCAGGATCCCCCCAGCCTCATAGAAAAGGGTCTGTGGTCACCCTGCTGTGGGGCAGAGCACAGGCAGCTGGTCAGAGGCAGATTCTCTGCAGGGACAGACAACTCATAAAAGAGGTTTGGTTTAATTGAAGACATTTAGCAAGAGGTTCTTCAATAAATAATGGGCTAAGGTGGGGACAGGGCTGACAGCTCAGGACAGGGTAGTAGGAGGACACACACCAGTCACAGCTCTCTTGGGATGTGCTTGAGTACTGAAGTTGGGTTGTGTAAGGGGCTGGACAGAAACTGGGGACACAGACACACATCAGCCCCAGGCAGTCAGGAGAGAAGAGCTTCATTCTGGTCCAGAGAAAGCAAGTGCTGAGAAAAAACAGGGGCTTGGGCTGCTAGAGAAACTCTCAACCAACAGATGTGTTAAGTAAAAGTGGATAAGCAAAAAAACCCCAAACTGGTAACAACTGGGGCTGGGGGAGGAGCTGCCTGCCCAGTGCCAGCTGCACTGCTGAACTAGAGGGGAGCCAGAGACATCATATGAGATGGAAGAGGCCCAGCCCACTCCAAGGGCAGCCCTGGCATCCTGGGGCTTGATGGCCTAAAAGGCTCAGCTTTCCATCAGTGCCTTGTTTGATTCCTTGTAAACACCTCTTTACCCTTTGAGCCCCAGAAGGACCAGCACCTCCCAGAACAGCCTGGTGCTGCTCCCAGACACCAAATGTGCCAGCCCCTGAGGCTGCCTGCTCTCGAGCCTGGCACTTGTCACAGCAGCTCATCTCCTGCATCCTTTTATTAGTGAACTCCCACCCAGGGGCTTAGTCACTGACAGGGCTGCAAGGTCATAATGTGCTTGTTGGCTCTTCTAAGGCCCAGCCTGAGCCATGTGTCACCCCCCAGGTCCTGCCCAGCCCCTGCCAGAGCTGGCAGTGCCAGCCCATCCAGGCTCTACTCTGACATGGATCCCTCTGCTCCAGTCCCAGTTAAAAAATGAGGTGGGAATAAGGAACATGGTGCTGAACAGAAGAGCCTTGGCCAGGGAGGGGAGATGTGCCATGGGAATATAGCAGGGCTCCTGGCCTGGCTGCAGCTCTGGGGCCTCCACACAGGCTGCACATGAGCTACTCAGTCCAGCCAGAGGCTCCTGCAGCCAGGACACAGGCAGCCAGTGAGAGACACTGCCCAGCACAGCCCAAAACACGACTGAGCAGCTGGGGGGAGCAGCTGAGGGATCTTCCTCTGCAAGGAAAAGCTGTTGTGATCTGTGCACACATCCCATCCCTCAAGATCCTGCAAAGTCGAGCCTGTTGCCAAGGAAGGGGAGAAGGGTGCAGCACAAGACTCTACACTCCAAGCTCCCCTCCCCTCCCCTGCTACATTCCATCCTGGACAAAGGCAGAAAGATCTATACAGTATAATACATATATATTTCACTATGAAATAGCAATTTCATTCCCTGCCTTCTACTTTATGCATCCTGAATTATATGCTTCTTTTTACATTTCTCCAGAGGGCTGGTAGGGCTGGGTGGTTTCTCATGCGAGGCAGTTGCTCTCCCTGGAAGTTACCCACAGGACACACCAGCAGCTGATGTGGCAGGACCTGAACATGATTCCCATTCCCCCCTTTCCCCTCCCCCAGCTGCCCCCTTCCCCAGCAACAAGGGCAGACTCTGCCCTGGCAGCCAGGGCCTGCTGGGGCTCTCCCAGTTGCTGAGTGGTTCCTCAGTGCAGATCCATGAACCTCCCTCAGCTGCTCTTAGCAGCTGTGGATGGAGCGGGAGCAGCAGCTGAACTCTCGACATCCTGGGTGTGGGGAGGAGCAAACTGGAGTCGGGCAGGTGGTGGGGACAGTGCAACATGCACAGAGTGGTGACACCGAGGGCCCGCGGCTGCAGCACGGCCAGGCCCGCCCAGCCCACGTGGGGAGTCGGGGCTGCAGCACCAGGGTGAAGTTCTACCGAGGGTCAGTCCCTGTGGAACAGGGAGTCCCATCCAGGGGCTGGGTCACTGGCCAAGAGTTGTCATCACCAGAACCAGTGCAGAGCCGGGTGTCAGGTAGAAAGAGAAACAATCCTATGGAAAGAAAAGAGAGCAGATGTTTTAGGGAAACACTTTGGGAAATTGTGCTGGTCAGCCACTGTCCTGGAAATGTCAGACATGTGCAATGGCAGAGGCAGCAAATGGGGCTTCCAGTTATTGTGCTGGGACTCTGAAAGCTCAGGCACTGTGGGTCCTGCACCCTGCTCCAGAAGCTGGGAAAAGGAAAGGGACAGCAGGTTCCACCTGCTGTTGGGGTTTGGGCTCAATTAAACAAGGTCAGAGCTTGATTTCCCTTCAAATGAAACCAGCAGGAGTTCAGCTGCTGGCTGGAGCTTGAGCACAGCCATGCCCACACAGCTTCCACAGCAGCAGGATGAGGATCCAGGATCTCAAGGTTCACTCCAGGACCTCTGTCACAGAGCAGTGGCCATGGCAGGGAAGGGAGCTGGCCCCAGCACCCACCTGTGCTTCCTGTGCATCCCCAGTCCATCACATTGTCCGGCTGTACTCGATGCTGCTCTTGGCAGAAATGCCAGACCAGGGCAGGAGGCTGCAGAGGAGGCTCTGGGCTTGTCTGTATATCCTCTGGGGAATGGAGCAGGGGCTCAGGCTGGCTAGTGTGGAGCCAATGTGCTGTAGGTAGTCAGTGGCCACCAGTTAAGGATGGTAACTCGGTGAAGAACATAAATTACTCCTGGACCCGCCCTGCCTGCAGGGACCCCTGACACAGGAGAAGCTGCTCAGCTCAGTCAGATCTGCTCCTTGAATCACTGCCTCCACCTTTCTATCAACAACAGATCTGCTCTGCCCTGTAAAGGATGGCAGTTTGGGAATGGCAGCTCCAGCTTGTGTGGGAAATACCTCCCCTAGGCAGCTGCCAGTTCCCTTTGCACTCCATAGAAGATCCCGTGAGAACAGCAATGCATCCACCTGCTCAGGAGGGTTGGAACTGACCAGCTACACCCAGGAAGGATCAAGTTTCTTCTCCATGATCCCTGACCTGAAACAAACCCCCTAAGTCAGTATGGGAGCAGCCTGCTGAGATCCAGGCCATTCCAGGCTCACAGGGGATCGATCCCAGGTCACAGGAAGCAAGACCAAGGGTTTCTCTGCCCTGTTTGTGGCCAAATCCTGCACCCTACAAGCCAAAGCACACCCAGCACTTTGGCCTAACACCATGCTCTCACTGGCATCCAAATTGCTCCAACCATCCTACGTCAGATAACTCCAACAGGCCCCTTCCTTCTGGCTTCTGATTAAACCCACATGTGAGCAGTTTCAGTTCCCACATCTACCCACTTTGCTGTTGTTAATCCAAAACAGGCTTTGGCTTCTGCTCAGCAGCCTGCAGGGAAAGGATATAAGATTGTCCAGGGTGGGTGCCCACCGTTGATGTACAGGACATAGGTGAAGCCATCTTTGAGGACCCCTCGGATGGAATAGTAATAGGGGAGATAGTGGTGCTGTTTAAAGTCTCTGTTTTCATAGAAGTTTATTGCTGTGTTGTTGGTGGTGAGCACATGCAGGTAGATGGCTTTGCAGTGGTCCTGGGCAGTGGTGGAGATGTGATCTTTCAGACTCTCAAGCAAGAGGGAACCTGTTGAAGGGAAGGCAGCAGGATCACAGTGTGTGTGCAGCCCCAGCGTGAGGTGTGTGGGGCCCGGCTGAGCCCTCCTGCACCAGGGAGTGCTGATCAGGGATTGCTGCACACACCCAGAGACCCCAAATCCCACCCAGTTCTCACAGGACTTTCTACATGGTTTTCATACATGGTTTCATCTATGACCACTTTAAACCCAGATATTAAAAACCCAGATATTTTAAAGACACAAACCTCTGACTCAATAACCACAAGGATGAGGCAGAACATTGACAGTACTGCCCATCCCCAGCAGAGCAACTCCTGGCTTTGGGGAAGGTCAGTGACTCATTTTCAATGGTATCCGTTCCACCCCATACATGTATTTATTTTAAAGCCATTTGGTGCAGCAGTGTCAAAACAGGACTTCACAAGCAGGTTATTATATTGTGTCTGCTGAAAGTGAATTAAAATGTAACAACTGCTGGGATTTTAAGATGCCTTGTAAGGAGGAATGGAGACAGTCTCATCCAATCTGGATTTCCTGCAGCCAGCAGGAAAAACCAGAGAAGGGTACAGAGGATACTCCAGCCCCAAGAGACAAGACCTGGGGTCCATTCACACCACCTCAACATAGCATGAAGGACCCAGCAGAACCTGCATGGGAACTTCTTCCAGCAGGTGAGGTAACGCCAGGCTACAGCATCAGCCTGACTGACACACAGGGGAGATGGCTGCTGCTGTTTCACAATTCCCAGGGCCTGGAAGACCCACAGGATTTCAGAGCAGAAGTCAACAGCACTGACTTCATGTTCTCTTGATACTTTTAGTGAGAATCTTTATTAGCCAAGACCAAAAAACCACTGAGACATCGGCAACAGAGCAGTTCAATTTTGCTAGGAGATATTCGAGTC
The DNA here is from genome assembly GCA_013399455.1 of Anthoscopus minutus. Taxonomy (NCBI): domain Eukaryota; kingdom Metazoa; phylum Chordata; class Aves; order Passeriformes; family Paridae; genus Anthoscopus; species Anthoscopus minutus. The sequence goes on from VWYI01003887.1 coordinate 106,575, forward strand.
TTCTACCTCACAGAAATCCAGCTGTCCTGTGGTTTAAGAACAGCAGAGAATTACAAACCAAACTGTTTTACAAAAATCAGAGCTTTAGTGCTTAGAAGCATGGCTGGAGTGAAGAGCCTCCTGCATGAAAGGCTACAGCTTCAAACACTGCTAGAAAAACTCAAGAGAAAGGTCTCAGAAAAAACAGCAGCAGCTTTTTTTAGGTTGTATTGCTACAGGTGCAAGCTCAAAGTGTTTGAGACAGCATAGGAACACTGTGCAGATGGAATGGATACAGGAAATACTGACTCTGAAAGGAGAAAATTCCAGCAAGATGGAACTGGGGAAAAAAATAGGATTTAGAGATTAGGAAGAGACTGAAAACCACCATGATTTTACAGAAAGACCTCTTTACCACCCTATGTGATCATTCTGTGCTACCACTTTCTTCCTTATACTGCAAAATTCTCTCCAGTGGCATTTTAATGGAAAGTTTAAACACTGCTCCCATCAAGGACTCTGTGGTCATTTCTTTATGTATCCTCTAAGTTTAGACCTCTCTAAAAATGCCTGGGGAAGAAGGGAGGACTTGGAGGTGCTGAGTTATACCCATATCCACTGAAGAGACTCCAGGTGTGCACCCCTGGGTCACACTGCCAAACCTGGCCCATTCCCTTCTGCAGATCCAAGATCCACATCCTGCCAGAAGGGCAGCACTTGGTGACAGAACACAACTGCTCTAAACTGATGAAGCCTTTCTGACTCCAGGATTTCAAAGGCTGCAGGAATGCTGCATGTGGCAGCAGACATTCAGAGCTGACTTGTACATTCAAGATCTAATCAGGCACAAATTACACTATTTTCCAGGTCCCTTTGTGGTTTTCTCACAGTTTGTTCTATCTGTTAAAGCTGAAAGATTAAAAGCAGCTCTGTTTTCTGCCTCCGGGATCAGACTGCTGATACCCAGAAAGAAAGTAATTTCAAACCCTGCTTCTGAGTGAAGTTCTTACACTTTCAGACAGTCTCAGCAGCACCTGTGTGAGTTTTTGGTGTGCTCAGCTGGCCCCTGGGAACAAGATCAACAAAGGCCTGTGTTCTTTGGAAATACTTGCAAATTGTGTTGTGCCCAGTAAAAACCTCCCAGTGCACCTGCACTATCCCATCTGCTGGTACCAGTCACAGGTAAGCCTTTCCCATGGGAATACTGCAGGCAGATACTGGAGCTCCTTCAGTCACATCCACTGGGCACACCTGGCAAACAACACCAACAGCTGGCACTTAGCAGCATCTTACCTATTCCATGTTTTCTGAACTCCTTCACCACTCCAAGACTTAGGATGTAAGCAACTTGAGTATCCACAGGAAAATTGGAAGCTAGGATATCTCCATCCTGAGTAGAAATAGGACAGGTTATTTAATAGGGTACCTGGGGAGGCACAGGAGAAAGCAAGAATCCTGTACTGGAACACCTGAAAACAAGGATAAAGCAGGAAACTTCACTGAACAGTCTTAGCTGAAGCTTTTGGAATGGAAGTTAAAATACCCAAGCATGGGGCTATTCCTATTTTAACATCATCCTCCCAGAGGCAGAACACAAACCATGCTATTTCCCACCTATGTACATTATTTGTGGGTTTAGGGACAGAATAGGCTTGCTTTCTTTACCAGAAGGATTCAAAGTGCCAGTTCTGGAGTCACCCAGCAGTGTTTGGATCAACCCAGCAAGTCATTGTGGCCTGCAAGCTGCACCCAGGCTGTGTCAGCTGGAGATCTCTGCACTGCTGGGGAAGACAAGGAGCACATTCCACAGGTCCAATTGCCCAGAGGAGTGCCTGAATAAGCCCTTGGCTTTCAGCTTGGCTGGAACAAGAAGTTGCTGAAGATGCAGCTTCTGACTTTGATGAGCTTTGAGATGAAGCCAGGCAGCTGAGGTGAAGAGACCCATGTGCTACTACTCTGTGTTGTCAGCTCCTGTGCACCTTGGGAGTATTGTTTAACCACAACACTGAGGGCCTTCCAGGAGTTACCAGCACTGCCCCTGCTTTTTTTTTGTGCTCTTCTCCCATGCTGTCTTCACCAACCATCTCTTCACTCCCTCTCTGCTGTGCTGGATCGTCTCTCCTGGCCTCCAAGCTCTGTTATCTCTGAAGTCCAAGCTCTCTGCAGACAGGTTACCTCCCCTCAGGCTCAGGAGAGGGACTGTGTAAAGGGAGGAGTTTCTGCAGGAAGCCACCAGAGTGACTCCCCCAGTACAGCTAAGGAAGCTCTTAAGAAAAAAAGAGGCTTGTGCTCCCACAGCTACAGCAGCCATGGTCAGGGATTAGCCTGCAGGATCTGACCACTAAGCTCCCCATGGGGCCATGCCCCAGCAGGCAGAGCCTCTGTGGTACCACACAGCTCCTCACCCCTGCTCCATTAGCTGGAAATCAGCATGTGCTTCATTCCTTAAGTGTCTGAATAGGGGAGGGAAAAAACCCACCCCAAACAGGTCCCATCCCCATTCCCTACAGCAGGGGGTGGATGCTGTCCTGCTGAAGGCCAGGGGAGTCACATACCTCTTTGTGCACCTTTGTCCTGCTCTTGATCTCTGCCACGATCATCCCCACGATGGAGCCTCTGTACGTGGCTGCGAGGGAAAAGAACTTCTTGTTGGAAGTGATATCTCGGTACCATGAGTCAGGGTACCTGGGAAGGAACCAGAAACAGGAATGTCTGTGGATGCAAAGTCCATGGGAACAGGCATGAGATGTTCCTCAACTGGAAACAGCTGTTGCATCCCATTTGGTGCCATGGGTTCATTCATCATGTAATGGCCTCCTGCCTTGCTAAGAGATTCACATTTTCATATTACAGTCTCTGCCCAGAGCTTTCACATCCATCTTTAGCAAGTTATTTTTAACTGCAAGATCCATCTGCCCTCATCTAAGAGCGTAAGGATCTCATTAATTTGATACACATGTAAAAAAAATGCTGCATATTGATAGGAAAAAAAAAAATCACACCACCAGCCTTCAGTGCTCCTCCTCCTTCTGCAGCTACTAAAGAGAAACTAATATATGTTCATTTATTTCCAAGTGAGAATTCAGCATGTCTTGCCTTAAAAGAAATCTACGGAGTCCAAATATTATGAATGCTTTTGCTGATTTGTTACATTTTATTCAATCTTAATTATAATCTGCTAGAATCCTTTATAAATCTTCTCCAAGAAGCTAAATCTAAAAATCCATGAAGTCTACAGCTGTGGTTTCCCTGGATGCCTTAGGCCAGAAGTCTGTCAGTGTCCCCCAGAAAAGGTCCTGTGCTTGTGCAGTCATGGGCATTTACCAAACGTGAGTCTGGGGAGCTGGCCTGGGCCAGCCTGAGATCAGCTTTGAGCCAGACTGTGGGAGGAACAGTGACCAAGGGAAGCACTGCTCAGCTCCCCTGGGACATTGAGAGCAGCCCCATGGAACAGCTCCGTGACAGTTGGGTTCTGAGGGTGCTGTCCCAGCACCATGTCCAGGACACAACTTCCTTTCACAAGCACAGGGATGCTGTCCTTTTTCCTGGAGGTGTCCTCCTTTCCCCGTCTCATTCAGTCTTTTCTCAAGAAGCTGATCCATCCCTTTAATAACAAAGCCCATTTTCCTGCCAAAATCCACATACAGGAAGTTTCTGATGACTCAAGTAAGCCGCAGGACAGGCAGCAAAGGACCTTTAACAGCAACACCACCACAGTGCACAGAAGATTCCAAACCTCCTGCTATCCTGGCAACAGCCCTAAGGCTGCACAGAGCTGGACCAGTGTGGGTTGACACCATTTGCCCTGAGGTCCCCACCTGCCACCCCAAAGCAGTGACATACTCTATTGGGAACCAGTCTCCACAGAGCTGTTTGACCGTGTCTATGTCATCGTGGCAGAGCAGGCGCAGGTTCACATCCGTCAGTGCAGTCGGGGGCACCTCCTCTGTCATTCACGCCTGCAAGGGAAGGAAGCACGAGAGGAGTGATGCAACACAGGCTCTGATCCAACAGCACCAGGAGAAGCTTGCAATGGACAAATCTGCTTTTGCCAGGAAAGTTTTCAGGAGAGGTGAAGCAAAAAAGGGCAACATTAACCTGAGAAGGATCTCAAAGCAGTGTTGGCCATGGGGCAAGCCCAGCTCACAGCTCAGCCTGACCCATCCCTCCAGCCCCATATCCAGGCACATCCTGGTCCCTGGGAGCACAGTCTGGTGACTCTGCATGTGAGGAGCACGTGGCCACCAGCCCTTCCAAAAAGAGCATTTTATGAGCCAGCAGTGTGCCAAGTGTACCTTATGTTGCATGGAGCTCTTCAAACGTCCATGCAAGACCAACATTTTGTTAAAACAAAACTCAACAGCTTAAAAAAGAAGCACTGCTAGAGGAATGTTTAGACACAACCTTGCCATCTCCAGTGAGTACATTTGCAGAGGATTCTAACTCTTTAAAATATTCATTTTGTTTAACCTATGCTGGTGAAATGAGATCTAGTTTCACTTCCCCTCATTCCCGTGTGCCACAGCTCTTCCCAGCCCAGCAAAGACAGAAATCCCAGGACACCTTTTCTCCATAGCCCTGCCACGATCTGCTGAGCACAAACAGAACACTTGCTACCATGTCTTCAGCCTTTTTTAACAAGTACCAGAGGGAAAGGAGCAAGTGATAGCTAAAATGGTTGTAAAAGCATTTGTAGCACTGATAACTGGAAAATACATTTTAGGCAGGACAAAGCCCCATATGAGATAGAAAAGGTGAGTGGAGACAGAAGTAATTTCCTTTCTCTCTCTCACTCTGACCCTCCCAGGTAAAAGAACCAGACCAGGAAGGAAATTTAAAAAACCAAAGCCACCACCCTTAACAAAAACAAATTACTTAAAGTACTTAAATTTTTTACTTTCTTTTCCCAGTTTTAAGAGTCTCAAGTCTTGGTTTCAAAGCACCAAGTTATAAGGGAAAGTTGCACAGAGCAATGTTTTTGCTCTCCTGTGAAAAAGGATGCTCAGCTCTCCAGTGTTCTTGATTTAAAGCTCAGAGCTCAAGGAGGAACAGATTTAAGCACAGTCCCCCTTGGACCACACATGCCATTTCAGCAGCTTCACAAAAATTGTAAGTGACAAAGTTACAATTGCCAGTTTGGGCAATTTTAAGTTGCTAACTTACAATGTAGCAATTAATTGTAAATTATTAATTAAGGTTGCTAAACTTACTTAGACGAGCTTTCAGGCACATGGTGGGATTCCAAGGGTGTCCTGGGCAGGGCCAGGAGTTGGACTCCCTGATCCTGATGAGTCCCTTCCCTTCAGCATACTCTGTGATTCTGCTCTGGCAGTTACTGTACTGAAATGGATCACTTGTTCCTCTCCAAAGAACTCCTTAAAAAGCCTCACAGCTATTTCCCAGCCTGTTCTAGGACTGTGGCTGCATGTTTACTGAGCAGCTCACAGCATTCAGAGTCAGTCCAGGCACCAGTTTCAAAACAATTTAAGCACCTACAAAACCTGTACTCCTTGCTGCCTTTAAAACTTCCTTTACACTCCCAGAACTGGCTCAAGCCCTCAAAAGCCAGGCTTGGAATCTGTACCTGTCACAGTGGTGCACTCGCTCCCCACCCCCAGCCTCTGGTGACCTTTTAAGAAGCCTCAGATTCACCCCATGGGACCCTGAAGAAGTAAAGGCAAACATTTGCTGGCTGAGGCTCATCTGATCCACACCACTGGTTCTGGATGATGTGGACCCCAGTCTCAGCCCCCCACACCCCTGCTGAACCATTTCAGGGCTGTGACACACCACAGGATCATTTTTCTTGCAAAGTTTCAATGCTCCTGTAAGGGAACACTCCCTCTCAGCATTAATAAATCAGAGAGAAATGAAACTACCATGCCAGAGCCGTGGTTTTGCTAGTGAGTAGAAAAGGCACGGCAGGAGAGGCAGCGCTAGCACAGGACACATTCCTATGAGGATTAGTCCATGTGTATTTAACACCATATTCTCAAAGAGCTGGGCAAGCATTAAGCATTATCCTGTAGCTGAAGCCAGCCTCAAAAAAGTAATCCATGACTGTTTTGTTGAACAGGATAATCCCCCTCCTCTCAAACTCAGACACCCATGGCTGGTTGTGTCTGCAGGGACCCGCTCCATCCATGACCCAGTCCAGATGCTCCAGCACATCTGAAGGACATTTGGGACACTGTCTGGCACCTGTCCTGCCACAGGAGTTTAGGAGAGCAAACCCGTGCCCCTTTCTCCCTGGCCAGGTGTCACTGCTGCTGGAGGAGCTGTGGTAAGTGGCTGCTGCGACCAAGAGAGAAGAAATTCCAGGCAAATAAATTCCCTTCATACCCACGTGATAGCCTCTGGGTCTTCTGGGATACCTGGAAAAACACCCAAGAGCAGGTCCTGGCCCTGGGCACAGCCTGTGGCAGCGCTGTCCTTAGCAGAGCCAAAGTCCTGAACTCAAGTCTCAGCCAACACAGTGACCTAAGTATCACTTTTAGAGTCAACTGAAGAAGACAAAATACATGTTTGAAAGCACAAACTAAAACAAAACCAGTATCAGTGTAAAACAAAACCCCTGGAAGTTAAAAGGGCCTTTAGGGGTTCAGAGGCAGCAACACAGACAACAGAAGTTCTGACCTTTGAGACCAAATGGTGGCCACTGTGAAGACAAATGCAGGCTCCAGGGACACGTGGTTAATTCAATGGCACCCATGGCCACTTTGGAAAGCCAAAGTGAAGTTATCTTATTTCTTTTAATATCTTTTTCTCAGGTGTCAGCCTTTGGTTCGCAGGATGGCCACTGTCTGGGAGGTGACATGGGCACTGTCTCCTCCCAGGGGGCACAGTGACCTCACCCTTCTGTCAAAACAGGAAGCACTTCTTCAGGAGGATTAAAAAATGAGCCAACACTTCAGATAAACATTTCAAAAAGCTCCAAGGGTACCCTCTAACAAAATACTGCAGTCAGGAGCAAGTAGAACTAGAAACCAAGCATTTAATTTCCTTTCTTACCTAAAACCTGCAGATATTAATGCATAACAAATTCATTTAAAAAATACAGGAAAGCATAAAGGTTTTAAGCATTTTTACTTGTTCTTCTGCCTTGCTCTATTGAAACAAATCTAGCAAAATGTTTTGGCCTCAAGTGTATTGGGTAGCTCAGAGGAACCTGTGAAATTCTTATGACAAATATTTAGCAGTAATGGATGTTGGATAAAAAGAAATAGTAAATGCATTACTAAACAAGCCAACTCGACACATAATTTTAAATTAAAGTACATTGTGAAGCCTGAACTTACTATTTTAAAATGATGTCATAAATATTTGCCATCAATAAGCTCTAGCTATAATGAGCTAAAGAACAGCATTTCAGAGTTCTCTCTAAAAAGCAGCAGAGCCTTTGGCTCCAGCATTGGCCCAAGCCATGGCTGGGCCTCCAGGAATCGTCCCTGCTCACTCAGCACAGTGGAGCCAAGCAGAGGCACTGACATTCCCACCACCAGCACTTCCAGGTCCTATGGAGAAGGGGCAGTTCTTGTTTAGAGCCTGGTGCAGGAACAGTTTATTTACATGGACCAGATGCGTCAGAGATAAGACACCTCAGCTCAAGCTTTTCTCAAGAGCAAGAGGTTTTCATTCTCTTTTAGAGCTCTTGTATTTAAAAAAATATATATATCATAACAAAATCTACATAAGATCACATTTCTAGAGAGACAGGCAGCCATACAGAACCAGCACTCTTAATCCAGCAGGGTGCTCAAATGCAGGATAAAGCCTGGAGCTTTGGCAGGCAGCTGCTTAAACGTGTTTGAAAATCCCTTGAGCACTTCCATACCTTCAAAAACCCAGCCAAGTGATTCTACAAGTTGAAATTTCCCTTGTTTACCACTGTTAGACATGTTTTAACAATGTTTCTGCCTTGTGCATCCTGCAAAAATGAGTTGGATTTCACCATTGAACAAGATATTGGTTTCATTAATTTTTATTTTGACTTCAGCTTCCAAGCAGATAAACTCATGAAATTCCCAAATAAAAATTTTATCATCTAGCAACAAATATCACTAAATTTCCTAGAAGAATAAAAGCCAGGTAATCTAAGACTAAATTCAAACAAATAGTAACTAGGATTGTTTACAATCCTAATTCCCAGTAAGAGATGTATTGACTTTAAATTTAGCGTTCACACAAAAAACAGCATGAAGGAATCTTCTTCACTTGCAGAAACAAAGCTGGATTGAAGTTCATCAATATCTTTTACTTTACTTAAATGTTAATTGAGATCAATTCATCCTACAGAAAGCAGCAGAGCTGCAGGGAAGAAGAAACAGAAGCCCTGGCAGGCTGTGGGTGTTTATAACTGGATATAATTCAGGCAGCATTGTCCCTACAGGCACACCCCGCCAGCCCAGTGTCCCAGAATCTCCAATGTTAAACAGTGCAGATCCTCACAGGCTTGGGATGAAGATTTTCACCTCAGGAATTCAAAGCATTCCCTTTGAGCACACTCCTGCTGGATTAATAAGGATTATCCACTGTCCTTCCACAGAAAGAAAAGATTAAACTCCTGCAGACAGCTCTCGAGGACACACCACGAAGGGGCTGTCCCAGGGGAATGGCAGTGACACCAAACAACCCACTGGGCACAGGGAGCACCCAGGCTGGCCCTGACCTGTCAGCTCCTGCCCAGCACTGCAGGACATGCCACAGTGGCTCCACTTTACAGACACTGCCTGGGAGATCTGCACACAGGGACAGAGATGGATTTCCTTGTGTCTGGTACCCTCTCACCAGAGGTGCTGCTCCAGTGTCACCACCAAGTCCTTGTTTGCAACTCCAGTCACAATCTGGACAGTCCTCAGATCCCAGTAACACAAGATTTCCAGGAAAGAAAAATTAATAACATTTAGCATCCTCTCTCACTTGTAAGTAAATAGGATCAAACAAAGCCCAGAGAGAATCTTAAAGCTACCACAATGCAGGATTTTAGCTGTGACTGAGCACCACAGTACCCAAAACAGCCACAAAGTCTGCTATTACCTTCTAGAACACGAATAGGAATTTTCACAGCTATAAATCTCTCTACCTTGTGCCATCTGGCATTGGGGATTTGATTTACATTAAACCATTCAGTCTGAACCAGTCTAGTTCCACAGAGCAGTAAAGATTTCCCTGCTGCATTTCATTTTCAGCTTACTGTGTTTTTAGGTTACAGACACCTCTGTCACCAAGCTCCTTTCATTTAATACAATGAAAGGGCAACTGGATTTCAAAACATCATGGATTGATTACTAAGAATCTCAAAGAGGTGCTTCCAGGACTTAGGGCAACATTATCCAAGCAACAGGAGCCAAATTTTTAAAGATATTTAAATACTTGACTTGACAGCTTCTCAGTACTACTTCAAGTATGGTCATAGACTAAAAAAAACATTGGTTGGAAAGACCCTTTGGGGTTTAACTCAACTTAGATCAGGTTGCTTAGGCCCACAAAAATGTCAGTGAGGAGCAAATCTCTTCACCCTGCCTGGAATCAGCCCAGTTCCTTTGGATCTAAAGCCACAACTGGAAGCTGGGGTGTCAAATGCGCTGCACCAACACCCCCAGCTCTGCCAGTGGGCAATGCAAGCACACCTGCCAGGGCATTTGTTACACTGTTTATCTATTTAATGCTCCTGCTCCTTCTAGGAATGCCACACGGGTTCATTTGGGACAGGCAGTGCACACAAACCCCAGGAGATTTTGCAGCTCCCCTCATTCCCACTTTGTTATGCAAACCCACAGAGCCTGGAGCTCATTGTCTCACCTCCATCCCTGTGCACTCATCACATCCCACAGGAGTGCTGCCCAAAACTGCCAGCACTTAATTCCCTACATTAGCAGAAGCTTGGAGTGAGTGAGAGTCTTAATAAGAAATCTAGGACAAAATGACTGATTCTGTGCCTTGGTCTGAAAAAACACAATAACGTGGGTGGAAGCAGACTCCGATTGTGATTTTACAAAGCCCAGAACACCTTTTGATCCGTGTTTTTCTGTCTTTTCTACCAGAATCAAAAGCACTGGGCCTCAAAGCCCCTCAAGGACCCCAGGTCCCTGATGGGTGTGCACTAGCTCAAGACTTGGAGCTTCTCAATATTTAAATTCCTTCAATAGCAGCTTTTTTCTGTGCAGAAAACTGCCCTCCCCAAGCACCTGCCCTGGCACAGCTCCCCAGGCTGCCACATGAGGACCACACAAGGTTAATCCAGCCCTGCCATGTGGATCCCATCTGCCCCCAAAGCACATGCCAAGCGCTAATGAAATTCTCTTGGGGACATCACTCTGGAGAAAGGAGTTTGTCAGTGCTGGACTTTCTTGTCCAATAAATCCTTCCAAGGTAATATGCTTGACCAGCACCCCACAATGGAGGAGGGCAAAACCCAGTGGGCTCAGACAAAAAAGTGTTGTAAGGGAAGCTGAACTCACCTCAGCCTCAGGGAGGCTGCAGGGTAACCTTGGGTTGAGACAAGGCATTTGCATTGGTGAATTGTCAGGTGCCCTGAGCCAATTAATAAAGAATCACATCTTCCTGAGTGAGCCAGATCAACTGGCAGGAACATACACACAGCTGAGCCCAAAGTATAAAAACCAGACAATTAAAAAAGTAAATTTGGAAGCACAGGCTTCAACCTGTGTACCCCTTCCTGAGCACCCTGACAGTGAGCACACAGAGACCAGGAACAGCCATCATCCCTGGATTTGGATCCAACCATACACTGCCATCACCATGTTAAGCTTCTGCTGCGATTTCAGCGTGTTGCTGCATCACTCTGCTAAATCAGACTCCCACCTCACACCAAACAAGTCAGCTGGAGGGTCACAACTGGCCTTGTGTGGTACAGCTACAAGAGCCTGGCCAGAGCACATTGAACTCTGACAGCCGCCAGGGAGGCAGCAGTGTCACACAACCTGGGAAAACCATCCTGGCAATCAGCCCTCCTCACAAAGGCTCACCCCAGATGGCTCAGACTATTTTTCCTCAGCTCTGAAATTGTGAAAACACCATTCTGAGAACACATTTGTGCCTTGTGCTCCACACCATTTTCCACTCTGCCTGCATCGAAGTGTGTGCACTGCAGCACCAAAAGCTTCCAAGCCAAACACCCAGAATCACTGTCATTAACTCTTTGGCCTCCTGCCACGAAGGATCAGGATATGAAACAGTCCCCAAAATGATATTAAGAACTGAGAAAGCAAAATGTAGTTCTACCTGTGTAGCAAGCAGTGGTTATTTATTAGAATTAAAGAACACTTACTGTTAGTGAAAATCCTTTTATACTTGTATCCCTGATCTTCTGCACACGTGGAGTTGGAATTGTCAGACTCCCAGCAGCAGAAACATCAATTTTTTGCATGTGGGTCACTTTCTGGGCTGTTCTTTCACCTTACAGCTCTGGAAACATTACTGGAGCTGTGGATTTCACAGGAGCCAGTCCCCAAGTGAAGTGTCTTTAAAGCACACTGCACAAGGCCTGGCTTCCTGCTGCCCCAGATACAGCAATTCCTCCGGGGAACGGCAAACAAGAATCTCTAAGAGGGTTTTGCTGTTAAATCTTTTCTTGTTAAGACGAGGAAGGGAAAATCTGCTTTGTGACAGTGGCACTGTGGGGAGTTCAAACCCAAGGGTCACAAAAGAGGCACACTGACAAGCTCCTTGCTGGAGGGGAGATTTAATACACAGCAAGTTTCCAATGGGAATCTTTCTCCAGAAAACAAAAAACCCCCAAACAATCCATCATACTTGCAGGCCTGCTGCCCTTTCTGAATTAGAATAAACAGCCACACAGAAAATGTGTGTAGTGACTGAAAAAACAGCCAGAAATGCAGCCTACAAATCCCTGGAGAAGGGAATTTGAGGCTGCCTCTAATTCCTACACACTGCCCTCGTTACGGAGCAGCATCGACAAAACCCAGCCCCTCCACCCACACCCTCACAGGAGGCACAACACAACTTTCCAGAGGTTACTGCAAACAAGGTGCTTTCAAGTAAAATAAATTTTGAAAAAGCTTGAAACAAACATTCCCTCCTCAGTTGTCAGACAAGTGCCCCAAACTCAACACCTCTTCCAAGAATCTGACTTTAAAATTTGAGCCAAAATGACTCCTTTTCCTTTCCTTTTTCAGTTTTCCAAGCATGAGACACTCAGGCTCAGCTCAAAAACTCCACTGCTGTTGTTTTAAACTAATAACATTTAAAATGGATTCTGACATAGGTATCTGCTCTGACAGCCACAGTAACAAGTTGAGAAGCAGAAATTAAAAACTTAATAAAAAGCTAATGTTAGAAAACAGAACATCTCCTGTTCCTACCTCTCTGCAGGGAGGTAAGGAGGTGGGGAGACACAGAACAAGACATGAAGCTCAAAGTCATTTTTCAACACTCTGTATTGAAGCCACCAGACATGCTGTGACTGGTTAACAACCAGAAAGGTAGGATGATCCCACCCTGAGAATGATTTTGGATAGCACTTGGCTACAAGTTTTGTAGATGAGGTGCTCACCCAAGGCAGGTCTTTTTCTGCTGTCACTCTGAACAGCTGAACAGGTTCTTTAAAAGCATCTGAACACATCACTGAAGGGAATCCCTGTCCATGCCCTGGGGCTGCCTCCAGCAGCCTGTGATCAGCAGGAAGGCAGAGCTAGGACGATTTCTGAATCAGCTCTGCCAGGAAGTCCCTGAGTTTGCACCTGTAATTCCTCAGGTATTTACAACAGCACTGGCACCCAGCCTCAGCCTTTGCAAGCACAATTTCACCTGCTCACTCCATAAACTACACTGGGAGTGGCTGGGGTGGGGGCCAGAGAGGTGGAAAACAGGCAGGAAATGAGAGAATGGCTTTTGGGGTGGCAGGAGCAGCTCCCATTAGCTGACACGCTCTGAGCCCAGCACTGAATCACTGACTCTAAGAACATACTGGCCTAAGGCCTGTATTCATAACACCTCCCAAAAATCCTCCACCAGGAGAAAAACACGAACAAAGATCATCCCTACTGGGAAAGAAATAACACCAGACATGAGAGAAGCACCAGACTTTGTTAATAAAAATAAATGCACATGGTCTATGAAAGGTTCTTTGGCTAAAGATCATTTTCTGAATTCCGCTGGCAGTTCTCACAATGTTTCATCATATCTAACTCCAGTGTGGATACCAGGAGTCAGGATGATTGACACAGGTTTAGGGAAAGAAGTGAAAATTAAGAATGCTGCAGGTTTTAAGAGGCATTCACAGGACAGCCACTTCCCAGCTAGTCAGACATGAGAATTTGCCTTAAGCACATCAAACAACCTGCTGAAAGAAACAGCAGCAACTTCAAAGAGCAAAAAGTTGTCTCAGCCCCACTAACAAATGTTTCTTCCTTTGCCATCAGGTGTGGGAACACTAATTAGAAAAGTTTACAAGATGTAACAGAACTATTTTTCAACCTTTAAGAGAAAATCTTCTGCTTTAACAGCCTGATCCCTGTTGCTGCTTCTGAGGGGGGCAAGGCTGCTCAGGTTTATCTTGTAAATGAGCTCGGACATTAATTATCACACACTGGGACAGACCTAGCAGCTGGGGTTTTCTTTGGGTTGTTTGTTTTGGGTTTTTTTCCATTTCACTTGTAAGACACCTGCTAGAGTTTATTCCATCAGACAACTGGATAATCTGAAAGCACACCATGCTGTAGTGCTCCCACAATGCTCCCACAAGTGTCCTCCATGAAGATTTCTGAGGATACTAACCTGGGCTAAGGAGAATCTGTGACAGATTAAAAGACATTAATTACAAGAATTAATTAGATTAAAAGCATCTGGGAGGAATCCATAGTGAAAAGTGAATCCATTCAGCTGATTCATAACAACTAGAGGGAAGAGAGGAATAGACATGCAACAAAGCTGGCGGATGATCCTTTGGGATAGGGCATGGATTTCCAGGACATGAAAATCTAAAGCTATTAGCAGTTGCAGAAAGCTCCCACAATGCCAAAAGCCAAGTAAAACTGTAAGCTGGTAGATTAAAAAAAAAAAAGGAATGCATCTTGAAGGAATGCAAACATTTCCAATTTGTGTTGACCACTGCAAAGGGGAAAAGCATCCACACTCACAGCGAGCTCCCTAAGAACATTTGTGGCTCAGCAACAAAAGAAGATACAAGAAATTATCAGAACAAACAGAGATGGTAAAAGACCCATCTAAAAAGAGTCTGGCCTGAGATAGGTACAGATATTTAACGTCTCTGTGTGTCTGACTAAAGCGGCACAGGGGAAGGAAGCGTGGCCGAGGTTCAGGAGCTCAGCAAGATCACGCAGAACGGGCTGGGAGCTATTGTAGCGCAACAAAATCGGGATAAACCAAGAGGTACAGAGCAGGCCAAGCTCAAACTCAACATAGGTCACATAATTAAACATTTAGACAGCTTGCAGTGAGATAGGACAATAATCTGATGCCGTACGCCGATGTAATCAAGAGCAGATTGTCCAAGACACGTTTAGCTCCTGGCTGGACACAGCAATGCCGGTGGCCTCAACACACCTCTCAAAACCATCCAGCCGTCAACAAACAAACGCAAGCAAACCCGAGCAGCTCCGTTCTCCCCGCGGGGGAACAGCCGGATCCGGCCAAACGCGACATATTCCCGGCCTTCCCTGGGAAATTCGGCCGCGAAGGAGGGGAAAATGGAGACGGACACAGGCGATGACAACGGCGCCGAACTGTCTGGTTATTGAGAACTGGAGCACACCCAGAGGCCCCGGACCCGCTGAGACCTAAGGGCGGGGGGCTGGAGTTGCCATGGCGACTGAGCCGGGCCCGGGCCCGTCCCGAGTGAGATCGCCATGACAACTCCAGCCCCTTACCCACCGCAGAGACCCCCCTCCCAAGCTCCTCCCCGCTCACCTGGGAGGGGCGGCGGACGCGCCCTCAGCACATCCCGGGAGGCGGAACCGGACGGAGGAGCGCTGGGCACGGACACCGCCAGCACTTCCTCAACCGGGGCACCGCGCAATAACGCGCCTCCCCATTGGCTGGTGGCAGGACACGTGACCAGGACCGTCACGCATGCGCAGAGAGATGCTCCGGTCCCCTGAGGCCACGTGGGCGGTGCCGAGTGGGGAACGCTGTCGGTAATTAACGGACAGGTAATTAAACGGGGCGTCCTTGAGCGCAGGCGCTTTGGAAGCAGAAGGTGGGGCGGGTTACGCCCCTGAGTCACCTGGCCGGAAGTTTCCCATAGACCTTCAAAGGAATAGTAGGTAGAAGTGTCATACAGTAGAAGGACTTGATGCCAGTAATGGTTCTCATTCTGAAATTAGAAATTCTTAGGGGTTTTGCCTTGCTGAAGCTCCATAAAGTGAGATGAGGCAGGATATTTCAGTCAGAAAGTACCAACAACGATTGCCTAGTCTAACTGCCTGACCAAAAGTTACTGTTTTTATTACGGGTTCAACTAGATGAACTGGAGGTTGGACTAGGTGATCTCTCCCTTCCAACCCTGACTACTCCATGATTATTATTAACCTTCCATTTCCTCAGTTTCCTTGCCAGCTGTTCCATTCAAATCAGATTTTCTCACCTTCCAACTAATTTGCCCTTTTTTTTTGCAGCCAGCATGGAACCACACTGTGCCACATCTCACACAAGGACAGCAGCAGCAGGAGCCTTTGTCACCACCTCTGATGTGTAAGAAGAACCCCTTTTCTCCTGCTTTTTCATCCTGGAGACAGGGGCTCAGAGAAGCACAGCAAGACAATAAAGGGGCTGGACACCACCTTTGGCAAGCTCTGCTGCCCTTCCCAGGATGATTCCATGCATTCCCATGCTGCACTCAAAGCTGGCCAGCACAGTACTGCCAGCCTTTAGCCAGTTTTCCAGCCAGCATTAACAAAATACCTCAGATCTCACCCTAAATTTTCAAGAAGCACTGACTGAGGTGTGTAGAGGGCATTTCCCCAGTACAGAGGTCAATGGGTCACTGCAGGCACAGATGTCCCCACCCCAGCACAGGCCTGACAAGTTGGACCTTCTAACCACTGGAAAGAGAATAATCTAATTGTTTGAAATTGTTCTAATTCTTTTAATTGTTTGAAAAAGAAAGCAGCAAATTTGTTTGATCCTTCTTAAATTGTTTCCTTTAATAGGAAGTGCTGCTTTACTCTACCTTGTGCTTCTGAAACAAACGTTTGCCTTCCAAAAATATACAGTGTACACATACTCTGTAGCTATAGATACAAACATTTACAAAGAAACAAGCAGGCTGGAGTGGAATAGCTTGGAAAAAAATAACACAAGGCCTTCCTGTCTGGCCCTCCCACAGCCAGAGCAGCTGGGCTCACCCAGCTGGAAACAGCTCCCGGCTGCTGCAAAACACGATTGAGGAATATCATACCCTTGGAGCAAAACAACTTCCACGCACTGCAGAAGTTTGGAATTGATGTTGCCTATTCCCATCCCCTCCTTTTGTCCCTGTAATCTGCCTTAGCATCTGCATCCCACATCCAAACCCACCGCAGCCCCCTTGTGCTGCCCGAGGGCCGATTCCTGGTGCGGGCGGAGCTCAGCTTTGCTCCAAAGAGGAAAATGTGGTTCCCAGGCATTTGGTTTTTGTCTGTGAGGCTTCCTCAGACTCAGGGAAGCTGGGACACTCTGCGGGCTAGCGGATAGGCCGGTATGGGAATGTCATTCCCGGGATGAAGGTCTGCACAGGGTGAGCCGGGAGTGCGGCGTGCGCGGGCAGCGCCGGGTGTGCGGCGTGCGCGGGGTATCCCAGGGGAGGGGTGTGGATGTGGGGGTAAAATCCTGGGGGCAGAGCCCCGTGGGTTGGTTGCTGTACTGGACCAGAAATCACCAGCTGGAGCAGGCTGTGGAAAGAAATTCAGAAAGGAAGGTAATTATTACAGGAACTTTTGTCATGGCTCTAAGGACAATTCACATCCAACTCACAGTGCTGCTGAGAGCCAAGAGTACAGGGACACAATTATGTTCTTTACAGCTCCCAGAATACTTTTTTCCCCTTTCCCTCTTTTTTTTAAGCTCTGTTTTTTTGTAAAAAGGCAAGAAGCAATTGAGCTTACAGTCAGGTAAAACGAGTGAGGAATTAGAGATGGGACAATTTAGGGGCAGGTTCCTTGCTGGAATTTAATTCCCTTTCCTGTGCCTTTGTTCTAACACAGGCTGGGCAAGATCACCTGCAGGTGGGAGCACTGAAGCCTCTTTCTGCAAGGAATCCAGGGAAGAAGCAGCCAGCCCTGTGTCACCTTTATCCTTGTGCTAAAGTGCACATGAAAAAAGGCCAAATTCCACAAAGACAAATTTTTAGAGGACATTTTGTCTTAGCAGCCCTTGAGTGTCTTGGAACATGCATCTAAAAGCCAACACAGCTACAAGAAGTCTCTTACTTGTTATGTGGTAGCCTGGAGCACACAGTCCTCAAGTCATCTGAAAAAGGACACAAGATTAACAATAAGGATAAAGCAGAAATTAGAGTGTTTTTACTCTCTGCTGTCCTCTCTAGGAAGGTCAGATTACTGAATAATCAGTAATTTTACTGAACAATTACTGATTACTGAATGATCAGTAACCTGTCATCATCATCATCTCAGCAAGAGATCCAGAATCCCTCCCTTAAGCCCAAAATCTCCACAAGAAAGAAAACGTTTCTCCATTTCACAAACTTTCCCCATAAATAAAGCTCTTTTATTGTATGTTTGACTTTTAAGACAGACAAGCCTTAGCAATACCAATACACCAACAAGTAACTGAGATATAAGAAGTAGAAGGTGTGACTCTGCCCAGTACCTGTTTTGTATTTGTTTGGGGGTTTTTAACCACTGCTACTTTAAAGAATGGGCTGGAGATTTTCTTGCTGGAATCTTATCAAATAGAAATTGCACCTTTTTTACCATCTCCAAACTTCTGCTAAAGTAGAATAGCTAGAACCAAGGAATTTAACAACATATCCTGTTGATAAAGTGTTTTCAGGAATAGCTTGAGAAAAAACTCCTGCCTTCATAGACAAACACAGCCCCAAAAAGCTGAAATATCTGGAACTGCAGCAGCTCCTTACACTGAATCACCTTCCACAGAAAGAGCCAGTGCTCAGAATATTCCAGCTAAGAACAAACACAGCTGAAATCAGGCCTCAGATCAAAACCCTCCGATTTCTGATTCTTCTTATAACACTCAGTTACTTTATAAAAGATTAGGAAGAAGAATATTGAAATTTGACCAGCAGCACTGGTTGACACAGGACAAAAGCATCACAACCCTGCTTAGGCAGAGGCCACTCTCTGCAGTTTGGTCTGCACTACATGTCCCAGCTGTTGGAGATCTTAAGCCTTATGGTATAAGCTAAAATTGCCCATTTTCAAGAGAATGTAACAAGAAGAAAGTCTGTGTGGCTGACCCTGCCCTGTGTTGGGCCACTTCCCTTTTATCTCTCTGCATGTCTTTTTGAAAGAACTGGCTTTGGAGACAGGAAAGCCAGACAAAAGCCATGTTAGCAGCCCTTTTTTACTGAGTTTAACTGAATTTGGACACTGTAATGGGGTCTCATTATAGGTGAGCTGAAGTCCCAGAAGTTTCAGTTGAAGATGTATTATTTGCTTTTCAAATGCTTTGTCTAGCACACCCACACAGAGGTTTCTGTGCTCCATGGCCGCTCCTCCAGCAGGCAAACTCAGAGAACTTAAACTGAAGCAAAATCAAAAAGTGCTTTTTAAATAGCTACAGGCAATTCTGAGGGGAGCAAAGTGACCCTATGCCAGACACAACCCCCTGGTGCAGAGTGCAGGGCTGTGGATCAGTCCCCAGCTCTGCAAAGCAATGCCTGACTCACCCACAGCAGTGATCTCTCTTTCCTTATTCTCCATCCAGCTATTTTTCCTAAACCTAAAGATTTTGTGCACTATCACTTTCTAAGAGGGGCAAACTACTAATTAGGCTGTGAACACTTTGATCTTTACTCCCCTCACCCGAAAGCTGCCTCTTACAACTTCTGCACCCTGGAAGAGAAGAATCCTGTGCCAGGTCTCTGCCAGCCCCAGAGACAACTCACCTCTGGTGCACAGGAGAGCTCCTGATGCCATGGCCACCTGCAAAGCCTGAGCCAGCCTGTCCAGGGCGAGTTCAATCTCTTTGGATGCATTGAGAGGATTGAGTTCATCAGACAGTCTGTTAATGTCCTCCACCAGAGGAACCACGTGGTCAAAGGGCACCAGCCCCAGGCGCCCATAAAGGTTTTTCTCTGTTAAATGACCCTGGAGCATCATAAGAACCTGCAGGACACTCAGATGCAGCTTGGAATACAGCTGGTGGCAATCCCTGTCTTCTCCTGAAGGCAAGTCCTTGGCAATTTTGTTGGGAGCATGTCCATTGGAGAGAGAGGCTTTCTTCTTCCTCTTGTAGGCCAAGGGCGCCTTGACGCACCAGCGGATCAGTCCGGTCAGCGGCGTGAGCTCCAAAAACCCTATGGGCAGGTTGGCTGCAATGGGAGTGTTCAGGAAGGTGATGAGGATCAAGCGAGGGTCTTCAAAGATCCAGGAGACAATCAGCTCCAGCAGATCTGAGGGAGGGATGAGGTCATCTGGAGATAGAAAAGTTATGGTTGGGTAAGCTGAGCCTTGCACAGGACTTTAATTTTACTGATTAGTTTCTCACACACACCTGTCCTACATTATCCCAATCACACTTCCAGAACCTCCCCAATTCTGCTGTTTCTCCCAAGACAATAGTTTGTTCCAGGAAAGATACAACTGTCTTCCTGGAACTTCCTTCCTGTCAACTTCAGCTTCCCCACCTATTCCAAAGACACCACCAAACAGAGATATTTATTCCCTTTCCCAGCAAAGCTTCTTTTGTCATTTTCTTCTCTGCCACCCATCATCTGCTCACTTTTTCACTAATTTCAGTCTCCATTTATCCCTTGCCACAAGAAGTACAATGGGCAAGGGAAATGGGGAAAACTTGTTGGGTGAAGAGAAGGAAGTGCAAATAACCTAACTCATTTCTTTTAATACTTTCTTACCTAAACAGACATGTCTTGTGGAAAAACACAATGCAACAACACACTCACATGACATGCAAAGGATTATAAGATTATGTAAAGCTTCAGGTGAGAAGTGAAAGATGGTCATGAACTTGACTACAGACAAGAGAAACCCTGACACATCATCCTGTCACAGTGGGAATGCTGGATTGAAAGAACAAGCTCCCTCTTCTTGTGTCACCAAAACATCTCAAATAAACGAAACTAAAAAATTACTTCCTATGACTCAAGTTATTTCCTTTCTGACATGCTGATGTAAAATATGCTCTGAGCTCTACCAAATACCTTATAAAACACCATAAAGGCTAAGCCTGAACTACTTCTTCACTCTCAGTAATGCCAAGCTGTTTATCTGGAGAAGAGTGTGCAAAGCATTTCCTTTATCAATAATACCATTTGCTTTTGTGGATTATAGGTGGTGGTGTTGGTATTTAGTATATGGTGGTTCTCTGGTCTAACATGAGCTTTTTGTGGCTGAGTAGAGCTAAATCAATCTAATTTTAGACACCTGAAAGTGTCTGAGCAACAACCTGAGACAGGTTGTATCACTGGCAGGTCACAGACACAGTTAAAGAGTGCACTGGAGTTATGCTGTTGATTGTGTTTCTCACCACTGCTCACAGAAATCCTGCTCCAGCTTGCCAACACTCAGAACTGGATTCTCCCGTTTTTGGAAGGGATCAGACTGAGAGGCAGCCCTGAGTCTCTCTCACTGACTGAGCAGCCTAGACAGATCAACTTTCACTCCCAGAGCTGCTCAGCCAACAAGGTCCCGTATCCTTTACCCTCTGTGGAGGACAACGCCCTTTGTGTCAGATACTCCTGGCTACTTCTCCAGCAAAGACTCTCCCTTGTTTCCCAGAGAGGCTGCAGACTCCAAATCACTCGAAGTGCCCAAGGCCAGGCTGGACAGGGCTTGGAGCAGCCTGGGATAGTGGAAGGTGTCCCTGCTCGTGGCAGGGGATGGAACAAGATCAACTTTAAGGTCCATTCCAAGCCAAACCACTCTGGAATTCTGTATCAGCCACAAACTGGTTATTTTTATACTCAATCCAGTGCCAGATGAGGCAACAGCCACACCCCAAAGTTGCTCCTGGCAATAATTACATGGTAACACCTCATTAGGATTCCTGTAGTTAAATCTCTTGCAACAGTTAATTCATGGTGCATTACACTGCACCTCTTACTTGAAAAGACACAGCTGGAAAACACTTACCTGAAGAGAGGTCGTAGAGAGCTGTGACTGATGTAATGAATTGGCAGCAGAAGCGAGGGCTGGCAGTGAAGATCTGCTTCAGGGTCTGGATGGAGCCTGGCACCAGGTTGCAGTAGTCATCGACCAGGGCTCGGGCCAGCCTCACACAGAACACAGCTGGGGTGCGCTGCAGGGACAGCACACAGGGGACACCAGATCAGACCCTGCCACAGGCTGCTTCAAAGTGTGTCCCCACCTTCCCCACATGGCACTGGGGTAGCTCCCTCAGCACATCAAACACCCACTCACACAGAAATAAAATCACTGTATTGCAACATTAAAATAGATGGTGATATTTTGAGTTTATGGTATCTGTGGCTTAAAATTGAAACCTTTTAGATCAATGTTTTGACTTAGAGATTTTTTTTGTTTTTACTACTTCAGTAATGTTTCTTCCCTATGAGGGTGGTGAGGCCCTGGCACATGCTGCCCAGAGAACCTGTGGCTTCTCCAACCTGGCCTGGAAGTGTTCAAGGCCACACAAGACAGGGCTTGGAGCTACCTGGGATAGTGGGAGGTGTCCCTGCTCATGGAAGGGGGTGGAATGGGATGAGCTTTAAGGTCCCTTCCATCACAAACCATTCTGTGATTCCATGATTCTAACACAGGTCTGGAGTTCAACTGGTTCAGTTGCCTTGCCTGATATTTTTAATGTGGAAAATATTCTGTGGAATCCTCATGTAACTTAAAAGCTGCCATATGAAATAAAAATACACCTTCTGCTATCCAGGTTATCCCGTCCTGTCCTCCCAAAGGCTCACCATGTGGGAGAAAAGGGACCCCAAGGAAACAGTGCTGCTGTGGTTCCCAGCACAGCCTTCCTGCTCTTGCCCCTCCATCAACTGTGACTTCTGCACATCCCACAAGGACAGCAGGAACAAAGCTGCACTTCCCAAAGCCCACAGAGGGGAATCTCACTGGGAAAGGAGAAGACAGAGGAGATCCCCAACCTACTGCATTCATAGAAGACAGACACAGGTATTTTGTGCCCAGATGTCAAGATGGGTTTCCCTCTTCCACATACAAACTTGCACATTTATTTCCCAAACTCCAGAGGAAAGGTTTATTTCCCAAACTCCAGAGTCAGCTTGCTCAGGCAACATGACCATAACTGCCAAGGTTTGCTCTCTGTGTTGGTCAAACCACTGAGCCCTTTCAATATGCAGGGTTTGGGGGGGATTACTAAAACTTTCACTGACAGTAAAAGAACCCCACCAAAACAATTTTTTTTCTTCCATCACAGCACATGAATGGATTGGAAAAACTCTTCCTGATGCCAGAACACAGGAATGGACACAGGGGCAGCTGAAACTGCCAGGGAGGAGCAGCTGACTGTGACCAGCTGTGCCTCAGTTCACTATGCCCACCCTGGAGTATACCCTGACCCCTCCTCCAAGGCATCCCTGCCTGCACAGGAGCTGTACCTGCAGCCAGAAGGCAGCACACTCCAGCACAGGAACCCTGCAGACAGCCACTGCCATGGAAACCAGCTTCCCCAGCAAAGCCATCCTGCTGTCATCTGCTTTGTTCCCTTGGGGGCTGAAGAGAGATGAAAAGATGACCTGCCGGACTGAATCCTTGGTCTGCTCTTGGAAATAATTGCACATGATCTCAAGGAGCTGAAGTTCCTGAAGTGGGGTCAGTCTCTGAAAGAAAACAAAAGCAAAGCTGTAAAATAGACTGAGCCTTTTGAAGGACCACAAGCCAAGTGAAAAGAACAGTAAAAGCTGAGAGCTTCCCTTTGGGCTGGCAGACCCAATCTTCATGCACAGCAAACACATTCAAGCTTCTTGAACCACCACTGCATTTATCTGGTGACACCGAAAAGCTCCAGCTTTCATTTGAACATCTGGATATCCAAAGCTGGTGATTGCTGCACCTGCAAGTGCTGCCCACCAACTGAGAGATAAGACTGACATTGCTGGGGGGGAAAATATTTCCCTCCTCTGCATATAATAGGACTGAGGACACTGCTTGGGAGCTGGGGGAGCAGAGCTGGACTCCGCAGCACTGAAGGCTGCGGGGCCATGTACCCCATAGTCACCAGCAGCTGTGGCTTCTGACTGCTCTTCTCTGAGCCCCTCATCCCACCTCCAACCCATGCACACCCAGAAATCCTGGTAGAGCCCAGCTGCAGCACTCGGGGGCTGTGGGCAGTCCCCAGGGCCTCGAGGTCCACCGCACCTCCTTGGGGTGGTGTGGAATGCTCGCCAATCCATCAGGGACTTGACACCAGCCCCGTCCCTGCCAAAAAACTTGAGTTACCAGCAGCCCAGGGACCCCGTGTTGCCGTCTTGGGGCCTCAGTGTCCAGCAGCAGAGCCTCAGCGACCCAATCCTACCCATCTGAGCCCTCAGTCTCCAACAGCAGCCCACGCCGCAGGGAGCCTGTCCTGCTCTGAGGCCTCAGGCTCCAGCCAGGGATCCTGTCCTGAGCTCCTGGGGCCTGCCCTCCATCCCCACTCGCCTGGGCTATGTGCCCCCCCCACCTCCCGGGCCCGTCCCGCTCCGCCCGGGGTGTGCCTGCCGCACCTTGGGCGGCGCGCCGCGCTCCTTGGGGACCTGGAAGAGGAACTCCTCGAGCAGATCGGTGGGGCCCTTGTCCACGAGCGGCAGCGGCGCGTTCTGCAGCTGGCTGCTGAAGTAGATGTCCAGGTGGTACAACACCTCCTTGGCGGCGCTCAGCGCGTCCCGCCGCAGCAGCGAGTGCCGGATGTCGCTCATGGCCCCGGCCCGGCCCGGTCCCGGCCCCGGCCNCATGGCGGGGAGCTTGCCCTGAGGGACTGAGACAGAGAGTCTCAACCTTGGGTGGAGCCTGGCCCTGAGGGGGTCTTGGCCCTGGAGGCTGGTGCTGGGGTTAAGTCAAGGGGTCTCAGTCTGGAGGGATCTGGATGTGGGGGGATATCGGCCCTGGGGGTTGGTTCTTGGGCTGCCTCAGGGGCTCTTGAGTTGTGAAAGAAGTGGCCCTCGGGGGTGTTGGTCCTGGGGCTTAGCCCTGGTGGGAGTATTGGCTCTGGGGGGTCTTGGCAAGAGAGGGGTCTGATCTTTGTGTGATCTTGACCCAGAAGTGGTGTTAGGCTCTGAGACTCTGCCTTGAGGGGGTCTTAGCCTGGGTGAGACAGGATCTGGGGGGACCTTGTCTCAGGAGGGTCTTGGTCCTGGGTCTGACCCTTGGTGGGGCATTCCTGACCTGAAGAGGGATTGACCGTGGAGGGTCTTGGCTGGGAAAACCTGGCCCTGGGTCCAACCTGGGGAACCTGTTGGGGGGGTTTTAGGCCCAGCCCTGATCTCACTGTAGGGGGCAACCCTTCTCTGGAGGGTGCTTGGCTCCAGGGGAAGGGGACAGGGCCCTCCAGCCCCCTAAGGATCGCTGCACACTGCAGGGCCTCTCCTGGGAAGCACAGCAGCTGCCTTTGGAGGCCAAGAGCAGCGGGACAACAGCCAAGGCCTCTGGAACAGCGCTGTGTGAGCTGTGGGAGTGGGTGGGGTGGAGGGCTCCCACCTCCCTCAGCACTGCATGGCCCTCCCAGGGATGGGGCCTGAGCCAGGTGACCTGAGAAGGGTCTGGGCATGGGCACCATGGCAGGGATTTGTTATTTTTTTGGGGACTTTTGGCTTCACATGCAAAGACCACACTGGGATGGCTTCTGCTGGCCCCAGCACACTCATAGCTTGTTGGAAAAGTAGGGTGCTGGATGGGAATGAGTCGTGTTGGTGAAATAAACACTTCTTAAGAGAATTTGTATCTGGTGATCAGTGAGAGCTGGCCATGCCATGTATTGGGAAACTGATGATCCCCACAAGAGGTCTTTGGGATTCATTTCACCTTGCAGAGCTCTTGTTGGCATTTTAATCCCATCTCGGCCTTACCTGTGATGGGAGGCATTGGCAGAGGTTGAAAGGGCTCCTTTTTCACTGAGCAGACCTCTGCTTCCGTGAAAAATGCCATATGGAGCCTGCGGCCTCACATGATCCTTGGCTGGGCAGCCACTTGGCAAGGAGAGAGTGTCCCTCTCCATAAATGCAGGTGCAGATCCTTCCCCTTCCAGAGTCCTTGGACAACATCAAAGGTAGGTCCTGCTCCCCTCTCTTCCCACACCCCCCAGGAGCTCCTCTTGACAGTGTCACCTCCTCCAGCTCAATTTTATCACAAAGCTCTGCTGGGCCAAACCTGGGTGCAGCTCAGGGATGAATATGCCCCTTGTAGGTGCTTCTGCCTGGGAGGTTCAGGGGCTGCTGTGCTCTCCGGGTGTGGGGAGGATTTATGGGGCTTTGGGCAATTTTTGGTATGATCAAATCATGACATTGCCAAATTGCGGTGTTATCAACTGAAGGGTGTTAGAGGGAAGAGTTCACAGCAAGAGTGCGAGTGGGGAAAGTGAGGATTTAACTAGAGCAGCTGCCCCAGAAGGGAAACTGAGCCTAGGGCCAGCAAATCTTTCCTCAGGCTGAGATTTAGTCTGCCAAAAGCTGGAGCGTTTGCCCATCCTCTCAGCCCGTTTATCAGGCTCTGGGTGAGTTCAGGCATTCAGGAACCCAGGCTTGGGCAGGGCTCAGGGCTCAGATCCCACATGCTGGTGAAATATTACCCCAGGCAGCAGAGTGCCACGGGAAACACTTCCCAGACACCTTTCCCGGTGAGTGGTAGCTGCAGCACTGCCTTTGCAGAGGGTCCTGAGGGAGCCATCCTGGGTGAGGATGGGGCAGGGGCACTGCTGGAGGGTGGGGGCAGGGGAGGGGAAGGTTACCCCAGGTAAGGATGCTCCAGGCAGTGAGGAAGGTGGGGAGGGGTGTCAGGGAGGATCTATCCCTTGCTCTGTTCCAGCACAACTGCTGTAGGGTCTTTGGGGTCCCTGCCAACTGATCCAGGGAAAGGTAGAAAAGGCACAAGCCAAGGGATTTTGGGGTCTCCAGCCACTGCCACCAATCCCTGGCCAGAAGAGGTGTCCAGACTGAGCTCTTCCTCACGGGGAATGAGGAAGTGACTGCTCTGTGTCACCCTGAAATGGCATTTACTTGTTTGCCAGTGAATTTTCCACTCCAGCCTTGTGATCTGGCCTCCTTCCAAGAGGAACAGGTAGGATGGGGCCCCATGCAACAGAGGTGTACAATTCCTGCATCCTGGTGGTTCACCAGAAAACAGACACCTCCCAGTGAAACCAGTATGGCCAGTGGGAACATCCTGCTCATCCCTGTTGTCTGTCCCAAATCCCTCTCCCAGCCAGGAGGGCTGAGCTCCTCCTGCACCTCTGCATGGGATGGCAGCCTCAAGGCTGGTGCTGTCGCTGCTGGTCGCAGCTCTCCTGCTGCACGTGGCCACCACACTGAAGGTCGGCGCCTTCAACATCAAAGCATTTGGGGACACCAAGATGTCCAACCAGACCATCGCAAATATCATCATCTCTGTGAGTCGAAGGGAGAGGAGCAGGCCTGGATGTGCTCTGCCCTTTGGGATGCAGCCAGCTTGGGCAGTGGGACACCTGCACCATCCATCTATCTATCCGACCACCCATCCACCCATCCACTCATCCATCATCCATCCATCATCCATCCATCATCCATCATCCATCATCCATCATCCATCCATCCATCATCCATCATCCATCCATCATCTATCCATCCATCCATCCATCCGTCCATCCATCCATCCATCCATCCGTCCATCCATCTGCTCTTCCCCCATCAAAATCTCCCACCTCAGGCCATCTCCACCCTAGCTGGTCCCCAGTCAAGGCTGGGTGATGTTTGATGCTGCCCAGGTGATGTTTGAGCAGCTGCTGGGTAGGTGGGTGGTGGACAGACAGGGCCCTTCCAAGCCAGAGCACACCAACACAGGAGTCCCCTCCCTGGCCCTGAGGTCCCTGCTGCCCTCCCATTGCCAGCCTGGGAGCCTTTGCAGCCCAGAACAGGCAACCACAGGTGCCCCCCAGAGCAGCTCCTGGCCAGAGGAGAGCAGCTCTGAGCTTGTCCCCCCAGATCCTCTTGGAGTACGACATCATTCTGGTGCAGGAGGTCCGGGATGCCGACCTGAGTGCTGTGAATGACCTCATGGACCAGCTCAACAGGTGACCCCAATGGCTTGGTGTGGGAGTGGCCACAAAGGGGATTCTGGGATGGATTCCAGCCATGGATGCCAAGGCACCTCTGGCTCAGCTGGAGAGAGTCTGATGGATGCTGGGAAACACCAGGAGCCTCCTCTCACCCTCTCCACAATTCACCCCCAGTTCTGGGAGACACCCATACAGCTTTTTGGTCAGCATCCCCCTGGGTCGGACCAGCTACAAGGAGCAGTACCTCTTCATCTACAGGTAAGGGATGCTGCCAGGTGTCACCTGCTGCCCTCCCTGGAAGCCCCCAAAGGGGATGGGTACCTTGGAGGCCCTGGCTGTGGCAGGAGCAGTGCTGGGGGCTGTTCTGCCCTCCTCCCTCAGGTCAGACATGGTCTCCGTGCTGGGAAGCTACTACTATGATGATGGCTGCGAACCCTGTGGGACTGATACCTTCAGCAGGGAGCCCTTCATTGTGAAGTTCTTCTCACCCACCACACGTGAGCAGAGCCAACATTGGGGGATGCCCAGACCTGGCACAGGGTCCCTTCCACTCAGGGCTGAACCCAAATCTGTGCCTGCCAAGCACGAAGGGGTTGCAGGCCTCCACCAGGGTCCCACCCATGGGGTCCCAGGGGTTCTGTCCCTGCCCAGCATGGCCAGCAATGCCTGCTACTTCCCATCATGTGCCATCTCCTACCAATCACCTCCCATCACCTGTCATCTCTCACCATGAGTTCTCTTACCGTGAGTTGTGTGCCATCTCACATCTCCAGCTGCTTCCCATTGTGTCCTACATCACGTTTTGTGCTACCTCCCACCTTGTGCCACCATCTGGCTAGGTGCCATCCCCCATCACGTACCATCTCCTATCATCTGTCATCCTCATCCCTTCTATCTCCCATCATGTCCCAATTCCCACTTTGTTCCACTGCCTACCCCATGCCATCCTCTCCACCTCCTGAGAACCTCCTTAGGGCACACACACTATCCCATCTCCTGCCCAAAACCATATTGGCTTGGAAATGCTAATGGGTAACAAGCTGCAAACCTCAAACAATGCACAAAGGCATGCAGCTCCCCACTGGAATTTCCAGTCTGAGGGACAGCACCAAGCTCAACATACCCTTTCCCTTCAACTGCTCTTCCTGGCCAGTAGCTGGAGCTTGGCCTGGGACGGTTTCCTGGGGTTCCCATTCCCTGCTTGGGGGTTGCACCCAAGCCTGGGGCTGACGGTCAGCTGTCCAGCAGACGTACAGGAGTTTGTGTTGGTGCCTCTGCATTCTGAGCCCAGTCATGCAGCACAGGAGATTGATGCACTCTACGACGTCTACACCGATATTATCAACAAGTGGGGAACTAAGGTAAGCAGCATTGGGGAACTTGGCTCCTCCACAGGGCAGCCAGGTGGGCAGGTGGGATGAACATGTCCCATGGGAGGCCCCTTGTACCCATCAGAGTAAGCGCCAGCCCAGAAGTCTCCAGTCAGGGAGCTGCTGGATGGCTCTCCTGCCATTACAGGAGCTTGTCCTTGCACGCTGGGTCACCTCGGGGGGTTTGTAGCCATCCCTTAAGACTTTAGGGAGCCCTTGCTGCCCTGTAAGGTGTGTGAGCCGGGACTCAGTGCTCTGCCCTGCAGGACATTATCTTCCTGGGTGATTTCAACGCTGACTGCTCCTACGTGACCAGCTCCCAGTGGCCGTCCATCCGCCTGCGCTCTCTCCGCGCCTGCGAGTGGCTCATCCCCGACAGCGCCGACACCACCGTGGCCGACACCACCGACTGCGCCTACGACCGGTGTGTGCCATGGCAGGGGCTGGCATGGGGGGCTGGCAAAGGGAGAACTGATGGGCACTAATGCCCCTGTGATACCTCGGCAGCATCGTTGCCTGTGGCACTGCCCTGCACCAAGACATTGAGCCTGGCTCCGCCACCGTCAACAACTTCGACAAGAAATTCCATCTCCAGATCAAGGATGTGAGTGAGGGGCTCGGTGGGGCACAAGTCCACCAGCATTGGGATCTCCCCACCATAGCTCCTGGGATCATGGGAGGGCTCCCTGTTCCCAAGGGTGCACCTAAGGGCAGCCTGACCCCAGCTGTTGTACCAAATCAACCCTCCAGACAGAGCATTTTGGGGTATGGTCTAAATTTTGGGGGTTGGAGTGGAGCACTGGAGTCCCAGCCAGCCATGACAGTAGATCCAGATGAGCTCAGGGTTTATGAGTTGACTCTGGTCAGGGTGACACTGTTCTCCTTCCCATGCAGGCTTTGGCTGTCAGTGACCATTTCCCAGTGGAGGTGACTCTGAAAGCCCACTGACCCTGTGCCCACACCAGTGGCTACCAGAACACCTCAGCATACACCTGCATCCCTCGTGGGAGCCCATGCACCACTGGTGCCAGCCAAGCTGCCCACTGTCCCTGCAAGGAGTTCTTGGGCTCTTGTGGAAGTGTTACACTTTCTGCTTCCATTAAAAATGAGCCATTTCTTGCCTCTGCAGCTCTGGAAAGGAGGTCCTTTCAGTCTCTACAGCAGCCCTTGGTGCCCCAGCCCTGCATCCAGAGAGCCAGGGAGGTCTCCAGGGCTGGGGGACGATCAAGAGACCTGAACACAACCTGGGGTGGTGAACTCTGCTTCCCTCTCAGCTGCTGGTGCCAAAAGCTGGAATTCTGGGAAGGGGCTGGGGGGCTCCAGGCTTTTCAGGCTGCAGTTCTTCTGCCAGCTCACAGGGCCACATTGTGACAGAGCCTGCCTGGCTGTGGGGCTGCCGGAAGGGTGCAGGGAGGATGTGAGTCAATTCCCAGGGGGTTTGGTGCTTCCCAGGGGGTTTCGGTGCCGACACAGCACTGAGGGACATGGGACTCATCCCGAGACTGGGTGTGAGGGTACAGAACCTGGCAGCACACATGAGAGCCTGGCAAGTCCTGGCACGAGCAGCTGTCACAGCCACCTGCTCCATTGTCATCCTGGGGTGATGCCATGGGCCATGGTGATACCACGGACTGGTATGGGGAATGACAGCCCTCCTGGGGCTACTTTGGATCACCAGTGGGGCTGTTCTGGGCAACACTGGGGCTGCTAAAGGGGTTTGCAGCCATCCCGTCTTGCCATGACTGGTGGTGCTCACCCGCCTGACCCAGACACTGGCCATTTCCTTCTCTTCCCTCTAATTACACCGTCTGAATCACCCAATTGAGGCCAGCGCCCTTCACCTCCTGGCCGGCCCCCGTGCCCACTCTGTGATCCGGGTGTCACCCCAGATGGCAGCCCCCTAAGTCCCACATACCCATCCAGGTCCACGGGGATGCCCCAGCATTTCCAAGTCTCCCTGTCTGTCCTTTGCTGTGTCAGCACAGGAATAGCTGGGCTGGCCCCACCCTGTCGCCCTGTGGGATTTTTGGTTTCCCAATGTGGGAAGGAGCTCAAAGTTATGCCAAAACCCCCACGGGGGTGTCCGACTCATCCTGCTTTGCCGGCACCTCCGCTGGGAATAAAGCCGCCCGTCCTGCTGCCGGGAGGGCAGAGGTGCTGCACATTCAGCAAGGTAAGGACGGATCCGGGCTCAGCACCTTCAACTGCCAACGAGGTGGGACTGGGATGAACTGGGACAAGCTGGGATGAGGCAACTTACCCCAGCAGTGGGGGCTGTGGTGAAGTTTAAGGATGTGGAAGTCTGGGGTGCCTGGAATGCTGGCCGTGGTGGATGGGGCTGGTGGGCGGTGAAGATATCCTGGTGGGGGAGTGGATCTGGGAGATTCCTGGAGCTGGAAGAGGCAGACTCACAGTGGTGGGACAAGATTTATCTTCTTCTGGGACTGGTGAGCTGGCAAACTGCTCACACCAGCTCTGCAGCCTGCTCTTTGCAATGCCCACCATGACACACTCTCACATACCAGGACTTAGGAAGGATCTACATGTTTTTTCCTCTACCCCAAACCGAAAACTGTGTTCTGAGTTCATCTCCCATCCCTGTATCCCTGTGATCCAGTGTCGATCCTGGAAGAATGGGGACTGTGACACTGGAATTGTGCCTACTAGCTGTGGCTCTCCTGTGCCCAGCCACTGCCATGTTGCGCATTGGTGCCTTCAACATCCAGGCCTTCGGTGACACCAAGATGTCCAACAAGGAAGTGGCAGAGATCATCATCAACGTGAGTGCAGCCAGTGCACCGTGGGGATGGGCTGTGTGCTGGGACAGACCCCCAGCATGGCTCCTGGGGACCTTTGGGGAGGTGCCTAGGGATGGGATGGCATTGAGTGCTGGGGATGGCCTAGGCAGATGAAGGCTTGGTGGGGTGTCAGGCACAACCCACAGTCCCTCTGAGCCCTCCCTGGGGACATCTGCCCTGGCATCAAGTAACATGTAAGTGCCCATAGTGCTGAAGCCAGAACCAGGTGCCTGGCTGGGAGATTGGTGGGAGACTGGCCCTGAGCTGTCCCTCCTGGCCTCACAGGTCCTGCTACGCTACGATGTGGTGCTGGTGCAGGAGGTGCGCGACTCCGACCTCAGCGCCGTCACCGAGCTCATGGAGCAGCTCAACAGGTACAAGACAGGCTGGGACTGGGATGGCAGCACCAGCAGGGAAAGCCGAGATTCCTAAGCAGTAAGAGGCAAAAAA
Source organism: Anthoscopus minutus (assembly GCA_013399455.1). NCBI lineage: Eukaryota > Metazoa > Chordata > Aves > Passeriformes > Paridae > Anthoscopus > Anthoscopus minutus. The sequence goes on from VWYI01003887.1 coordinate 138,532, forward strand.
AAAAAAATGTTGTCCATCAACACAGAGATTATTTTGTGAAAGAAGAATAGGAGAAATGTGCTGGGGCAAGGAGGAGGCACTGAAAACAACACTGGGAATAACCCAGTCAAGGGAATGGAGGTACAAGTGATCAAATCCCTTCTGAAAGCTGTCAGTTCACCAGAGCATGAAGGATGGAAAGGAACTACAGCTCTGGCAAGCTGTCTCTAAAATCCAACAGGACAGGGCAGAAGCAAGAGAGGGGGAGGAAAGGACAGGGAGACCTTGCACCCCAGGACCCTGTGAATGGCAGGGGCACCCCAGGAAGGACCCAGCAATGCTTTGAGGGAGGTGGTTCTGGCACCCTAGGAGGAAAAGGGGCTGCTGGAGTGGGCTAAAACTGGCCACAGCAGAGTAGCAGCCCCTCCACAGCCCCTCCACTAGGTGCTGACCCTGTTTTGAGAGAGGGCACGGCTCAGGACCATGAGGAAGCTGCTGCTGCCACGTTGAAAGGCAGCTTGTGTCCTGAGCAGGTGCACCCAGCCCATGTCCTCGCCCCTTCCGCGTCCCCTCCAGTAGGCCACAAAGCAGCGAGGGTGACGCTGGGTGCTGCAGAGCCCCAGGCTGCTCACTGACCTAATTTAGCTCTGCTGCAAATGAAGGTGAGGAATGTCCCTGCAGAGAAAGGGTGGCAGGAGCTGCCCCATTATGCTGCACCCAAGGAGCCACCTGGGGAAGAGGCATTGGTGGCTTCAGAGCTGCTATACCTCATGTCACCCCACAACCAGGGCACAGTGACCCACGGGGACTGTAAAAGCAGGACCAGCTGGTGCAAATCCTGGGGCCACGCAGCTCCTGGACATGCCAAAGACAATCCAGGATGGTCCCAGCCACATCACTGTCCTGCCTTTGTGTCTCTGCAGCGCATCCACATCCCCATACGACTACGAGATCAGTGGCCCCCTGGGACGGGAGAACTACAAGGAGATGTACCTGTTTATCTACAGGTAACGGGGCTGGCAGTGTTGCTGCCTGTGCCCTGGCACTGCAGGGCCACCAGCATCACAGAGAGGACACAAGGGGCTGTGCCAAGTCCCATGGGTCACTATCCTTTTGTTCCCACAGGACAGACACTGTGTCTGTGGTGGACACCTACCAATATGAGGACCCCCAGGATGTCTTCAGCCGGGAGCCATTCATCCTGAGGGTCTCAGCACCCAGCACCAGTAAGTGGGGGAACAAGTGGCTATGGGAAGTGGCATAGAGTGGCTGTAGGGCTGACATCCTTCTCCCCTGGCAGAGGTGGAAGAGTTTGTGCTGGTGCCCCTGCATTCTGCCCCACATGATGCTGTCGCTGAGATTGATGCGCTCTACGATGTCTACCTGGCCATCATCAACAAGTGGGGGACGGATGTGAGTGCCACCAGCACTGGGGGGGCACAGAGGTTGGGCACTGAGCCCCAGGGACTGTTTGACCCACACTGGGACCCTACTTTGAGGGGAGTGCAGCTGCTGCAGGAGCTATGGGGTGGGAACCCTGCTCCTGCCCTGTGACAGGGCGGTCCTTGCCACTCCCTTGGGAGGGCTTGTGGCAGGAACAGCCCATCACCCACATCACGAGCCTCCCATGTCCCCTGCAGAACATGATGTTCCTGGGGGACTTCAATGCTGACTGCTCCTACGTCCAGCCGAGTGACTGGCCATCCATCCGCCTGCACACCAGCGACATCTTCAAGTGGCTGATCCCCGACAGCGCCGACACCACCGTGGGCAAGTCAGACTGTGCCTATGACAGGTGAGCTGGCATCACTGCCTCTTCCCTCGCAGCCCAGCCAGCCCCTGCCTGCCCTGCACTGCCAGCCAGGGCAGGAGTGGCACCCACTTCCCCTGCAGGATCGTGGTGTGTGGCAGCAAACTGAAGAGAAGCATCGTGTCCAACTCAGCGGGCATCTTCAACTTCCAGCGCGCTTTCCAGTTGGACCAGGAGGAGGTGAGCCAGGATCACACATCTGGGGCTCTAGCAGGCACCAAAGCTGAGCTGGCCCAGGCTTCAGGGCTGTCCTTGTCTCTTCGAGGGGCTCAGGGTGACAAGGAACCCAAGGGTGAAACGGGATCTGGGGTCACTACCTCTCCCCATTGGGAAGACGTGCACAGGGTTTTTTATGGTCTTCCATGGGCAGGACTCAAGGTATGGCAACCCAAGCCAACCTTCAACCACCCATGACTGGCATAGAGGCCAGAGATGAGACATGGGGGTTTGGAGGGCAGGTGGTCCCCTGTCACTGCCCATCCCAAGCCATGCCTGGGCACCTCTCCATGAGAGGTGCCAAAACTGGAGCCTTGTGTGTCGAGTATCTTGGGGCTGGGGACAGCACACCCCCTCCAGCAGGCAGAAGGTTCTGGCAGGGAAACTGACTGCCCTGCCAGCCCCAGCAGCACAGCAAGGGGTGAGTGGCTCACTGAGCATCTCCTACCTCTTCCCTCCTCCAGGCCCTCGCAGTCAGTGACCACTATCCAGTCGAGGTGAAGCTGGCAGCCTGAGCTCCTCCTGCAGCCACAGACCAGGATCCAGTTCCAGCTCCCACCACCAATCCCCACGAAGATGTTCCACTCAGCCCCATCCACAAGTCCTGTGCATGGGCTGTCCTAGATCCCGGTCTGGAGAAGGATGGCAGCTGGCTGTGCCCAGACCCCCTCAGCCCACCACAAACCAGAGCCTGGGGACAAGCCACCAGCCAGGACACTGTGACCGCAGACAAGCCATGGAACAAAGCATCCATCTCCTACCTCAAGGAAGATTTATTGACAAACCTCATTTCATAATTAACTGTTGGATAGGAGGGAGGACATCCAAGGACCATCAGGCTCCAGGCCACAGCATATTGAGACCCCGTCCCTGTCCATTCCTTGGGGGGCTGAGTGGGCTCTCCCTGCCCTTGGGGAAGGCAGCAGTGGTGTCAGGCACTCTAGAGGCACAAAGGGAAGGGGCAGCTGGGGCAGCTGTGGGAGCAGGTGGCACGTCACCGACTGCTGGCACTGCAGGTGGCTCTGCTGTGAGACCAACAGCTACTGCAGCGTTTCAGAGGTGACTCAACCTCCCAGGGACCAGCTGGATCCTCAGCTCTTCCTCTTCTTCAGCATCTCCATGTACATGCGAAGGGACTTCTGGATGGACTCTTTTGAGACGAAGGTGATGAAGTTCTTGATGTCTTCCTCCCGGTGAGCTACCAGGCGGTCCAAGACTGCCTTCCTCATCATGGTCTTGGTGAGCTGGCGGGCATGGTCTGCAGAGAGGACAGCAAGGATGAGGAACATACCCTGTCCTCACCCCTGACCAGCTCCCAGTGCCACCAAATGCAGGTCTAATGGGGAGGGATCACACAGCAAAGTGCTTTTGAAAGCAGCAGGGAAAGGGATAAGAAAGACCCACCAGCTAGGAGCTGAACTGGATAAATTCTCATACAATAAATTATGGTTATACTGCTCAGTGGGGAAATGACTGATCTACTGGCAAACATGACAAGAAGTTGTGTACCTCCCTCTCTCTGAGCCCTCCAGAGCCCAATATCCACCTCCAATACACACCAGTAGCCAAACAAAATTCGTTCTTGTTTGAAAGTGCTGTGGCTGTAAGCTCCCCTGAACCAATCCCTTCAATCCCTGCAAGACAGTCTGCTCCTGCCAACCACACTGTACAAAAGCCAGCAACACTTCCCTCGAGCTCATCCCTAGGCCTGTGCCATTCCACATGGATATGCAGATGCTGCTGGAGCAGCAGGGGCTGGTGAAGCTAACTGGGCTTTGAGCACACATCTGCTCACACCCAGGTGCAGTTGATGTGGCAGCACATCTGCTGCAAAGATGTTTTTTCATGCACTTAGAGACCAGGAAATGAGGAGTGACCCCCTCCATCCACACACTGGGAACCCTGAACTGCTCCAGCACCTGGGTGCTGAAGCCACCTCCACCCAGACACAGCTTTGAATTAGGGGAAGGATCTGCACAGGACCTCCTGTTAGTTAGGAGAGGGCACAGGTGAGAAATGCTCCCCAGTCTGGGGGGTGAGGTATCACTCTACTACCAGGACAGCAGGGAGGACATGTGGCATGGGCTACGACAGCTCAGATCTGTGGAGAGCCCTCTCCCAGCCCAGGAACCTTGCGCTGCAGTCACAAAGCAGCCCAAACACACTATGCCTGTGCTGTCTGCCTGTACTCATCCACGCCCCCATCACTGCCATCCAGAGTGCCAAGAGTTGATTCAGACCACAAAAGCAGCCTGGCAGCCACCCAGGAGCTCTCACTCAGCCTGTTCACTGAGCTCCTGGGCTAACACCTCCACTGACAGAGATGCAGTTTGTCTGTGGAGCTCAGACACTCCCAGACTGACTCAGCAGGGCTGGCAGGATGAGCTAAAGCCACTGTTAGCCTACAGCTGCCGGTACTGCTGGGCTGAGCTTTCCAACCTCCCAGCCATTCAAACCTCCCCTTCTAATGGAAACTGTTACATAGCTCCCAGGCACCAGCCGTGGCATCTGCACTTCCCACTCAGACCAGGCCCCCTCCTCTTCTGCCAGCGATTTACCAGGAAGGGCCAGCCACTGTGCCATGACAGCTGCAGCCCTCTCCATGAGCTTCTCCTCTGGCACCAACTCATCCACGATGCCCAGCTTGAGGGCCTCGGGTGCAGGGTGGAGGGAGCCCAGCTGGAGGGAGCGTTCAGCAATTCGGTGTCCCACAACATTCACAAATGTGTCCTTAAACCTGCAAAGAGATAGGAATGAAAGCCAAACTCAGGGGCAGCTCTAGAGAGCAGACATCAAGAGCTGACAGCACCCTGGACCCACTCCCTAGGCTCAGGGCTCTGAGAGCATCCCCGTCCCACTGCTCAGGTTTGTGCTCTGAACAGCAGCTGTGGGCTCAGTCACAATGTAAAAATGGTGTGAGAAGAGCCATTTTTGGCAGTACCCCAATAGAGTTCCCTCTCCTCTGCTTGCAAGCTGCTCTTTTTACTCCCAGTGCCCGTGGGTATACACTTGCTGTGACTGGAAGCTCCTTCCCAACAGTACATTCATACATTCCTAGGGCAAACAAGAGCCTGTGTGTCAGTATCTTAGTGCCCCCGTGCTTTCAGAGATCTCCACACCACAGGATTTTGCAGGTACACAGTGTGTACCCAGAGCAAAGCCTATTCCCAGACTGAGCCTGACCCATGAGATCTCCCAGCACTAGTTCTGGAGTTAACTGCAGGGCCAGAACTGAGCTCCTTGGTGTAGGATTTGAGGACATTCTGCAGCCTGAAAGCTTTTCAGATACCTGCAGGACAGGACAGAAATGAGGTGTCATCTCCTGCAGCTGCAAATACCTGACCCCTGACACACACAAACCACACCACCATGACCAGTAGAACTGATTAACTAACTCCTTGAAGATTAGTTCCTTCTAAAGACCTACACGTGGTACTAGAAGCGGGAGGCACTGGCCTACCAGAAGGGAGCCACAATGCCCAGCTGGGCTTCGTTCAGGCCGATGCTGAATTTGGGGCTCTCTGCCATGATCCTGTAGTCACACGACAGGGCAACAAGGCAGCCCCCAGCTGGGCTGGACCCCTGGCAGAGAGAAGGACAGAATGAGTCCAAGACATGGTTACAAACACTCTCCAGCCTTGCTGATCACTCCAGAGCACGGAAGACACCAGGAAGACAGAGCAGATGTCCCCCAAATTTCTGATCACGTGATTTGAAACAGTCCTAAGGAAGATTTCTGATGTTTATCAGGGTTTCATAGAATCACAGGAGGGTTTGGGTTGGAAGGCACCTCAAAGCCCATTTCATTCCAAGCCCCCTACTACAGGCAGGGACACCTTCCACTAGATCAGGTTGCTCAGAGCTCCATCCAGCCTGGCCTTGGACACTTCCAGGGATGGAGCAGTCACAGTTTCTCTGGGCAACATGTTCTAGGGCCTCACCCCCCTCACAGGAAAGATCTCCCTTCCATTTGTGACCATCTTTTCCATGGCTCAGTGCTGCTTAGCCCTGCACAGGATGCCTGAGAGAAAACCCAAGTGCCTTCAATGGGGGGCTGTGGACAGACACCACCGTGAACTGCCAGGGCAGCACCACCCTGAAAAATGAAAACAAGACACCAAAAATGTAATGATCTATCCATGGACACGGAGTCTCCAGCAGCACTTCCCTGCTGGCCACGAACCCTGGCTGGAGGAGCAGAATCTGCTGGAAATGCTGCAGCAACCCAGCAGTGCCTGCAGCTTACACAGAGCCTGCAGCATCCCATGCTTCCATACCTCCCCACACCCCACAGAACTGACAGACATGAATTTTGCCAAAACACCCCAACAGATACATCCCTGGATGAATTTCAGCCTGGTTTTTCAGTTGTCCCTGCCCACAAAGTCCAAAGCAGCCACAGCAGGTGACAATCCCACCCTGAGGAAGGTGGGCCCAAAGGACGTACGTTGACTGCAGCCACTGTCACCATGCTGGAGCCATAGAGCCGGAGCCACATCTCCTGCACGGCTCTCCAGAACTCGCCGTAGTGCTCCACGCTCTTCCCACACATCTCAGTGATGTCCAGGCCAGATGAGAATATTTTGGGGACAGCCTGGAATTGGGAAAAGACAGATGTCACTGAGAGTCAGTGGGAAGGAAGGGCCCTTTAGCTCTCAGCCTAGCAGCTTGAGAGAAGGGAAAGTGACGAATATGTGATATAAACCAGGGGTTTTTGGTGTTCTGAAAATATCTCCCTAGTGCTCCCATAGCCTGAATTATCCCTCTACCATGGCCTGCAGTGCTGGGCCTCAGCTTGAGACATAATTTCTCATTGTCAGGGTCCCTGTGTAAGTACATCAGCTACACAGCACAAAACCTGTCCTGCCCCATTTCCTGCTGTTCCCACAGCAAATCTGAAAATAAGCACTGGCATCTCCCAGAAGCTCCCCATGGGCGAGCCAGGAGATGTCACAGGATGTGCCAGTCTGGCAGAAAAGCAGATTTGATTTTCATGACAAAGCACAACACTTGGTTGTTGTTCTTCTGCTAGAAAAGGGCACAGAAGAAAGCTCATGACCCTTCCAAGAGCTCCCTGCCCTCCTCCCAGAGCCAATCCAAGGTGCCTGGAGGCCCTCCTGTGCCAGTGAGCAGTGACTCAAACAGGAGCAAACACTTACAGAGGTGATGATCACACCCCGGCAGGCCCGGTTGTTCTCCAGCTTCTCCAGGCTTATGGAAAACTCAGTGAGGAACTCCAGGCTGAGGCTGTTGACTGGGGGACTCTTGAACTTCATCATGGCAACACCTGTGCAGGGTCAACAGAGGGTCACCAGACCCACCCTCCACAGCAGCCCACACTGCCCAGCTCAGGGGAGCTTCCCACTCCCTGTTTCCCTCACCAAACTTCCCACTCCCATTGAACAGCACTCCTGCCTATATATAAGCTTCCAGAGCAGCAGAGTCAAGTGCAAAGTCCTGTCTTGGCCCAGATCCACTCACAAGCCAGGGTCACTCAGAGGGTGGTGAACCTGGAGCATAGACCAGGCCATTTGTGAAGGCACCCCACATGTCCCAAAGCCCGGCCACCCTCAAGGTCATGGTGTCCAGCAGTTCCCTTCTCTCTGAGTTCAATGGGGAAGGTCAAGCCTGCAGCTTCTGTCACAGCAAACAGCCTGTGTCCAGGGGGTCACACACCTGCTGGAGCCTGTTAGCACCATGGCAAGGGCTCTGAGCCCTTGTCCCCACCCAAATTGCACTACCCTCCCCAAAAGCACCCTGAGTGCTTAGCCTGGCTGCTGCAGCCATGGCCAGATGGGAACAGCACGAGGACACACCCAGGCATCTGAAAGCAGGACCTGGGAAGCCACAAGATGCAGCTTTGTTCAGTGCAGGGACATGGCCCCATGACAGCTATTTCTGGTAGCCAGGCCACAGAAATTCCCAGCAGCTCTTCCCTGATGGAGCACTGCCACTCTACCAGGTGCCCAAACCAGGGACCCCCCGAGAAGGAAAAATGCACAGGCAGGGGACGACAGCCAGGATCTGCCTGTAGCACCAACCACTTAAGTGCCCACAACTGGTGAGACTCTCAGCCCCAAACACTTCTCCCCGAGGCTCTTAAGCAGCTGCAACATCTGGGGCTTTGGCGACTTTCCATGCCCAGAGCCACACATGCCACGGGACAGGGGTGGAAGGGACCCTGCCTGTGCCCCACAATGCCCGTGGGCTGAGGGTGACATCGCAGAGGTGCCACACGCCGTACCTGAGCTCTCGTCCAGCTCCACCTGGATCTTGTTGTTGCTGAAGGAGCGACACGAGGCGAGCGGGAGGCCATGGGGCTGCAGGGGGCCGGGCGGGGTGGCCCTGTCCCACGCTGGGGGCCGGCAGCACAGGGGCAGCACACCTGGGGAACACAGACAGGTACGGACAGGTAGGGACAGCCCCCACAGGTGTGGGGTGCGCGCCCCAAAACCGCTCTGCATGGACAGGGAGGGACATGGGGACACCGTGACCCGCTCAGGGAGGATATAGGGACAGCCCAACCCAAGATTGGGGGATACGTGGAACACCCTGGCAGTAAGGGAGGGGCACAGAAAGGCAGCGGGGGCTCAGGAACACGCCGAGCTCGCCGCAGGGAACGGTCGGGGCAGGGTCCGGGCGCACCTGAGCGGCCGATCCGGCGAGCGAGCGCCACGGCCGCCATCTTGTGCCGGGTTCAAGGGTACGCGGCGGGGCTTAGGAAAGGGCGGGATCCCGCTGCGCCGCGTTAAGGCCCCGCCCACTGAAGTGCAATGAAAGCTCCGCCCACCGGCGGCGAGGCGGCGTGCACGTGCTGCCCCCTCGTGGTGGCTCTGCCCCACCGCCCCGCCCTGTCGGCACTGACCACTCGGTCCTACCCACCCTGCCGGCACTGACCATTCCGTCCTACCCGCCCCGCCCTCCTGGCACTGACCACTCGGTCCTACCCACCCTACCGGCACTGACCATTCCGTCCTACCCGCCCCGCCCTCCTGGCACTGACCACTCGGTCCTACCCACCCTACCGGCACTGACCATTCCGTCCTACCCGCCCCGCCCTCCTGGCACTGACCACTCGGTCCTACCCACCCTACCGGCACTGACCATTCCGTCCTACCCGCCCCGCCCTCCTGGCACTGACCACTCGGTCCTACCCACCCTACCGGCACTGACCATTCCGTCCTACCCGCCCCGCCCTCCTGGCACTGACCACTCGGTCCTACCCACCCTACCGGCACTGACCATTCCGTCCTACCCGCCCCGCCCTCCTGGCACTGACCACTCGGTCCTACCCACCCTACCGGCACTGACCATTCCGTCCTACCCGCCCCGCCCTCCTGGCACTGACCACTCGGTCCTACCCACCCTACCGGCACTGACCATTCCGTCCTACCCGCCCCGCCCTCCTGGCACTGACCACTCGGTCCTACCCACCCTACCGGCACTGACCATTCCGTCCTACCCGCCCCGCCCTCCTGGCACTGACCACTCGGTCCTACCCACCCTACCGGCACTGACCACTCGGTCCTACCCACCCTACCGGCACTGACCACCCCGTCCTACCCACCCTGTTGGCACTGATCGCTCCTTCCTACCCGCCCCGCCCTGCCAGCACCGACCACTCCGTCCTACATGCCCTGCACTGTCCTGCTGGCACTGACCACTCCATCCTACCCGACCTGTCGCTCCTGCCCTGCACCCAGCCATGTGCCCAGGATCCTTTATACACCTTTCAGCCGAATACCCGCGGTCCGGCCACTGCCGCGGGACGCCGGAGTGCCGGGAGTTCCGGGCCAGCCGCCCCCGCAGAGCGCTGGGAGCGCGGTGCTGGGCCGTGCCAGCGGTGGCTGCGGATCTCATCATGGTGGAGGCCGCCCACCCCCTGCGGGGCCAGGGCCGGCCTGGCCGTGCAGGCAGAAAGCGTCCGGCAGCGGGATGGCGGGGATTGCACTGCCCCTCTGCCTGATCCTCGCTGTCGCCCTGCAGGGCGGCCTGAGCCAGGCCCCGGGACCCCTGGCCCGCCCTGGCCCCCTGCTCCTGCGGCTGCGGCGCCTGGAGGAGCAGGTGGGTGCCCAGGGCGGGGAGAGAGTGCTGCCCAGCCTGTGCCAGGGGGACACTTAGCGTTTTGGGTTGAGCAGGGACCCGGCATGGGGACGTGGGTTCACCCCACATCATCCCACTCCCTTGCAGTTTCTCCGGCTCCAGGAGGTGACACTGAGCCATCTCCAGAGCATCGCCAGCAACTACAACATCTCCTACAACATCGATGGACGTTTCCAGGCACTGGCGGAACAGGCGGAGGCGGCTGACGCTGCCCGAGCCACCCTGGCTGCCGAGCTGGCCCATCTGGCCACTGCTGGCCGGAGGCTGCGCCGCAGGCTGAAGAGGCTGGAGGGGACAGTGGGTGCCCTGAGCCCACCACACGGCCTGCTCACCCACCCACCGGCTGCACTTGTGGAGGCTGGCACTAAACCGCACGGTCTACCCGACACTGCCCAGAGCCGGGGCAGACAGCTACAGCAGCAGCCACCGGGCCAGGCTGTCCTGTTGTGGCAGCAACGGCAGGAGGAAGGGTGCTGGCTGCTGGCCGATACCAGGCCTGGTGGAGAGCCCGGGCAGGATGAGGAGACACCTCGTGACGCAGCACCAGGAGCCCAGATCATGGCACCGGTGCTCCCCACTGGAAGCGCGATCCCCCAGGAGCAGCCCCCAGCTCCACAGCAGCCGGGAGAGGGTAGGTACGGCCCTCCCTCCCCGCTGCCCGCCTCTCTCGCCTGTCGCACCGGTGCCGTCCTGCTCTTCCCCAACACCTCCGCTGAGCACAGGGCCGTCCTGGGGCTGGGGCCACACCGGGGGCTGCGGGCGATGTCCCTCTGTGCCTGGCTGGCCACCCCAGCCCCTCACCTCGGTGTTCTCCTTTCCTACACCACCGAGAACGGGCACAGCGAGCTGGCCATGCACGGCCACGGTAGGGATCGCCCTGGCTCTGCACGTTTCATCGTGGGCGATGGGCAATTTCGTGAGCTCCCGGTGGTGCCGCTCCTGGATGGCAAATGGCACCATCTGTGCCTCACCTGGTCCTCCGGCCACGGCCAGTATCGCTTCTACGTGGACAGGAGGCTACTGGCGGCCGGCTCCGGCTTCCAGCAGGGCTATGAAATTCCCGCTGGTGGCTCGCTGATGCTGGGCTGGGGGTTGGACGGCCCAAACATGGACTTGGGCACTGTAGAAGCTTTTGTGGGTCACCTGGCTGGCTTCGCATTCTGGAGACGGGCTCTCTTGCCCGGAGAGGTGGCCAGAATGGCGACCGGGCGGGGGCTGCCCCGTGGGCCCCTCCTCACCCTGGCCGATGCCTCCCTGCAGGGCGGGGTGCGGAGGGTGGCGTGTCCCTGCCTCCGGCGCTGCCTTTGATGAGGCTGACAGCAGGAATGGTGCCGGCTGCGGCAGCGGTCGCGGCTGGCTGACAGTGCCGCTCCCGACACAAGCTGAATCCTCCCAGGATGATGGGACACCCAGCACGGAGGGCATCTCAAGACCGACACCACCGGAGCGGGGGAAAAGGGAAAGGGGTCTTGGCAGCCATTACGGCAGAGGTGAGACCAAAGCCAGAGGTCGCCTGCTCCTAGAGGATGTACAGCCCATCGTTCCTATTAAAAGGCTCGGAATATTAGAGAAACCGAATTTATTTCTATCCTGCTCATTCATTATAACGCTCGGTGCCGCTCATAGCCGGGTAGGAGCTGCTCAGCACGGGCAGCCGGAGCGGGTGACGCTGCTCGTTCCTTGCCCGAGTCAGAGCAGGGGCAGCGGAGCACGGGACAGCCCGTGACTGGGGTGAGCCGGCGCTGCCGGAGCAGTCGCCGCCGGTCCCGTGCGCTGCTCTTGCCCGAGGGACTCCTTGGCGGGGCAGGGCTCTGGGCCGAGCTATGCTGCTCCCGCCGGCTCATGCGCAGCATACTGACTTCGCGGACGTCTCCTCTGCGGAATTCCGTGCCTGGCGAGCTGGAGCAGCGTCGGCTCCAGCCGTTCCCAGAGCCCCGTGTTCCCGGCGACGGCGGGGCCGTGCTGCTGGCTGGGTGTGCGTGGGGGCCTCGTAACCTCTCGGGCCGCCGCCACCGGGGTCCCGCTCAACCCGTCCCACACTGTTCTATTCCGTCCCGTTCCGTCCCGCAGCCATTCCGGGGTCGGACCCCCGGAACTACAACTCCCATGGTGCTTCGGGGCGACCCCGGCCGCCTTGACGGCCACGTGACGGCGGTGGCGGCGGTCACATGACCGAGCGGCGGGGCAGGCCCGGCGGAGGAGCTGCTGCCGCCGCCCCGCATGGCCAACGTCGCTAAGAAGGTGTCCTGGTCCGGCCGCGACCGCGACGACGACGAGGACGGGCGTGCGGGCGAAACCACCCCGCTGCTCAACGGTACCGGCCCGGGTGCGGCGGGCAGCGGCCGGCAGGTGGGTGCTGCCCCCGGGAGCGGGGGGCTCTGCGCCGGAGGGAGCGCGGGCGGGGTCGTGTCTGCGCCCCCCTCCCTGCCCTGCCGCACTGAACCGCGTTCGTTGCCCAGGGCTGGGTGGGGGCGATCGGGATCGCTCCGGGCTGGGAAAGCAGAACCTGTTGGGACCCGGTGCGGGGAGGGGCCGGGGGCAGCCATGGCCAAGGCACTCGTTGGGGAAAAACTGAGCGTGGGACTGAGTCAGTGCCTAGCCGGCAGCGCTGCGGGCCGGCTCCATCCCTGCTGCTGCCCCTGGTCGCTGCTCCCCTACCCTGGGACCGTCCCTGCCAGCAGGACCTTGCGCTGAGCGCTGCTTCTGCCCGCTGGGGCTGCTCTCCTCGTTCAGAGAATCACGGCGTGGATTGCGTTAGACGAGGCCTTAAAGCTCATCCTGTTCTACCCCCTGCCGTGGATAGAGACACCTTCCACTAGACCAGGTTGCTCCAAGCCCTGTCCAGTTTAGCTTTTAACACTTCGAGGGATAGGACAGCCACCACCTCTCTGGGAGACCTGTGCCAGGGCCTCAGCACCCTCATAAGGAAGAATTTCCTACTGACATTTAATCTGTTCTCCTTTTGTTTAGTTTGAATCCATTCCTCCCTGTTCTGTCTGTATCTGTTCATGAAAAGTTAGCTTGTACTAAACAAAATTCTACTAAAAATGTCTTTCTGTGGGAGCCTGTTGCCTGACCTGCTGCTGCTGCTGCCCAGATCAACAGGTAGGGCTCAGACCAGAGCCTCTAACACTGGAGTGGTGGAGGGTGTCCTGTGGCATGTGTGGAGCTACACAGGCAAAAAGCAGGTCCAAGGTGGGCTGTGTTACTGAGGTAGGCCAGTTCCTTCCAGCAAGTTAATTTGGGGTGATTAAGTGAGGAGAACTCTCCAGTGTACCTTCAGGCTGCCTGCCTGGTGGTCTGTCCCCCACATGCAGCTCAGTGAAGTAAACTGAAGCACTCAGAACCTGTTCCAGAGTGAAGCTGAGGGTGGGTGAGCTCTGCTGGGCTGTGGTGTGGATGGGATGTCAGGATGGGACCGTGGAGCACTTTTGTGCCAGCACCAGATGGGACAGGCGTTGCTTCCAGGTAGGATCATTGAATTTTCTGTGGAGAGTTTTCTGAGAGACTTGAGCTTAGATAGGGAGGAGCAGTGCTAGGTTCTGGCAGCTGTTAGTAGGGATGTCTTGCCCAGCAGGATTCTGTGCTGCCCTGCTCCTGGGCAAGTCAGAACAGTGGCTAATTAGAGGGAAATGCAGGCCTCATTAGGCTGGAAGAGCCTTCTGTAGTGCTCTGGGAGCAGGGAATGGCTGGAAGGAGGCACCTGTGCCATGGCAACTGTTCTGGGGTGAAAATGAAAGTAATCCTCCTGGGCAGTGCAACAGGACCCCATATATTTACAGCACGCAGGGAGTTCTGCAGGTTTGAAGGGTGTTAGAATAGGGATTAATTAGATATCATGGCTAGGGGATGATTAGGAAAGGGTTTTCCTGGTGGTTTGGAAGAAGTGCCTGAGGCCTGCTGCAGCAGGAGCAGTTGGAGGTGGATACTCAGCCCTACTAATGTGGTTTATTGTCACTGTGTCCCTTCAGAGTGCAGGCAGCTCAGGTCCCACCTGGTGGCATTTTCCTTGGCAAGGGAGGAGAGGGAGTACCTGACTGGAGCTCCAGACCACACATGCCCCTGGCAGTGGCAGCTGGGTTGTCCCTGTAGGGCTGGGGTTGTATTTGGTGTCAGGCAACTGCTTCCCCCTTTGCCCCAGATGACTTTCAGTCATGTGGGTTGAAGCAGGAAGGCAGGACAGCTTTGGCAGAGAAATAAAGAGAGGCTGAAGCTGCTTAACTCAGGAGACATTTAAACCTGGGTTTTGGTAATACAATAAAAATGTCCCCTAGCAGAGCTTCTTCCCTTTCTCATGTGCTTGTTTAATGGAAATGAAAGTAATCTTAAGGTGACCAGAGGAAACACAGGTCTGTACCTCCCCAGCTGACTGTGAGGGACTGAGACTGAGCTCTGTTGGGCAGGAGGTGAGGAGAGGCTGGATAAACACATCTGTGGCCATAGAAAGGGTGTGAGGGGCCTGTCCCTGAGGTCTCCTGGGGTTTGGAGCCAGCTGAGCTGACAAAGCCTTCATCCTCTCACCAGGGCTTTCTGGTGCCTTCAGCATATCAAGAAGTGAGAGGCAGCCTGTGCCTCTGACCATCACAGCTGCCATGGGCTGTCCATTTCCTGTGTTCTCAAACCGTGTGTGTTGGTTCTCAGGCTGGGGAGTGGGTGGAAAATCTTAGTAAGAGCAGCCAATTTCCATCATGAAACATTTTTTGTTGAAGAACATTTCTCCTTTGCTACCATCAAAGATATGCTGTAAGATATTTGTGCTGAAGTGCCTTGACTTTGGGATTGGTTTAATGCTCCTGCTTCAAAGGATTCCTGGAACAAGGGGTTCATGAAGGAACATCATGAAAACCAGGTTGCTGCTGGGGCAGGTTGTCCTTCTTAGCCCCTGTTTGTTCGTTCTGTATCTCTCTGACTATTGCTGGTCTCATTTTCTTTAATCTGAAGTAACAAGGTGCAAAAAAGTAGCCAAGCTGCAATCAAGAAATCTTGGTGGGAGGAGGCAGAAAAAGGGAAGTATGAGTGCTGGATGAGCCCTGATTCCTGGCAGATAGGCTGCTGATTGCTCACCCCAGGTTACTGGCAGAGAGGCTGCTTGTCCCTGCTCTTGTGAGCCTGGAGAGCCACTGCCCTCGAGTGGTGGCAGGAGCTTCCCCCAGCACAGGAACTTCGGGAAGTTTTCTGCAGGTTGCTCAAGCCATCAGGGACTGTGGCAGGGCTTCATCCTTGTGTTGCTCCTGTGCCAAGAGAAAGGCCAGGGCAATGACAGCATTTCCCATCCTTGTGGAGGCATGGGTGAAGGAGCAGCTGTGCCCTGGGAGTGGCAGCAGGAGCCTGGAAGCAAAAGTGTAGCCAAGTGGTGACACCGTGGGGAGAGCCTGGCTGCTTTCTCCCTTGTGATGAGCCTGGAGGTGAGGAGCCTGGTTCTCTCCTGCTGTGAAGCATTTTGGGGATGATGTTGGGTTGGTTTGAAGCCTGTCTCAGCTGTGGCTGTGTGTCAGAGGAGGGGGTTTCAAAAGCCCTGCAGCTCATCTCCCCCATTCACTGCTGGAGCCATGACTGGGTTCTCGTGCTGGTGATGCACTGGTGACACAGCCTGGAATCTGCCACCCAGGCTGGTATGAGGGGCAGAGTGTTCTGTGGCCAAGAGGACCCTGGCGACTGGAAATCTTCTTTCCCTCCCACAGCTTCGTGGTCTGTGCTGGGCTTTTTATCTTGTCAATAACAGAAAGTCATGTCCTGCCAATTCATTCCTGAGCACAGGACAGTGACAAGGGGCAATGTCTGGGGGGGGTCTCCTCATGCTGGGTCACATCCTATAGGGAGGAGCCTCACTGGCTCATCCCTGTGGAAATGGGCTGTGGAGCAGAGTTGGGCACTCCCTGTTGATGGTTCTCCAGAGCAATGTTTCGGGGGCACAGTTTGGTTGCTGTGCACACAGCCTGGGCTGGATCATGGAGATAATGCGTCCAGGGCATGAGTAAAAGGTGGTGGTTGAGATCTTCTGCTGGATTTTTTTCATGTTGAGGTTAATCCTCAATTTGCTCTTGCTGGTCTCAGAGTGGATGCCAGCATGACAAAGGGGAAAAGGACCTCAGGAGTCCCTGAGGATGATAGAGCTAGGGGTTCTAATCCAGCCCCTGGTAAGAGCAGATCCCTGAGGGACACATCCAGAGGAGCTTTGGGTAACTACTCTGCACCCTGTTCCCAAGTTCAGTGTGTCACCAGCCAGAGGGTGAACGTTTGGCTCTGATATCTAAGCAGAAGTTCCCTTACTGCAGTGAATCCACTGCTTCTTGTCCCATCAATGCAAACCTTCAAGGGAAGTCTGGCTTTGTCCTGTCTGTAACCTCTTGTTGGGTGCCTGGCAATGGCATGAAGAACTCCCTGAGAAGTACCAGTTTCTCCTTTTATATCTTGCCATGTGTTCCAGCCCCCAACTCTCTTGCTGAGCTCACTTTCTGTGCCTTTTCTGTCCCAGGAAGCCCAAACTGGATGCCAAGTCCCAGGTGTGCTATTGCAAGAGCCAGATGGAGGTGTGGGATCCCTTCCCCAGACCTCCTGGCAGTGGTCTTGCACCACCCAGGAGGGGGTTGACCAGCTCCACCCCAGGTTTGTGCCACTGACACCTCTTTACTCACTCACCAGGTTCCTGCAAGACTTTCCAACAAAGTTACTTTCTGACCACTGCGGCTCATCCATCCTAGGTGTAGGGAATTTGGGGGTTTACCTGCAGCCTGGTGAGGTCCCTTGGAGGAGCAGCCCTGCCTGCCAACATTCCTGCCCACTGATGATAACTTATTTTGGTTCAGACCAGGGCTCCAGACATCTCTTTGCAGAGCTCAGAATGGAGTTAACTTTACCACCCAAACGGGCTGAGGTCTGGGTGCTCCTGTGCCACTGGCAGAGTGGGGCTCAGCATGTCCCTGAGCCTCTCCTGGGGCAGGAGAGCTGTTAACCCATCTGTGTCCTCTGGGTTTTGGCAGCAGTGTATGTTTTTATGTGGAGATAATCACAGCAGTCACACCAACATCACACGTACCCAGGATCGGCAGCTGCCTTGGCTGAGGTTGAAAACATCTCAAGGAGGGCATTGCTTAGTGAATCTTTGAGCTGTGCACAAATAACCTTTTCTCTTGGCTCTAGGCTGCCTGAATCTCTCCTTTTTATCATCCTTGGGTGCTGCTGGAAGTAGATCTTTCCTGCCCTCCTGGCATGTGATCCCTGTGGCGAGTGAGACAGGAGCCAAGCCTCTGCTTGCAGATGCCAGAGGGGTGCCAGAACTTAGGGGAAGGATATTAAAAATATGCTGTTAGTCTAAGGAAGTTCAGCTTCAGTCTCCACTGTATCTCCTTTCCCTTCATCTGTGCTTGTGTCCTGCTGGTGCTTAATCCATGGGGAACTGAGCTGCTGTGCCCTGGATGCTTTCTCCACAGGAAGGAGGGAAGAGGATGGGGTGTTACTGGTTCAGCCACATTTTGTCTGTCTGCAGACCCCATAGCTAACAGAAGAATTTTCCCAGAAGAGCTGGTCCTGTCTGAGGTCTTACACAAGGGACATGGCATGAGTGACATTTTCCATCTCCTTGCCTTGATCTTGCCCTAGACAGGAGCTTGAATCCTTGTGCTTCCTCAGTCCAGGTGGGGGTGTTCCTTTGCCAGGTGTCAGCTTTGTCTCTCCAGGTTTCAGGGCAAGGAATGTGTCCTTCCCCCTCCCCAGGATGGTGGGGGCCAGGCTGGGACCTCAGCCTGCCACCAGAGCAGCTGGGCACCAGTAGGCACTGGAACAGGCAGTTCCTCTATCCAGCTCATGACCCTAAGTTCCTGTCCAGGGAGGTGACAGCTTTGTATGTGCCCAGCTCATAGAAGTTCACAGTGGTCTGCTCTGACTGCTGGGAAAAGCATCTGGATCCTTTCCACTTGGAGTGTGGAGCCATCATGGACCAGAAACAAAGCCTGGGCTGGTTTTGCCAAACCAGTGTCTGAAAATGGCAGCATGGAGCACTGTGGGCTGGGGCTGCTGGGTGCTAAAAGGCACCAGAGACGGTTTGAGAAGCTGGGGCAGAACCCATCTGCAGGTCAGGGAGCAGAGGGAAAAATGGGAAAGTAGGTCAAGCTACAAACACAAAAGGATATTCTTTCTCTGCAGTGACGTGCAGGGTTCCCAGCAGCTCTGGCCTGCATGCCCCAGATGGGATCATGGGGATTAAAGCAGCGAGGGGCTCAATCTGGGACCTGCCAGCAGAGCGAGACTGACATGCCAGAGCCCTGCTGTTGTTTCCCATCCCTCTTTTACCCTCCAGTTCTTTCGCCTGGCAGCTGGGGAAGGGTGAAGCTCTGGAGGGGAAAATCTTCATGCTGAGGAGTGGCGTTTGGGCTGTGCTTAGGGACAGTGCTCGGGTCCTTGTGCATCCCTGTTTCGCAGCGATGGAGAGGTGACAGCAGCCCACCTGCTCCAGCTGGGACCCCTTGTGGCACTGCTCAGCTGCAGCCTGAGCC
This sequence comes from Anthoscopus minutus, assembly GCA_013399455.1. Taxonomy (NCBI): domain Eukaryota; kingdom Metazoa; phylum Chordata; class Aves; order Passeriformes; family Paridae; genus Anthoscopus; species Anthoscopus minutus. Next base: position 157,132 of record VWYI01003887.1, read on the forward strand.
CCCTGCCTGCCTCATCCAGGAGACAAAGGTGCCCCAAACAGTTCAAAACCTCCCATGCTATGCAGCTGTGCTGCCAGTAAAGAGCCCGAGTGATCAGCAGTGAAAGGAGAACCTGCAGCATCACACTGGGGCCAGCTCAGAGAGACCCAAGTCTCCAAGCCTGAGTGCTCCCACTTCCTCCTGTGTCTCCTGGCTGGCAGCCAGCCTGGCTTGTCACTCTGGTCCCAGCTGCTCAGGGGGTGACAAACACACTGAGGTGATGTGCTCCTCTCCTGGCTGGGAACCGCTGCTGTGGAGCAGATGGCAGAGCCAGACGTGCCCTCAGCCATCCCTTGCTGCTGGCTGGGCCTGGCAGCTGAGGGCATGTCCTGGTGAGCTTGTGGCTGTGGAGGTGGCACGTTGTCCAGGGGCTCTGTCCCTGCCCAGCCTCCAGGGAATGTGGAACGTGCTGCTCAGCACAGGTTTGTCAGCGCTGCGCTGGGAACTGCGCTCCATGCTGGGGGCTGGTGGTGGCCGGTCCCCAGGGAGCCACTGCTGGCTGGCACCTCCCCAGGTGGGCTGGCTCTGCCAGCTGACAGGTTGGAGCAGCTCGCCCAAATCCTGGCGAGCTGCTGCTGCCTCTGCTTCCCTTCAGGGTGCTGGATCCCACCTCCTCGCTGTGTTCTCTGAGAGCAGGGTGCTGCGTTCTGGGGGCTCTGGCAGCGGCAGGCAGGCAGAGCTCTGTGAGGGAGACGGAGCACGACCATCTTGCACACCTGCACCTTTCTCCTGAGAGATTTGAAGTGTATTCAGGAATTGACCTCCTTTCCCCTTCTCAGCTCACTCCTTCCTCCTTCCTGCGCATCGGGCAGCTGAGCAATGTGGACCTCAACGAGGACATTCATGAGCTGGTGAGTGGCAGAGAGGGGCCCACTGTTACCACTGGTTACCTTCCCTTCCAGTAACAGCTGATGCTGTTCCCTCCTTCACATTCTGCTTATTCCATGAGGACTACAGCACTTCTTCCTGGGCTGGGTGACCTCAGTGGTGTGGGCAGCTGCTGCTGCCCCAAGGGCCCCTCTGGCACCCTCAGTAAATGCCCTAATTTGGAGCTGGGAACAGCTTGCACGGTCAAAGGCGTTTGGGAAACAGAATTTGGTTTCTGTCCAAAAACATGGGTTTGCTTGAAATAGCTCCTTGCTTTTGGCCTAAGGAATTTCCTGCCAAGGTGAATGGTTGCCCTCCACCAGATCATGGAGTTGCTTGGATTCGATGCCAGGTCAACATGGCAGTGTGGTACCCAGCTGGCAAACCTTCTGCCCGCTCATGGGGAGACATCCTGCCTGGGGTGAGGGGTGCTTGGTGAGAGTGCACCCCTGACAGCTGGTCCAGCTGCATTAAATCCCATACATCCAACTGGTAGAAAATCATCCCAGATCCCTGCCTGCCAGGCAGCTTGCACCCGCAGTCCTCTGTGTGTCTCCTGAGCATTAGAAGGAGTTAAGCTGACAGTTGCATGTGGATGGGAGGGCTGGACTCTGACCTGACCATCCTAAGCTGTGCATCACATCCCACAGGAGACAGAGGTCTCTCGGCAGCATCCCAACGAGATCCCCCACAACGAGAAGCTCCTGTCACTCAAGTACGAGGTAGGTGCCCATCTGCCCCATCTCAGGTCTGCCCTCTGGGATGCAGCAGGTGAGGTATGAGGGCTCACAGCTGCCCAGTGAGGGCAATTTCAGTGTGGAAGGAGTGGAATAGAGGACGGAAAATGATAACAGGAGCAGGCTGAGGGCAGCACTCCCCAGCATGAGGGTCTCTTCACCTGATAGACAATAACAGCATCTCCCTTTCCCAAACTAGAGCTTGGACTATGACAACAGTGAAAACCAGCTATTCCTGGAGGAGGAGAGGAGGATAAACCATGCGGTGAGTCTTGCTGGGCTGCCCACAGATCATCTCAGGTGGGGTGGACAAATGAAGCTGTTCCCCTTGCCTGGCTGCTGGGGGGCTTCTTTGTGCCAGGGGAGACTGTGCTTAAAGCCTAGGTTGAACTGGGATGGTTTTATGGGCACTGACCAGCTTGTGACAAGCTGTGAAACCACAGGATCAAGGGCCCTGCATGGGGTGGTTGGAATGGGAAGCTAATCTGGCTTCATGTGGTGGTATTGCCTGGTAGTATGGGGCAGGTCCCTGAGCAGAGGAGCTTCTGGAGCCATATGAAACATCTGCCCTGGGGACTTTGGGAACCAGTGCTACAGCAAGAATCCCAATAGGATGGGCCTAATGGAGGCAGACAAGCTGGAAAACCACCTTAGGGATCCCACAGAGGTACAAGAGCACTGCTTAAAATCAGTAAATTGTGTCCTGGCTTCACCAGGTCAGCCAGCATTGGTGCTTCCTGGCTCTCCTCAGAGCTTCCCAGGCTTGGGACTGTGTTGGGGAAGGTAGCAGGAGTGTTGGGGTGCCCTTGATGGCAGGCTGGATGGCAGCAGGGTGTGACTGCTGCCTGCCCTTCAGGCTTTCCGAACGGTGGAGATCAAGCGCTGGGTCATCTGCGCCATGATCGGCATCCTCACCGGCCTGGTCGCCTGCTTCATTGACATCGTGGTGGAGAACCTGGCTGGGCTCAAGTACCGGGTGGTGAAGGACAGTATCCTCACAGAGCAGTGACTGCTGGCCAGCTGGGACCTCTGGGATCTCCTGGGAGCTGTGAGAGGGGTCCTGGGGGAAGAGGGCAGCGCTTCCTCGCTCCAGTTTGGTGGCACAGACTCTGCTGCCCAGCTGCTCTGCAGGGCTGAGATGTGGCTGGGCACTGCCATGACAGAGGATGCTCATTACAGCTGCTTTGAATGCCCTAAGTGACAGGGGGCTTGGAGCGGCCTGGTGTAGTGAATGAAATCCCTGCCCATGGCAGGGGGTTGGAGCTAGATGGTTTTTAAGGTCGCATGCAACCCAAACCATCCTGTGATTCTGTGAGATGCTGTGGTGGGAGGGATGGTACCCAAGTAATACTGGCCTTTCCTTGAGCTGCTGCTCCAGATATTGACAAGTTCACAGCCAAAGGGGGCCTCTCTTTCTCTCTGTTGCTCTGGGCCACCCTGAATGCCAGCGTGGTGATGGTGGGCTCTCTGATCGTTGCCTTCATAGAGGTAAGGGTTAGGAGCTGTTCTGGGTGCTTTACATGGGCAAAGCAAGGTCACGTTTCCAGAAAACACACGAAATCTTACGAACAGTGAATGTATTTCTGCCAGCTTGGCTCCTGGTAGCACCAGCTCCTCAGCATTGGCTCCAGCTGTGTTGTGGGGTTTCTGTGCGGCTGTCACACTGCCAGGATGTGCTGGCAGCCTTGGGCAGGGGTGCAGCTCTCCCAAGCCTTGGCCCTAGCTGACCCTCTCTGTGTTGGGTGTACCTGAGTACCAGAGACCAGTCTGGCTGGGTGCCTCAGGGACAGCCTCTGGAGGACAAGCCAGAGACTGGGACTCCCTATGGATTGCTCTAATCCACAGTGTCTTCCTTTTGGCTTTGCCCTTGCTCTCCCTGGCCACCAAGTGTGACCTTGCTGTAGCTGTGACTGGGTGGGGGAACACATGAACTCAGCCAGCTCCTTTTTCCTGGCACATTTGCCCTTAGGAAGTGGGTGCCTCCCTCAAGCCCATCTCCAGAGCCTGTTGATAAGCTTTGGCCTCATCTCAGAGCCACGCTGAGGATGTGCTGAGAGACAGGGATAAGGTGGCTGTTGTGTCCCCATCCTGTGTGTGACAGCTCTCCCTGCTCCCTGCAGCCCGTGGCAGCTGGCAGTGGCATTCCCCAGATCAAATGTTACCTCAACGGCGTGAAGATTCCACATGTTGTCCGGCTCAAGGTAGGAAGGAGGTGGTGGGATGGCCTGGTCACATTGTGTCCTCCTGGAGTGGTCTCTGCCCAGATTGTGGCACAGCAGGAGCTGGCATGGGCTCCCAGCTCCATAGCTGTTTCCCTTCCAGTGCCCAGATGTTAAATCTCCTGCCCTGAGACCAGCAGCTGGCACTGGGAAGAGGAGCTTTGTGTAGATTTTTATTCTGGCCAAGAAGAACACTGACCAACTCTGTTGCCACAGTGGAAGGGCTGGAAGCACAAGTTCCCTGGGGTCATTGGCTCCTCCTATGCTTCCCTGTGGCTGCCATCATGCTCCTTGTGCCACCCCTGTGATCTGCTGTGTCCTTCTCTGTTTTGCAGACCCTGGTGATCAAAGTCTGCGGGGTCATCCTCTCGGTGGTTGGCGGCTTGGCTGTTGGGAAGGTGATGTGCACAAAGAGCTCTCTGATGTGCTGCTGGCACTTGTGTCACAGCCTATCACTGGTCCTGTGCTGCTGGGTCACCCTGTGGTGACTTCCCAGTGTTGTTCCCTGGTGTCTGCTGGCGTTGGTGTCTGTGGCACTGCCCAGCTTGGGGAGCCTCTGGGGCATGTGGTGCCAGCCTGTGTGTGGCTTGGCCAAGGGCAGGAGAGCAGCAGCCTCTGTCCATCAGTGGTCATCCCTGCAGACAGTAGATGGGGGAGACTTGGGTGCCCCATTGGGACCTTTCTGGCTTGCTGGAATTGAAGGCAGGCAAGGGAAGCACTTGTTTCCTCAGCTGGTGGGAACAGGAGGTGGCTAAGGGAGGCACATGCTAGAATAAGGATTTCATAAAACCATGGAAGAGTTTGGGTTGGAAGAGATCGTAAAGATCATCTCATTCCAAGACCCCTCCATGGGCAGAAACAGCTTTCACTAGACCAGGTTGCTCAGAGTTCTTTCCAACCTGGTCTTGAACACTTCCAGGGTAGGAATAGGGAAAATGTCAAGGTCTGTATTTCCCTCAGGGAAATGCTCCCATCCAGCTTCAGGACTGCAAGCTGGTGAACAGCATTCAGCCATCCCTTTTCTTCCTTCCCCAATCTGACTCTGCTCTCTGGCCCCTAGGAAGGCCCCATGATTCACTCTGGATCCGTGATTGCTGCTGGGATCTCCCAGGGAAGATCCACGTCATTAAAGCGAGACTTCAAGGTAGGTCATGAGGTCTGAGGGGTGCCCTCCTGTGCCAGACCAGGCTTCTTCCCACTGGTGGTTTGGCATCACCCATGTGTCTCAGCTAAAGCCCGTGGCCAACCCTAAATCTGCCTTCACTCCTGTTTCAGATCTTCGAGTACTTCCGCAGAGACACAGAGAAGAGGGACTTTGTGTCAGCTGGAGCTGCCGCTGGCGTCTCAGCTGCGTTTGGTGCCCCCGTGGGTGTGTCTTGGCTCTCTGGCACTGAGCAGTGCCTGCACAGGCATTTCCTCAGGAGGTTGTTCCCACTTGCTTGGAGGCAGCTGTTGGGACCTGCATAGGGCACTGCAGGGGCCTTCCAAGTTTACCTGCCATGCCATACAGGTGTTGGCCCTGCCCAAGGGCAAGGGGCTCATCTGCCTCAGATCTCAAATGTTGCCTCCCTGGGATGGAGAATGGCAGTGGGATGGAGATTTGCTGTGATCAGTACATCACTGATGGCTCCTTGGGCTTGCCTGTGAGAGGGTCTGGGCAGTGCGGGCACATGGCCTGTGGTGAATCTTGGGTGCTTGGCTGGTGCTGTAGCCAAGGGGCTGTGGCACCTTGTGAAGATGTTGTGTCTTGTGTTTGCAGGGGGCGTCCTGTTCAGCTTGGAGGAAGGGGCTTCCTTCTGGAACCAGTTCCTGACGTGGAGAATCGTAAGTGCTGGAAAGCAGTGGCGAGCGGGTAGTTCTGGTGTGAGGCATTGCCTTTTCCCAGTGCCCTGCAGCTCCAGGCCTCCTAACACCCCTGCTCCAGCCAGGACCCGTGGGTAACCCACCCAGGGAGCAGCATCCCAGCTCCCCTCCTGTGCCCTCCTCCTCAGGGACTGAATTCGGGCCTGGCTGAGCTCCATCTTCCTGCCAGTCCCTTTCCAAGGGAGCTGCTTTGGGCAATGCCTCAGAGAGGAAAAAGGAGAAGCAACACCCTGGTCAGCCTAAGCTGCCCAAAGTGCTGCCACAGAGAATGTGGCCTCCTGTCCTGCCCCCACCCAGGGGCACCAAGCCTTGCCCAAGGGCCTTGGGGGTGGGTTGGGGTAGTGCATGGAACACATGGAACATGTGGTGAAGAAATGGGGCTGAAAGCATCTTGCAGTGACTCTGGGCTGCATCTCCTTCCAGTTCTTTGCCTCCATGATCTCCACCTTCACGCTGAACTCTGTCCTGAGCGTTTACCATGGCAATGCCTGGGATCTCTCCAGCCCTGGGCTCATCAACTTTGGCAGATTTGATAGCGAGGTAGGCACAAGTATTCCCCATGTAGGGTTCTGGTGAGGGGTTAGAAACAGCCCTTAGCAGCTTTGGGGACATCAGTTTGTCTGTAACCTCACCCAGGGACTGAGGCAGGCTCTGGCCAGATCTCAGCTCCACGAGCCCCAGCAGAAGAAATTTGTGGAGGCTCTGGGCTGTTTGGGGGAGACTTTAGGGCATCTCTGGAAGCCTTGTACCAGCACAGAGTTGTGCTGTCTCAGCAGTCAGTGACTGACTGTGGGACTGCAGATAGGCCAGGAGATCTGAAGGTCACTTCTTTCTTGCTTGCAGAAAATGGGATACACAATCCAGGAAATTCCTATCTTCATCTTTATGGGAGTGGTTGGTAAGAGAATGCTGCTGTTTCAATTTGATCAGTCTGAATAATTTCCTCTGTTCTCTGTCTGGGTCTAAAAAGCTCTGGCATCCAGTTTCCTGGGGAAAATGGGGAATCCATTAAATTCTGGAGCAGAGGCTGCTTGTGGGGCTTATGCAGGGATGAGAGCTGGATCCTGGCCCAACTCCAGTAGCAAAGTCAAGCCCCTTTAACCCATGTGGAGCAGGGTCAGTGTGTTGCAGTCCTGGGCAGCCCCTTGCTGCCATGTGAGCTGCCCTCATCCCCATGCATGACCCCTGTCCTTTGCCTGCCTGGTGCCAGCACTGTGACATTGGCTTCTGGCCACCTGCTGCTGGTGTCAGGTTCTTCCCGGTGACATGTCCTGGGGACAGCATCCACATGTCCCAGGGCTGTTGGTCACTCTGGGTGTGCTGTGGATGATCTTCAGAGGCTCCTTGTGTTGTGGGCAGCCTGGGCCCTGCGTGCTGAGCTTCTTTTCTGTCCCATTTGCAGGTGGGATCCTCGGAGCCCTGTTCAATGCCCTCAATTACTGGTTGACGATGTTCCGGATCAGGTAAGAGCTCACAGGTGATAATGAAGGGGATTGATGTGGGTTGGCTGATGCCTTCTGCCTTCCCTCAAAGTGGCATTCCCAGATGGAGCAAGGCTGTAATCTCTTAATGTGAGCAACAGCAGTTCCTGAAAGACGCCACGTGCCTCTCGCTGCCTGTGGCTGTGACCCACAGCTTCCCAGCACTGCTCTGACCCTGCCAAATGTTTCCCTCCAGTGACTGGAGGGCCCAGAGAGGTGCAGACACTGCAGGCCTGACTGTCATGTGCTCTGAGAGGACTAAGAGAAGGGAGAGAGCTGCTAAAGACTGAGACCAGTTTGGCCAAGCCAGTACCTGTCACCAGCTCTTCAAGCAGCAGGACAGCCTGGCAGGGAACAGAGGCAGCCAGACTGTCATGTGCCTGATGTGACGTGCCCAGCCAGGCTGGGGCTGATCCTGCCCACACCACTGAGTGCCACCCTAATGCCTCTGTTCCCTTCACAGGTACATCCACCGGCCCTGCCTCCAGGTGGTTGAGGCCATGCTGGTGGCAGCAGTGACAGCAACTGTGGGATTTGTCATGATTTACTGCTCAAGAGATTGCCAGCCCATCCAGGGGAGCTCTGTGGCATATCCCCTGCAGGTAGGACATGCTGCAGAACAGCATTCAGGGTGGGGGACACCTGAGCTTGGGGGGCTCAACAGAGAGTCAAGGCCCTGTTGGGTTTGGGACACTGGACCTCACAGGTGATGCCCTCCAGTGCAGGCAGAGGTGGAGACACAAGGGTGCTGTAGGTGTCCTCCCTGCTCAGAGCTGCCTCCTCGCTGGCACATGTCCCCCAGCCTTCCCTGACAGTTCTAACTCTTTCTAATCTTGTCTTTTCAGCTTTTCTGTGCTGATGGAGAGTACAACTCCATGGCCACTGCCTTCTTCAACACACCCGAGAAGAGTGTTGTCAGCCTCTTCCATGACCCTCCAGGTCAGTGCACCCAGCACTGAGGCCTTGAACATAAGCAGAGAGGGTCCATGTGTTCCTTGACCACTCCTGGGACAAGGCAGAGGATGATCAGTCTGTGAGGGCTTCACAAAACACTGTGCTACAGTGGTGGAAGGAGGAAGGATGGGTGCTGTGCCTGGTGGCAGTTCTGAGCTCGGTCAGAGGGCTGTGGTGTTGGGAGGCTGTGGGGCCAAGGACCTGCTTTTGTTCATGCACATTTGCAGGCTGTGTCGCTTCTGAGTTGTGTGAGAGCATGTCTGACTCTTGCTGTCTGTCTGAAGTCTGTGCTGGAAATGTTGCTGGGATGTTTTCTTAATTAGCAGGGCCACTTGCCCCATAATGACTTTACCTTCTGGGCAGGTTGTGGATTTTTGGGGTTTGGATTTGCTTGAGAAATGCAGGTTGTAGCTCCATTTTTCTTGGACCTGGTATAACCCCAGTCTCCTCTGCCTGTTGTGGAGTCTGAGTTCTGTGCCCAGCTGCTCATGGGTGGGGAACAGAGAGAGATCTTCAGCTCAGAGTGCAGCTTGGCCACCTGCAGCCAAGAGATGACCATCCTGTGTCTTGGGGCTGTTCCCTGCAGTGCTGGCTCCTCCCTGACTCAAGGCTTCTGTCTGAAGGAAGGGTTGCAAAGTACTTGCTTAAACTAGACTAGGCTACTCAGCAATCCCAAAATAGCACTTGGCCGGGTTGTGGGATCAGCTGGGTCTGGCTGGGTTGGCACGGCCTATGCTGTGGGCCAGCATGGCACTGGCTGGAGTAGCTGTGGGAGGGAGTTTGCGGGACCTGCCCTGCTCAGTTGATCCCAAAGCTGGCAATGGGACCTCTGTCCTCCCAACCTTGTCCTTCAGCCCTGGCAGTCCCTCCCTTGGGGCTTTGAAGTTCATCATGGGAGTCTGGGAACCACTGTGCTGGGAGGGAACAAGTCACGAGATGGAGGAATGGGATGTGAGGGCTTGGGATGGTACTGGCTGGGTGGGGGATGCTGTAGGGGGCAGAAATAAGCTGAAGAGCCAGTTTGAAAGGCCTGTGCTGCCAGGGCAGGAGGTACAGCCCAAGAAGAGGGGCTCTCACTGCTGGGAGTGTGTTGTGGGGCTGCTGATCCATGGCCACAGCCCATCACATTGTCCCCTGGGCTGTGGGACCAGCACTGAGTCTGTTCTGTCCCCACTCCAGGTTCCTACAATCCCATGACACTGGGCATGTTCACACTGATGTATTTTTTCCTGGCCTGCTGGACCTATGGCCTGACAGTGTCTGCAGGGGTCTTCATCCCCTCCCTGCTGATCGGGGCAGCCTGGGGGAGGCTCTTCGGCATCTCCCTGTCCTACCTGACCAAGGGCTCGGTGAGTCCTGCCTGGGCAGCCCTGGCACCCAGCCCTCCTCCCTTGCTGCTGGGTTGGTGGCATGTTCAGGCAGCATGCCTAGAGCTGGCTGAAAGCTCTGAAGTAGGCTGGCTCCTTGCTTGATCTCTTCATGAGCTGCGTCTGGGCATCCCCAGGTCCTAGTGGAGCCCTGCCAGAGCTGGGTTGTTCAGGCAGCCTCAGGCACCTCTCCCCACTTTGGAGGGGGGGTTGTGGGCCAGGACTCTGCTATCTCTGAATGCCCAGCAGCCAGCAGGTGACTTGGCTCCTTCTCTCTCCTGTGCTCAGATCTGGGCTGATCCTGGGAAGTATGCCCTGATGGGAGCTGCTGCACAGCTGGGTGAGTTCCCCATGGCATGGTGTTGGTTGGGGTGAAGATATTGTGGGAAAAAGCACTCCCTGCTTCCCTTACAGCTTCCTTCCCAGCTGAAGCCCAGCCTAACTGTCAGCTTCCTAATCACCCTGCCAAGTACAGGCAGTGCTGGGATGCCAGTGAGGGCTGGGCTCACCCAGGGCACCTCTGGGCAGGCAGTCCTGGGTCACTCAGAGATTCAGGGCCCTCAGGTGTTTTGTGATGCCTTCACTCTGTTTCCTTGCCCTTCTAAACCCCCACTCCCCTTGGGTGCCTCTGGCAGGTGGGATAGTGCGGATGACACTGAGTCTCACAGTCATCATGATGGAGGCAACAGGCAACGTCACCTATGGCTTCCCCATCATGCTGGTGCTGATGACAGCAAAGATTGTGGGAGACTACTTTGTGGAGGTGAGGGCTGGCGTGCTCCCTATGACTGTGGGTCAGGGCTGGTGGTGCTGGGCGGCTGTGGGGGGCCAGGACAGGCCATGTGCTTGCTCTGAGGGATGAGCTGGTGCCTGGCTGTGCCCCATGGCACCTCACCAGGCTTCTCCTAACAGCTTGGCTCTTGTTGCAGGGACTGTACGACATGCACATCCAGCTGCAAAGTGTCCCCTTCCTGCACTGGGAGGCCCCAGTGACATCCCACTCCCTCACAGCCAGGTAGGCGGGCTGGGCATTGCTGTGGCAGCAGCCTTCGGACCACACTGTTGGCCTGAGCTGGGAGTACAGGTGGTGACCTTTTGGTGGCAGGAGCCTGCTGTCCCCTGGTACCACAGCCCAGCTTTTTCCCCAGCTGGGATGTGATCTGCAGTGTGTTCCTTTCTCTCTTCCTAGCAGCTTTTGGGGACAGAGGAGGCATCAGCAGTGAGGAATCCTGTGTGTTGGGGGGGGATACTTAGGTGTGCTCCCTCAAGTGCCTCAGGGTGCCCAGAGAAGCCCAGAGTGGCTGCCCCATCCCTGGAACTGTCCAAGGCCAGGTTGACTGGGGCTTGGAGCAGCCTGGGATAGTGGAAGGTATCCCTGCCTATGGAAAGGGTTCAGAATGAGATGAGCTTACAGGTCCCTTTCCACCAAAGCAGTGTGTGATTGTATGATTTAATGTGTGCTGCCATAGGGCTGTGTTTCACCCAGAGCTTTTCCTGCAGGGAGGTGATGAGCACTCCTGTCACCTGCCTGCGTAGGATCGAGCGCGTGGGCACAGTCGTGGACATCCTCAGTGACACCTCCTCCAACCACAATGGCTTCCCCGTGGTGGAGAGCAACTCTGACACCACACAGGTAGGCTGGGTGCCTCTGGGGAGGGGGAAGCAGCTGGGCTGGCCACAGAAAGGCTGGCTGCAGTGTGGGACCCTCACACACGGTGCCCTGTTGCAGGTTGCAGGGCTGCGGGGTCTGATCCTGCGTTCCCAGCTCATCGTCCTGCTGAAGCACAAGGTGGGTGATGCTGTGGTGGAGACTGGGTTGTGTCTGCTGTCCCAATCCTGTCTCCCCTTGCTGCCTGCCTTGCTTGGGAGGAGCTGGCAGAGGGTCCCTGTCATCTCCCTCAGCTCACCCAGGGGGATGGTGGGTGCTGCCATTTGGTGGTGGGGTTACCCTAGCATCATCCTGCACCCCACTGGGCTCACAAACCCGGAGTGAGTGGGAAACAGGCTGTGCTTCTGCAGATGGTCCATCTGTCTCACACTTCTGCCCTTTTTCCTCCCTGGCCCTGTGCAGTGTCTTGGTGCCTGTGAGCTCTGTGGGGACAATCCCCAATCATCTCTTTCCTCCCAAGGTCTTTGTGGAAAGGGCCAACCTGAACCTGGTGCAGCGGCGGCTGAAGCTGAAGGATTTTCGGGATGCCTACCCCCGCTTCCCCCCCATCCAGTCCATTCACGTCTCCCAGGACGAGCGCGAGTGCATGATTGACCTCAGCGAGTTCATGAACCCCTCGCCCTACACCGTGCCCCAGGTAAGGGCCAGGGATCCCTCTGCATGGCTCCCCAGGGATCAGGGTGGGCAGTGGGGGCTGGCTGGGGGTGCTGCAGCCCCCCCAGCCCCATTCTGCCTTGCAGGAGGCATCTCTGCCACGGGTGTTCAAGCTCTTCCGAGCCCTGGGCCTGCGGCACTTGGTGGTTGTGGACAATCGCAACGAGGTGAGTCCCTGCTCACTGTGTCCAAGCAGCCTGGGCTCCTCCAGGGGACAGAGACACACTCTCCCCAGGCTCTGTGTGCCCACATGGGACTGTACTCTGTTCCTTTTCTGGCAGGTGGTGGGAATGGTGACCCGCAAGGACCTCGCCAGGTACCGGCTGGGGAAGGAGGGTCTGGAGGAGCTCTCGCTGGCACAGACGTGAGGCAGCGTGGCCCAGCAGAGTTGTGCCCCGGCCCCTTGGAGCTGGGGACCCCCTTATGCAGGAGGTGGGGACAGGACTGAGCCAGTCCATGCAGGCATCACGGTGCCTGGAGCACTGGCGTGGCCGTGCTGCTCCAGCCCTCTTGCCTGTTGCTGCCTTCCCACGTCTACTGCCTCCTCTTGTCACCCCTTCCTCTGCTTCCCTGAGGGATCAAAATTCACCCTTGGCTCTGTTAGCTCCTGGAATAGGCTCTCCTTGAAGGTTGGGTGAAGGCTGGAGTGTTCCATGGGGAGCAGGACTGTCCTACTGAGCTGGGCACACTCCTCAGACACAGCACGTGGCCTCTGTTGCCTCATCCACCCAGTCTAGGCTGTCTGGGACTTAGCCCTGCCCTAGCTTCAGCTGCAGGGCCTGTGAGAGGAGCAGAGGGGACACGATGGGGCTCCCTCATGCCCCCAGGCCCCCATTCCCCACTGCCCTGTGGTCCTGCTTGCTGGGTTGGGCTGAGCTCTGGGGTTGTCTCCCTGCTCCTTGGGACTGAGGAGGGGAATGTGCCCTGCTTGGCTGTGCAATAAAAGGGCTCCCCTGGTTCTGCAGCTGGCCTCTGGCTCTTTCTTGGCTCTCTCAGCCACTGTGACCCCAACTCATGTGTGGGGAGACACCCCTGGAGTTTGGGGCAGGGATGTGGAGGGGAGAGCTGCCTGCACTGGGCCGTTGTTGGTCCTGCAGCCTGTGCCCTTCTGCCACTCCTGCAATCTTCCCACCACTGCCTCTCCCAAACTGGGATCCAGAGTCACTCCTGGGGCAGATTCTGGTCCTTTCCAGCAGCCTGGGCCTTTCCAGGCACCCCAAACCCTACCACCAGTCCTGGATTTGGTTGTGGGTGGGAGCAAAGCCAGCCCTGGCACCTCCCTTCTCCCATCTGCCCCATCCTTACTCTTCTCCTTGGCATTGCCCTGCCCCCTGCCCTCGAACTGCCCCTTCCTCACTTGGACACAGGCAACCTGGTGCCTGGAGAGGCTTTTGACTGCGGGATCTGTGCTGAAATAAAGTCTGTTTGTACTTTTACTGTAGTGCTGCCTGTCTCCTGCTTCCCTTCTTCCCTTGAGGCTACCATCCTGGCTCAGGTGTCCCCTTGGGACTGAACTGATCCCTGTCCCCCTCCTGCTTGTGGGCGAGCACGGGGGGGGCTGCATCCTGGGCGCTGCCCCCAGCAGGGCTCAAGGCAGGGGGTGGCTGCCCCTTCCCAGCTTTTCCCTTTCAACACCAACACAAAGCCACCACAAAGCAGAGGATGCCTCAGCTGGGCCCTGGTAACAGCCAGGTTTGGCTGTGGGGAAGAAGAACCAGCCCTGCTCTCCTGTGTGGGTCCAGATCCCTGGCCCTGCACAGGGGCAGGGGAGCTGTAGGGCACAGTGGGTCCCCGGGGTGGTGCTGGGTCCCCCCTGTGTGCTGGCAGCCGGGTGCTTTGTAAGGCCCCGTGTTGCCCTTTGCCCTGGCGCGGCTGAGATAAGGGGATAGGATCCAGCGACTTGGGGCGCAGAGTAAACACGGGCTGCTGGCGCTTCCCTCCTCTTCCCGCTGCTGCTGGGGCAGCCAGCAGCCCGTTAAGGGTCCTGCCACGCCGTGGCCCTTTGTCTCTGGCAGCAGGGACACCACAGTGGTGGGTGGCAAAGGACACTGCAAACGCTGGTGCCTGGCGGGAGTCATTTATTCACTCATCCCATCACCATCGACCTGGCAGCTCCGAGTGCCCCGATGCTGGCACTGGGGCCACCAGGTTTATCATTAACTGTGATAACTGGGGTGGCACGTGGCGGGACCGGGACCACAGTGGGGTCACAGCCCAGCAAAGGGCTCTGCCTCCAGCCCTGGGTGACCCAGCAGCTCCCGCCCAGCGCCTGGCAGCTCTGGCCCTGGCTCCACTGTCCAGTTGGCCAGGAGGTCACTGAAGTCAGGGGTGCCAGTGTGGAGGAGGCTGGCGGGGCCTGGGCCTGGCTCTTTCCAGAAGGAGGGTGGCAGCTTCCTGCGGTGCATGGGGGTGATGTGGCCGTACTTCCTCTCCAGCCGCTGTGTCTTGCCGCCGGCCACCCGGGCGGGCAGGCACCGGTGCACGCCGTACTCAAAGAGCTCGGCCAGCGGCCCCAGCCTGTGCGTGGTCCCCGGGCTGTCCCGCGGAGCCACGGCCTCGGGCACAGCCTCAGTGCTCTGGGGCGAGCCACAGTCCTCGGGCACGTTGCGGCTGCCGGCGGCCTCCTCCCGGCCCTGCCGCCCGAAGTAGCGCTGGATGTCACAGCTGATGAGCTCGGAAAACTTGAGGAGACGCAGGGTGGTCTCGGCAGTGCTGGAGACACTGTCCAGCTCCGGCCTCATGCTCTCCTCCACTGCTTCCACGTCCTCCTCCTCCTCTTCCTCTTCTTCCTCCTCCTCCTCTGAGAGGTCGTGGAAGTCAGGCTCAGGGTGCGTGGGCAGCAAGAGGCCGTGTGGGAAGGGCGAGGGCAGCCGCAGCTCGGCCAGCGGCTGGATGACACCCGCAGCCATGTCAGCGGTCCGAGGCAGCCCCAGGACTCACCCTGTGGGCAGGGACAGCGGGGTCGGGGTGACACACCCTGGCACCGACCCTGAGCCATCGCCCAGCAGCACTGAGAGAGCAGGGGAGCGTGTTGTGCCACACCGTGGCCAGGGTGGAGCTGCAGGGCAGCAGGGATGTCCCTCACAAGTAACGGGATGTGGGGTGTTGGGGATGTCCCCATCAAGCTATGGGAGAGAGGGCAGTGGATGCATTCCCCCTTGGACATCCCCACTCAGCCCTGGGACAGCAGGCAGCAGGACTGTCCCCACCAAAACATGGGGTATGGGGCAGCAGAGATGGGAGCATAACCCTGAGTCATGGGACATGGAGCAGCAGAGATGCCATTCCCCTACAAGCAACAGGACATGGGACAGTGGGGATATTCTAAATAAACCCTGAGATATCAAGCAACAGGGATGTCCCCATCAAGCCATGGGGTTTGGGACAACGGGAATGTCCCTAAGTCATGGGACATGGGGCAGCAGGGACATTTACACTGATCTGTGAGACACAGATGTCCACACCAAGTCATGGGATGCAGGGTAGTGGGGACGTGTTCCAGAGCTGTGGGGCAGAGGGATGTTCCCCTTCAGCCCGGGGCTGTGCATGGAGGTGAACGGGGCCCAGCACCCCCGCTGCCACTCTGGGCTCAGTGCCACAGGGCCCCATGCTCTGCCCACACAAGGGCCTCTTGGGCTCCCCTGCGACAGAGTGAACCCACCGCCTCCCTGCCCTACCCTACCCTGCTGGGCTCTGGCCACAGCTGGGTTTCACTGAGCCGAATGTGGTCCCTTTGTAGCTGGTGCGACCCGCGCTGAAGGATCCCCAGCCCTGCCTCGTTGCAGGACACTCCTGGCCATGCTGAGAGGGTCCCAGGGCAGGAACAAATCCTGGGGATCCAGACCTGCAGGTCCCGCCACACCAAGCGTCGTGCCGGGACCTTCACCCAGCCTAAGACTGTCCTTGCCATCTCTATGTGTCCCTCTTTGTGCCGTCCCCACCGCGGTAGCCCCGGTGCTGCCTCCGTGCTGCCGCCGGCTGGGTTGTGGGGGGCTCAGCCTCACGGGATAGCGCACACCTCCGGGCTGCGGGGAGAGGGGAGCAGGGCCACCACAGCCTGCCCTGCCGCCACCCTCAGCCGGAGAAACCCCCGGGCCGAGAGGGCATCGCCCGGGCCGCGGTTCCGCACTCACCTTGGCGCTGCCGCCCGGCCATGCATAGGCTCCCGCGCCGCTCCCCCTGCCCGTCCCTCCACCTGGGCCTGAAGTATTTATAGCGGAGCAGCGAGCTGACGGCTGGCAAATATTTGGTAGCCGTATTGTAATAGTAGACTCGGTAAACAGAGCTGGGGTTTGCTTTAGCACCCAGCAACGGGAGAGCGGCGCGGGGAGGGACGCGGGGACGGAAGGCAGGGCTCACCTTAATGGTTCACTAGCCAGGGGATTTTCAAGTGTTGTCCCTGTAAATTCACCTATTAAATCGGTAGCCCCAGCTGCCAAACTGCCCGCACACTTGTGCCGAGGGCTCTTATCTCCCTGCTGATTGGAGGCGAAATCAAGCTTTGTCAAATAGGCGTAAAATTAAATTTCATGCTATTTTGACTCCTGGAGTAGGGATCTTCTGAAGAACATACTGCGTATCGAGCGATGCCTCTGCAAACAGGGGCTGCCGCTGCAGTGAGCAAAGCCTTCCTGTGGGGTACCCCCTGGTGCTGCACCACCCTCATGCAGGGTCAGACCACTCATCTCCAGCCTTGTGCCCCTTTGAGATGGATGTTGGGCTCCCCAACCAGCCCTGGGAGGGGTTTTGGAACCTGTGGACACAAAGGTGGACATGCCAGGTGGAGAGTGTCTGGGCCATCCCGACGGCAGGGGCAGACCTGAATGACAGCATTTTCACCCCATGCTATGGCCCGTGGCCGTGCTGGCCCACACAGCACCTCCCCTCTGAGGACACGGACAATGGCAATCAGCTCAGATCTCAGAGAGGCTGTGCCACAGGTGCCATTTCTGCCTTGGCAGCAGCAGTGCCAGCAGGGTCATCTGGGGCAGCACAGAGCAGGGCCAGGGAACACACATGGCTGGGGATGCAGGGTGACCAGGGACCCAGGATGACCAGAGGACACGGGACAGCCTGCCCCTGACAGCTGAAGGGCACAGGATGGCAGGTCATGACACAGCACCCAGACCCTGTCACTGGTGTTGGGGACATTCAGGGAGCAGGACACTGGCCACTGGGCTTGGGGACAGTCACAGCCCTGCTCCAGAGCAGCCCTGCTTTCCTGTTTTTGAGCTGACCACAGCTTCTGGTCTCTCCCTCGGAGCCCTCCCTGCCTCCTGCCCTAAGCACCGTGTTCTGAGATGTCCTCAGTGCTGAGATGGGGTCCCTAGCTCCTGGCAGGGTGCAAGCACTGGCGAGGAGAGTGTTCCAGCCTGGGCAGGGCAGTCACCGACCCTGGGGCTCCCTGCAGGGGCAGGGCTGGGCACTGGCACCGGCTCGGCAGAGCTCACTCTCCTCTCTCTCTCTCTCTCTCACAGTGGCAACGCTGGGCAGGAGCAGCAGCCGCCCGGACACTGCTGGGCAAACACGGCGGGTGGGAGCTGATTAGCCATGGGCACCCTTTGCTCTGCTCCCTGAGGTCACCCATTGTCACCCACACCCCTGGCATGGCTCGGCATTTGCACAGCTTGGCATTGCTACCGGCTCCAACCCAGGGAACCAGCCCTGGGAGCCAGACAGCCACCCTGATCCCCTCCCAGCATCCCCAGGGAAAGGCAGCTTCCCCTGATGTCCCTAGCCACCTCTGCCCCAGGCCCTCTTCCTGCAGTGCAGGAGGCAGAGAGAGCTCTTACAGCCTCTGGGTCAGTCCAGCTGGAGGAAAGGGCACTGTCCCTTTGCCCAGGTGTGAAGGGTCTGAGCATACTGGCGAGGAGGTCCAGATGTGTGACAAGGTGTGGGGAGCACATGACTTGGGTGCTGGCTCACAGAGTTGGCAGTAATGAGGTGTCTGTCCTCTGTGGGAAGGTATAATGCACTTAACACCCAGGGCTCAGCAGGACTGTTCCAAGGGTGAGCAGCAGGGAGAGGCAATGCCACTGCTCCTGCAGCACACTTAGGCATGTGGTTTTGCAACCCATTTGAGTGCCCAGGGTGGTCATCCCTGCTCCAAACTTTGCGAAGGCCAGGCCTGAGGAGTTCCTGTCCCACAGTCTCCTGTCTGCAGAGACTCCCGCAGACAAGCAGGGAGGTCACAGACCTCACTCTGAGGTGAGGCTGATTCTGCTCACCGAGGATGGTGAGTGGGGTGGCAGCACAGCCCTGCCTAGTTCACACTGCACTTCCCTGAAAGCCAAATCTGGGTGAAAAGCAGGCATGGCTATGGCAAACAGAGCATCCTGTACCAGGCCTCTGGCTCTAACCCTCGCTGCCTTCGTAGCCCTGTGGCAGTGAAAAGAGCCGGTAGGATTTCTCTGGCACAGGGAGCATCCATAGGGCAGCTAGGGCCAGGAGCTCAAGGTGAAGAGACCAGAGGTAGAACTCATGGGATTGGTTGGAGCTGGAGCTCAAAGCAAAGCTCTGCAATAGCCCAAGCTTCCCTGCAAAACCACGGCGTCATCCTCCCCTCAGCAGCTGGGAGAGCACCCACAGACCATCCAGTCCTGTACTGTCCCGGCATCGGTCCTCTGCTGGCTGTACCCGTGTGCAAGGGGGTTCATACCCTTGTCCATGCTGGAGCCTCCTGGTGCTCCCGCCTGCCCTGGCTATGGATCCTATCACACTCCCACTCCAGGCAGGCGGTTCCCTTGCCCCACATTCCCCACGGTGGCCCCGTGCTGCCACAGTGCGGTGGGGACGGCAGCCAGCGCAGCCTGGGCCTGCTCCGAGCATTAGTCTATCCCCGGGGCGGCCTGGCTACTGTGCCCACGCCTGGCGAGCAGCGGGGCGGCTGCCATGGCGGTGCTGGGGTCCGGTCCCAACACCGGTGTCGGGGCCAGGGCCACGCTGGGGCTGGGGTTGGGGCTGCTGCCGCTTCCCTCGGCCCCTGCCCCTCACCCATCACCCATCACCCCTCGCCCCTCGCCCCTC
>VWYI01003887.1:176290-214266 GCA_013399455.1 Anthoscopus minutus
ACCTGCGGCGCGATCCGCCCCCGCCCGCCCGGCTCCAGCCTCAGGGCGGCGGAGCGGGCCTGAGCCTGTCCGCACTCGGGGCGGAGGGAGCCCGGGAGGGCCCACGCCTGGCCGGCGGTGCTCTCGCTGCGCCCCCGGCCCCAGAGAGCGCTCGGCGCCGCCCAGCCTCGCCGCTCGGGGCCGCGGCTGCCGCGGACAGGCTTAGGGCCGGCTCCGTGCCCGCACGTCTAGAGGCGCGTAGGTAGGTGTGCCTGCAGCGCCGGCCGCGCCGGGTGCTGTCCGAGACGAGAAATGTGACAGCCCGTGCAAAATACGGTCCCGCTGCGGTTTGTGTCTCCCTTCTGCGACTCGCTGGGTACTTAAATTCCCTTTGGCACGTTAACAGGGCTGTCCAGGCACTTTGCACTTTGTTTCGTAAGTGAATAAGTGCTTTTCTTTCTCTGTGTATTGAGTTGCTATTGAATTGCTTCCCATATTTTTATTTCATACAAACTGAACAATTGTGGCCCCTCTATTTTATTTATAAAGGTTCAGTGTATCTTTGCCTGCCTACATCAATCTGCAAGGGAGTTGCAGAAAAGCCTCATGTTCATCGAGCCGTGAGTCACAACCAATTTTTAAAGCTGTTATAACAAAAAAAAAAGTGTTTGCTTTTTTCACAAGTAACTTTAAAAGTGTAGCTTAGAAAGAAAAAAAATTAAAAAAAATTCAGTAGACACAACATTATTCCTGGATGCTTGTGAATCCTAAACTATATTCATACTTTAGTATTACACATACCTGTGTCATATGCACAGATGAGCTTTAAAATTGTCACATACCATTACCACTTTGCCTTTACTTTTATGTATCATTCCCCTGACTTCCTTACTGCAGGTGTGGGCAAGAAAGCTTTTCCTTTAAAACTTTTCAACAATGGGCATAAAATTCTGCAGCTGAGGTCTTGAAGAATGCAGATGGGTATAGTATGTGTTGGAGCTCGCAGTGTGTATTGACTAACTTTGTTTCTTTTTTTATTATTTATTTTTTTGCTTTTCTGATATTGTCTCGTTTAAGTGGCTCCTGAGTGTAAAATGTCCTCTGAGGGTGGGCTGTGGGTGGGAAGCACATGGTGTGTTCCAGGCCAGGGCCTGCCAGCTCCTTCCTTGCAGGGCCTGGGAGAGCACACTCTGCATGGTTGGGTTCTAAACCAAACGGACTGATGTCTCAATTACCACCTGAGCAAAGAGCACTTGCTTATAAATTTTGCCAAGCACAGCCCTGTTTTGAGATCTGATAGTGTGGGGGTTTGGTATCTCCTGCCCCTTCTTCACAGTAAGAAAAGAAAGGGTGGAAAAAAAATAACATGTTTTGGCTGGGAGCCAGCTTGTCTGTCTCCTTTTCTTTTCTGGCTGTGCTGCTTCTTTATGTGGATGACAGGCCTTGGACATTGCTTGGCTCACCAGCACTGTGTTTAACATGGTGTCCTGGATGAATAAATGCTAAAATAGTGTTTGTTGCCAATTATTAGTGTTCCAGAATATCCTGTTATCCTCTAAGCCTTTTTTTTCTTTTTTTTGAGTAATTTTGGGGAGCAGGAGCACCAAGTATTTTAATCTGCATATTGAGGTAAAATGTTCATGCTGACACCTGTGTTCTCTTGGTGTTCTAATGTCTCCTTATTTAAACCACACATGAATTTCAGGAGATGAAACCAGACAAAGGGTGAAGTTCACAGATGATCGTGTGTGCAAGAGCCATCTTCTGGATTGCTGTCCCCATGATATCCTGGCTGGAACAGTAAGTATGTCCTCTGGAATAAGGGATTCTGGTCAGGAGGATGTTGGTACAACTCTTGTCAGTGCAGGATGGGTGACTTCTAGGAGAGATCAGGCTTTCTGTGCTCAGGGAGCAGTCACAATCCTAATTCCACTTCCTGTGACCTCTTCTCAAAAAAGAAACCAAACAAACCAAACCAAGAGCTCTCAAAACTCACCTGCAATGCTTTTTCTTTCACAGTCCTCTGAGAAGTTGCAAAATTTTTTCTGTTTCAGCAGTTTGAGATGGTCAGAGGTTGCCACTTAGTCTATGGTGGTTCCAAGCCTGTAGCTGGGCTGCTGCCCTGGTGCACTGCTGCATCTTCAGGTTAGCAAGCGTTTTCTTAGCAGCTGCACTAATCCTTGGAGATTTTTAGTCTCCTCTCCCCAGCCCTGATGGAAGAGCAGATTTTCTGTTGTTACTGGGGTGATGATGGCAAGTCACATACCTGGCTGACTGTTGGTTGTTTGAGCTGCTTGGTTGTTTGTGTCACTCTGCCCGACTGGTTTCAGACAGTTGTCTCAGCTCCTTTGCTGCTTCCTGTGGGAGCAGAGCTGGCCAGCATTCAAAGGTTTGGCTCACATGCTACCTCTGAGAGCAGAAGGTGATGTGAGCTTTTAACAGTGAGCTCTTGTGAACTAAGTGTTCATTTGAGGCGCCCAGATGAAAGCTGCAGCCCGACTTTGGAAAGAAAAATGTGTCTTTTGTCGCCATCACTGTGCAGCAGTCACAGGATGGAGGTGAATATGGATGTTTGAAATCCATCTTTGCCCTCACTGTTTGCATGAAATTCTGTGGCAATTCACAGTGTCTGTCCACTTAACCAGATCGTTGAAATATGCTGTGTTTATTTATAGCCCTTCCTGCTGCTTGTTAGGGAGCTGGCTGGACACCGTGGGTCTCCAGCAAAGGGAGGGCTGGCACTGCTGCCCCTGCTGGTGTCACTGCCGTAGCAGGAGTGTGGCAGTGCTGGTAGAAAGAGCTATAGCAAAAGCTGCCTTTGCTCTGAGCACTCAGGCTTGAGCTTCTCAGTAGCTGTCTTTGCAAAATAACATTGGAAAAGCTGAAGACCAATCTCTGTACCTCTATTTTTTTTAAAATTCATTTGAAGCTCAGATGTGTTTTTCAGTGATTGCTCCATCAGCCTCCATATGACTTCACTTCCATTTCAGAATTGTAAACTTCCATCCTTTGTCACTGTGGTCAGGGTGTGTTTTTTGGCATGAGATTCTACAAAAGGTTTTTGGTGCTCAAGGGGTGTTTTGAAGATGAAGTCTGCCTTCTGCCTCTTCTGGCAGGTTTTCTGAAAGAGGGTAAATGGTGAGTTGAAGGGGTACTTCAACACAAGTGATGTGTGTGAGCATGGAGGAAGTCTGAAGTGTTTCAGGTGGGTTGTGGGGTAGAGAAGCACCTTGAGGAATTTGTTTCTTCTGCTTCTGTTGTTACTTGTCTTGATTGAGTTGTTCTTCCCCTCTTGCTGTGGAGTTTGTGCTCAGAAACTGCAGGAGCAGGAAGAAAGACAAGTGGTCTTGTGGCTCACTCACATGATTGTGTGGTGGCCTTGAACTGAGTGTGGAGCTCTACACTCTTTTCAGCAGGTTCCTGAGGGCCAGAGCAAGTATTGCTGCTGCAGATCTGTGTTGAAAGAACGTGTAGTGTTCAGAACAGGAGGAGCATTTCAGCTGTCACTGCTGCTAGTACAGAATGAAATTTAGCTGGAACGTGCAGTCCTTCCTCGTGATCTCGGGCAGCTTCACTGACACTTCACAGTGCTCTGCTAAGGGAGAGCTGAATGGGTGAATCTGTCTCAGCTGGCTGGGGTATAATCCATGTCTGGGTGTATTACTGCAGAAATCAGGACCTTGGACCTCTTGGAAACTTCCAACAGATGCTCCAAGCCTTCTGGTGCTTGCTGTGCTGTGTCCTCCCCTAAGGCATTGCTACTGCTGCATCCTTCATGTGTGCAGATATTCCTTAGTGGGAAGCTGATTGAAGGTAAGCAGGAAGCTGATCCCTTGGGGAGCTGTGCTCAGTGAAATATGATGGAGTCCCACTAACTGACCTTTAGGTGCAGAGTAAGAAAAGGAGTCCAGACTGTAAGCAAAGCTCTGGAATATTCCTGATTGCTGCAGGAGGCCTGTTGATGTTTGTTTTGTTTAGGTGCACCAGTGCTCCTGATTGTAAGAGCTGTCATTTTAAGTTGGTTTGTTCCTGTGATTATTCTCTTTTTGGCCTCAGAAACTTGTCTAAACTTGCCACTAAATAACCTACAATGGTTCTCCTTGGTCTCTGTGGGTAATGAGGAGCATTCTGGGAGAACAGGAGTTGGTTTAGTGAGCCAATGGGCTGTTACCAGGGCCCTTGTCATCCACATCCTCTGAGTTCTCTCTGCAGCTTATGGTAGGAATATTTCTGTCAGTGAAAGTATTGTAGCACACTGAGAGATGGCATCAGCTGGCAATTCTCCTGAATTTCAGCTCCACTAAAAGGTGGACAAATAAACTTCAAAGCTGACCAGGTTGAACATATCTTGGAAATTACATCCAGGGAATTACTTTTGTCCCCTACTGGAAAACAGTAGTTGAAATCTGTAGGTTCTAGAATTGATTTTTGTGGGTTGAGAGGGAGTCTGTGCTTTCCTTTTTCACTTGGATGAAACTCTGTATCTCTCACTGTTAAAGTGTCTTTCTGGAAATTTCATTTTGTGGTGAGTTGCCAGTTCAGTGGAGATCATAAGCAATACCTCAGAATGTGGATGGATTTCTCAGCAGGACTAATTAACATTGACATCTAAATGTCTTCAGTCGTTGTGTGTATGGAGAGTTAAATCTCTGCTCAGGCTCTGCTGGTTGACTCTCTCACATACGTGTGTTATAAACCAGCCAGTGTTGACTGGAGCAGGTCGTGGTCTCTGTGGAAAGGGTGAGTGTTTGATGACAGCCCTCCTTGGGATGAGAGGAGGCTTTGAGGCAGAAGGGCTGCTGGTCTTACCCTGAATGAGCAATACCTGTGGAAGTCTTGCACTAGAATATCTCAAAGGACATAGAGGAAGATTTGAGGTTTATAAACTGGTGAGAAGTTCTTTCCTGAGGAAAATGTTGAGGGATTTGTTAACAAGCAGGGAGAGGAATAGGAGGCTTCAGAACAAGCATTGTTGTCTCTTCTGAGGTGGTCAGAGCTCCTTCTCAGAAGTGAGGTTAGTGGCTCATCTTGCAGGAAGAGCTCAGAATATTTATAATGTGTGACAATCACATCCAATACCATTATTTTCTCCCTGTCTTGGAAAGTGATCTCGGTAGAAAGCCCAGAAAAATGAAAGATGTGTCACATCATAAAAAGTTATTTTTGTGGTAAAATAACAGTAGCTCTCTAGCATTCTTTGAAGTGACTTGCCTCAAGTTGAACATGATCAAGCTCTAAAATGCTTTTTTTGTAGGCATTACATTTCTACCATTAGAGAGCTCAGCAGGAGTATTCTGAATTTAGTGTCTGTTTCTGTAGCCTGCCACCTGTGGCTTCCTGGTTCTGGTAAATCTGAGCAAAATGAGGAAGGCTAAATAGTGGCAAGTCATGTGGATTTTTTTCTTTTTCTAGAAGAGAAAATCCAGTCATAGGCACCTGCTGAAAACCTGAGCATAAACTGGTAGAGTTTGCTTTAGTTGCTTTGCTTCATTCTGAACACTGCTGTCTAAGTGGATTGTTTCATGTGAGCATCCCCAGCTTTAGTTTGTGATACTCCACAGAGATTGTGTTATCCCAGTTCAGCTTCCTCTGCAGTTCACTGAGTTTGGCACCTGTTGTGCATGTTATTGGCACCTGTTGTTGAGGTTTGGGCTCCTGGGGATTGGTGGTGACAGTGAAAGAAGAGGGTGGTCAGTGGGTTGGGATGTAACATTAAAAGTCTGACAAGTACCCTGCCATTCTTACAGTGGCTCACAATTAGGGCTTTTATTATTTTGGCTTTCAAAATATAATTTTCTTTTTCCACTCAAAGAATAAGAGAAATGTTCTTTGTTAAAAATTTAAGATGTTGAACTGCAGCTTCCATGTTTTGAGACTGTAATCAGCTTGGGTTCATGTGGCTGTTAACTGCAAGGAGGGAGAAAAAATAAATTCAAATAGCATGGAGTGCAGTGGAAGGGAAGGGCAGCTTTCTGGGAAAGAAAGATGCTCTGAAATCTCTCATTAAATGGGCTTATGTGTAGGACTTAGATTTGCTGGGCAGGTTTTAAAATTCCAGGCTGCAGCTGAATGTGGGAAGGGTCTGGCTGTGGAATAAACAATCTGGTGTTGCTGAGTGTGGGGCTGTGCATTTCTACTGGCTGTAGACCTTAATCAAGTCCTTCTGTTGTTGATAGGAAGCATTCTGTGTGTACCCTACAATTTAGGATATCATATGTTACTTGGGCTCATCCTGACACAGATGTGCATTTCCAGATAAGCTTTAAACAGGGTGCAGGTATGTTTTGCTGTGCTGTGGCTCCAGGATAGAAGACATTTGCAGTTGGTGTCTGTTGAAGGAGACCTACCTCCCTCACAACCACTTCTGAGGCTGTCCTGGAACTTAGGGTAGGAGCAGGATTGGACTTGAAGCATTTGGGTTGTTTTAATTTTCCCAGAACACCTAGAAGTAGGAGTTCTGGCAAGCATGTGGTGCTTCTGGCTGGTTCTGGTACTGAGAGGTTAAGAGGAAGCTGCTTTTTGTGAAAATACTTCATTTTGATATGAGGCAGTTGGCAAGAGATACCTGCTGCTTATTGCCCTAATGGAAGGTTCTTACATGGGTTCTCCTTTTCCTTTTACCAGCGAATGGACCTGGGAGAATGTACCAAGATCCATGACTTGGCTCTGCGAGCAGATTATGAGATTGCAAGTAAAGAGAGAGACCTGTTTTTTGAGCTGGATGTAAGTATGGAGAAATTTTATTTAATTTTGGGGAAACTTCAAAAAGTTACTGGGCTGAACAGCAGAACTCGGTGGCCATTTCAGCTCATCATATTACTTGATGTGTTACCTGTCCAGAATGTGCAGCCCCTTCCTGAATGTCAGCCTGACTGCTGACTTGAGAATATAGAAGTAATTATGGCCTTTCCCACCTCATTATTCTAGCTAGTTGGGAGGCTCCCTGACATTCCTTGGATCCCACATGTGCTGCTCTGTACCAGGTTCTTGTAACCTGATATTCTGCCCCAGAAGATGTAACATTAAAAGTCTTCTGCTTAGTAGTTTAACTTTTGTCAGATTTAGCTTTCATTTCACCTCTCTGTGATGGAACAGATTAAGGGAAAGCGCAGTTCTGTCTTTGCTTTTCATGTTATTCCAGTGCTTTTGTCTTTGTGCCTGTTGCTCCTGCACAGGAAGTAAGTTCCAGAGCAAAGCCATGTTGACATGAGCATCCTGTGATGTGTCAGAGTAAAGGAACTGGGTCAGATTTACAGGGCAGGGGTCAGATATAACTTGTTCTGCAAAGTGTCTTTTTTTTTTCTCAAAATCTGTTCTTGAGGTTGTTTGTGCATTATACAGGATTGCAGATGTTGGCTGTCAAAGCTACATCTGGCACAGAGAGCACCTTCACTCATAATTCTTTGTCTGATCATGCAGGCGATGGATCACCTGGAATCCTTCATTGCAGAGTGTGACAGGAGAACAGAACTGGCCAAGAAACGCCTGGCTGAGACCCAGGAAGAGATCAGTGCTGAAGTGTCTGCAAAGGTATTGGCCTCTCATTAAACATTGGTTCTGAATGTCTCGGTAGAAACACTGGTGCTGTTTCTCTGACACCAGTGATACTGGGGAGTTAGGCTCCACAGAGGATTTGGGGGTTCCAGTTACCCTCAATTAGCTGCTCTGGTCATTCTGGAGACAAAGAGCATCATGGACTCTAAAAGAGATTGCTTTAGCATGGAAATAAAGCATATTGGTTCCTTCCCCATGCTATGAAATGTTAACATAATAATTTAGAGCAGTAAATCCATCATCCCATGACTTTTGTTTCATTTAACAAATGCTCATGAAGTTTCCTTTCTGGGAACTCACCTCATTGGGTCAATACAAGACATTTCTGAAGCTGCTTTTGTGGCCTCTGTGCTGACCTTCAGAAATGATCGCTTCACGTCGAGTTTCTCTCTTTGCCACATGTCTGTGACTGCACTGACATTGTTCCACCAGTCTCTTTTGTTGGGGGCTCTTGGAGATTCATGGTCGTCTTCCAACAACAGATGTCATTACACAGTATTTCTTAAAAAAGAAAAGTTGTCCTGCTAGCTTTGTCACATTTTTGTCTTACTGAAAACTAACTATTCTCTTCAGGCAGAGAAAGTACATGAGCTGAATGAAGATATTGGAAAACTCCTAGCTAAAGCTGAACAGCTGGGAGCTGAAGGAAATGTTGATGAGTCTCAAAAGATCCTGATGGAAGTGGAGAAAGTCCGAGCGAAAAAGAAAGAGGCAGAGGTACAGTGTTGGCTCTCCTATGAGTTGTCACAGGAGCCTGGGCTAGATGGGGTGGTTTCTACCTCGGTTCCTGTGTGCCAGCACCTCCTTTTGTAGTTACAGCCATGTGCCAGCAAACAGGTGGCAGTGTGGTGTGGTGGATGAGAAGATTTTTAGAAATTTCTGTGTAGTGCAGGGAGCTGACTGGGGCAGGGAGGGCTTTGTCCTCTGAAATATTTGGTCACCAGTCCCTTGCAGGGATAGTCTGTCGGGTTAGCTGTGCCCACAAAGCATTTGTGTGGCACCTCCTTTGTGTGAGGGTGGGTTTTGATTCTTCAAAGCACTTCTTCGCAGGGATTTCCCTGGAGGGCTGTGTCTATGTAAGGGTTCCCTGACATTTGTGTGGGTTTTCTTGCCTCTGTAGGAAGAATACCGAAATTCAATGCCCGCATCCAGTTTCCAGCAGCAGAAGCTGCGTGTGTGTGAAGTCTGTTCAGCGTATTTGGGTCTCCATGACAACGACCGGCGTCTTGCTGACCACTTTGGAGGCAAATTACACTTGGGTTTCATTCAGATTCGTGAGAAACTGGATCAGCTGAGGGTAATCCTCTGTGTTTCAAACCTTCTCTTTGTTGTTCTGAAGACCTTGAACACTTCTATTAAATTAATACAGAATTCTTTGCAGAGGGCTTGTAAAAGCTCAGAAATTTCCAATTGCAGAATCCCCAAAACATCAAACAGAGCTTTGTTAGCTTGTCTTGGGTTCTCTTCTATCTTTTCTGAGTAACTAAATATGTACCCTCAGAATCAGTCAAGCCAGATCACTGCTGTAATTTATTCCTTGGACCTTTGGTACAGTAATTCTCATTAACATGACTGAAATTTGTTACTCTGAGTTTTTTTGACTTTGAAACTTCATAATGAAATGTTTTAACTGAAGTTTCACGTAGTTTTGTCAGTGAAAAGATCTTGAGTAGCTGAAGCCATTAGGAGTTTTCTGAAATGATTCGTAATGGATTGTGGTACTGGCCTTGCTTGTAAACAGAGACCTTTAGCTGAGTAAGAGTTGTGATTCCTGTGTCTCACTCACAGTGCATTGAGGTCAATGCCTCAACTGAGAAAAGTGAGTCCCTTGATAGAGATCTTACCTTAGCACATAAAATGCAGTGAAATGGTTCTTTGTCTTGCTATTAGAATGGTCTTCCTGCAGATCTGACCTGTTACTGGATGGCAGAAATATGATGTGGATTTATTATTTTCCCTAGAAAACAGTGGCAGAAAAGCAAGAGAAGAGAAACCAGGATCGTTTGAGACGGAGAGAGGAGAGAGAGCGAGAGGAGAGGATGGGCAGACGGTGAGTGGGACCTGGGAAAAGGCCTGTGCAGTTTAGGAGTATCTGATTCCTTGTACATGAGCACTGCAGGAATTCAGCATCTGCTTCTGGAGTGGCTCTTGGATGTGCTCCAGATGCTGTGTGAGCATCTTGGGATTCAGTTAAAGATGAAAACAACGCACAATCCACTCCTCCACACATGTATTTTAACCTCCACTGTGAGTCTGAAAGATGGTAATTCCCTGTAGTCTTCAGGCTTATATTGGCCTAATCCTTGTTTTAGGGAATCTGAATCTGGATAAAATACCCTCATCCAGAGCATCTTGAGTGGGAAAGTTTAAGATGAGTGGGGACTAGCATTGCTCAAAAGGCAGTAGTCATACAGAAATTCCGTGCACAGCTCTCATCACTGCTTGGAGGTGACAACAGGCTGGTGTCTGTGAGCCAAATAGTGAACTGCCTGTAACTTCTCTACAGTAAGTGAGGTGCTTTGGCAAGCATTTCCTAAGCAAGCTGAGGGATCCCAAGGAGTGGCTGTTTCTGGTGGTTGTAGCTGTGTGTGTCACCTTCTGCTCAGATGTCTGTAATTCCTGAGCAGTGGGAGGGGCTGGAGCATTGATTTTATTAGGACAAGCTCTCCTGCATCTTGCCAGCTAAACTGGAAAAACAATTTCTTCTGTACTTGAACTGCAGAGGCATCTTGTGTGTAAACAGCTGAGTTAAACAGCCTGGTGTGGGGAGGAGGATGGTTATTTGCAGGGGTCAGGTAGAGGAAGTGGCTGGGTAGGAATGCTGTTCTGATTGTCACAGCATCTCCCTGGTTACCTCGTGTGTTTCTCTTCATGTACTTCTTGCATCAAAAAGACCCCAGCCTTGCTGCCTGTGCAGAGCTATTTTTGAAACTCAGAGCTAAAGAATGAGTTTGTCTGAGGAATATGAGATTTATAACTGCAGTGTGCTCTAAGATGGTGTTGGCTCTGGCTGTACATTGCTGGAATTGCTGACAAATGAAGCAATGAAGCAGCATGGTGATTTTAGTGTATTATGAAGATGTGAGCGAAACGTGTTTCCTTCAGATCCATATTATTTTATGTATGTTATACATAACTCCAGTTAGGATGTTTTATGTGGGTTTTCTCTGGGGATTGCCTGGTGTGATATGGAGGAGCAGTTCATGCTACAGCTTTCTGTCCCAGCTGTAGCACTTCATGGAGACCCTCACAACTTTGTTATCCAAGCAACTGTAATGCAGTTGAGTTTGGGAGCTGCAGGATATGGAAGTAGCTTATGAGTGCAGGAGTTAATCAAAAGGAACTGCTGTTGCTGCTGCTGTGGTCAGAGATGTTGAAGTGAAATGCGAAGTGTCTTCTCATGCAGCTGCTTCATGGCAGACCCACAGCAGGAACCTGCCTAACGTGGACTCAGTTTGTCTCCATGATGCCTCTTCTTCTTGGAGGTCACTTCTCTGTGAAAACTATGCTCAACATAGTTGTTTAGGAAGAACCCTCTGGATCTCTTAGTTGATCAATATCTTCTCAAAATGCTGGTTTTCTTCTTCCTGTGGTGTGCCTGTGGTTTTGTTTTAGTGTTTTTTTTTAAAAAAAAAGCCCTCAATTTTTGAGAGCTGAAGAGCCTTTTGTGTTTAGAGGTAGTCCATATGTGGATGCATCTGATGAGGGGGTTTGAAAGCTGCTTTTGAATGTTTATTTAAGGCTTAAAATAGGAAGGCTTTAAGAACTGGATGGGGCTGGCCTAGTCTGAATTCTTGCTGTTTCCTTATGTGACAGTACTTAAGAGACTGTGGCTGGCCTTCGCTCTGGCTCTGTGCAGAGGCATCTGTGTGCTCCACAGAAAAAACTTGTAATGAAGGATTCAGGAATGCCATAGAGAAGAGGTCAGATCAATTACCTCTCCAAAATGAGAACTTGACCAGAGGTCAGTAGTTCTCCCAGTCGACACTCAGTGTCAGGACTGAGGTTAGGGTCCAGATTTCTCAGTCACCTGTCTGCTGGGAGCTGTGCACTCCATGCTCGCAGAGGTATTTTTCCATCAAAAACTAACTGGTGACTTCTGCCAGCTTCCAGACAGCCTCTCTTACCCAGAGGAAACGTGTTTCCTTCAGAACTTTTCTAGTCATCTCCTATACAGCACCTTCATGGTGTTACTTCAGTAAGAAAGAGTATGGCTTGACTTTGGGAGTCTTTGATGACTGACAGGCACTGACATGCCTGGAAACCTGTGGATTCCCTTGTGAAACTCTGCCTCTCACAGCTGTAATTAATCTGTCAATAAGCTGTGATTCCACATAGGAATGAGTGAACTGGATTGCTCCCCTAGTGGTAATAAACACAAGTCTTGTATGACGCTGCTGGTGGCTGTTGGGTACCCAGTAATTTCTGAAGACTGTGGAGAATTTCTGGAATTCTGTGGAGAAGTGGCATGCTGGGAAGTGCAGACCTTGGTGTTCCAGAGTACACCAGCAAACAAGTCTGGTGGAGGTCCTTAATGGATTTTCTTTGTTAAGCTGCATGAAAGACAGGTTATGAAACTCGGCAGATAGTCTATGTGATACAGGGACAAAAAGAGAGGAAAAATAAATAAAATAGACTTGCTCAGCCTCTTGCTCCTACAGACAGCAGTCTTCTTTTGTCTCCTGCTAGACAATGATTCAGGCAAGTAAGGACAATGCTGTTTAGTTGGTTACTTCCTGGATTCTGAAGTTTGGTTCTAGGGAGTGATTATCAGATGTTTTTTGTGCATACTCCTGCTTGGATGATAGGCATGGAAAGGCATCCAGGCTTTTCAGGGGATGTGTAAAGGCTTTTGTGGATGTGTGCACTGGTGGTTCAGAATAAAGTGATCAGGAACAAAAAGAACATTAAGAACTTGGAGTAAGTACAACCACCAAGAGTCCAGCTGCCTACCAGGTATCTACAGGAGGTCCCGCTGCTCTGTCAGGTTCTGTTACATGGTTGGAGGTGTGTGGTTACTGCCTTGCTCTCCTGGTTTATCAGCTTTTCCTTCACCTGGTCATGTGTGTTGCCACAGTGCATATTTCATTTGCAGACTCCAAGTTCAGCTCCACTTTGTTTACAGTCCTTACCCAAATTCCTTTCTAAATTTGAGGGCCTTTTTTTACTTTCTACCGTGACTGAACAATCACATTTCACTGTGAAGAAATGTCAGTTCACTTAGATTTTATTAATCTTGTCTTATCCAGGCATGGTTTTAAATAATGTTTTTGAAACAAATGCTTCTCTATTGCTTCTTAAATTCTTGTCTGTGTGTAGCTGTCATGTCAGGGTACTAGAACAGCTCTGTGGGGTTTAAATGGAACCTCTGTGTGAGTCTGTGTGCAGTGGGGAGCAGTTGCAGGAGTGAGTAAGTCAATAAACAGAGAGAGGAGCCACTTCTTAATTAAAGCAAAATGAGACTGTTCAGACAGCGTGTGATGTTCAGCTGGCTCTGAAATTTGGCCAGGGAGGGTGTAGCTTCCATGTGCAGAGGTATTTTAAGTGGTGCTGAGTAATGGTTCTGCTGGAGTTGAAAGAATTCTGCCGTTGTTATTTACAAAGTGTCAAGAACTAATGATGACAGCAGGAAGCTCAGGGTGCCATATACAAGCTCTGAAGCTCGTGGAACTTGAGAAAGGATAGCAAGGTCTGGATTATTCTTCTCAAGTGCTTTCTAAGGATTTTCAGTTTATCTCTGTCACTTGTCAGTTATAGTTCTCTTGTGCCTGTGTCCCCTCTTTTTTCTTAGTTATCTTTCCCAAAAGGGAAAAAATTATTAATGCAAATTTCCTTCTAATGTTTGGTAAACAAATACAGCCAGTGAGAAAAGGCTCTTTTTTCTTTATTAAAACCCCTTTAACATGGAACTGCCTCAAAGAAACCTAATCAGAAAACTGGCAGATGTCTTTCTGACTGGAGACTGGCATTTCTTGAAAATGTTAGAGTTGATCCAGCTGGTGTTAGACTGCAGGGAGTAAAGAGTATGTAACAAATATGCACAGAAAATTAGTTGGAAAGGTTCACTGGAGTGCTTTATTAATAGTGCCTGGTTTCTAGACCTTTTCTTTAGTGACAGGAAGCTCAGTGTGCAGAAATTTGTTTTCCAGTTTTTAACAAATTCTTCTTGCTCCCAACATTGAAGCTAAAAAATTATTTATTTGCAAGGTGTTTTCTTTTTAAAGTAATATATCACTTGAGGTGTTGATTATTCCTGTGAAGAGCTGCCAGAGTGGATGAATTTTCCTACTGAAAACCCACTGGCTGTATCATATCTTCTCTCACATAACTCCCCTCTTCTTTCTAGGTCTGGATCAAGAAATAGAGATCGTCGAAGGTGAGTGCCCAGTTCTGCAGTTCCCAAATGCCTGTTTGTGTTTCTCTCTAGCTACTGAGGTTTTCCTGGGTCTCACCATTGGAGTTCTCTCAATGCCTCAGTGTCAGGTTTGCTCCCTGAAAGAGACTGGAAGTGCAGTATGGGCACCTCAGTGGTGCTGCTCAGCTTGGTGTGGCTCATTGGGCTGTAGAGCAGGGGCTGAGTAGCCAGGCCAGGAGGCTCTGTGTGCTTCAGAGTGGGAGCCCATTATTGTGCTCGAGGCCTCTTCAATAAATACCTGGTATTACTTCCATTATTGTAATGTCTGAAGTATTTTAATGCCTCAGATGTGAAAATACAGAGATTGGGGATTAAAACCCCTACATCTCTGGAAAAAGCTTGCCTTAATGCTATGGCAACAATCTGTGATAATGGACCTGGAGATCTCCCTGTGAACTGCTTTCCTTTGGCATCTTTCTTATTATTAGAGCAGGGTGAAATAAATCTGCTTCTAAAGTACAAGACTTTAACAAGGAAGATTCTCTTAGGGTTATGGTAATTTCACAGGCCACTTCCTTTGGACTCTTTTCTAATTACATGGGCCTCACTTGTGGGTGATGTAGGGTTGTAAGCTCTGCTCTGGCCCTTGCCACATGCTTACAGTAATGGTGGGAGCTTTTTGTATAATCTTTCCAGCAATCTGAATAACCCACTAGCATTTTGTTGGTGGCACAAGGCCCAGGAGGAGGCAGCTGCTCACTGTGTGGCTGTTGGTGCTCAGCCCTGGGTGTCACCAGGGACGTGGGGGGCAGGGGGTGGGCTGCCTGATGCTCTGGGTATTTGTTACTCAGGAGAGTCTGAGGTGGCTCAGGGGTGCAGGTCTGAGGCACTGAGACAGTCTGTGTTCCTTCCAGATCACGGTCTCGGGAGCGGAGGCGGAGACGCTCCAGATCAGCTTCTCGGGAGCGGCGGAAGTCTCGCTCCCGCTCCCGGGACCGACACAGGCGCCACCGGAGCCGCTCCCGCAGCCACAGCAGAGGTCACCGCCGGGGGTCCAGAGACAGGAGTTCAAAACACAAGTATGTATTCCCCACAGGAGTGCTTCTGGAAAGGGGAGTCCTTGGCTCACCGTGACCTCCCTGGCCCGTAGAGCGAGCAGGAGCGTGGTGGGGTTCTCCAGAGCAGCTGTGGTAGCCTGTGCCAGCTCCTGGGCCAAAGCAGGATTTCCCAGTGGCCTCACATGAGGGCAGCAGCAGTACAGCAAGATCCCAGCTGAGAGGAAAGTCCAGGAGGTAGAGCAGGTTGCCTGATTTGCAGTGCTGAGCCTTGAGATGCTCCTTGGATGGGAAGTGGCACAAAGCCTCCCTGAGCTAGCTGAGCTTCCCTGGGCCAGTAAAGGCTAAGTGCCTGAGAGGAAGTTTGGATGTTACTTTCTGCTTCCCACATTCCTTCTCTCAGTGCTGACACTGCATAGGAGTCTGTGATTTGAGATCTGGGGCGAGTCTTCTGTTAGAAGGCTTGAGAGAGAGAGAATTCTTTAGGAATCAGCACTTTTTCCTCCTGAAAAAGAAGTACGGGAGGAGTATACCATTCTTCTGTCTCTGAGGAGCAGCACTATAGTCCAAAGAAGAGTTTAAAGTTTTTCTGAAATGCAGTCAAACAGCTTCTATGTTGGAGGAAGGATGAGGCAAGTGTGTGTAGAGTATTAGAAAAATTGAGTGGAATCACTGTGTTCCCTTACAGCCCTTCTAGCCCAGGAGCAAGTCTGCCTCCAGGTGCTTGCTGATGTTAGATCTCTTTTTTTAAGGATTCCTGGTTAATACGGAAGTGCTCCAGCACTGTCATCTGATAAGGCACTAGCACTCAACTACAATTCTAGAAACAAACCTGTTGTTGTGTGTCTTGTGTCAATTTAGCTAAGGGGTAAGAATAGCTTTTTTTTTAAAGGTGCCTGGTGAAGGGGAGGGAAATAATGGTCTGAAAAAAAGTCTGTTAATAATTTGAGGGGGGGTGTAAATACTGTTGATTCTCCAATGGCTGAGATACTAAAGTGCTTTTTTAAATCTGTCTTGAACATGAAAAATAAAGAAAAGAAGTTTGGACAATTAGGAAGTGAGGAAGATCCTGTAATAACTATTACTAAAGAGCAGGTAAGGGATTACTTCGGAACCCTTGAACACATCCAAACCAGCCCATTGAGATTGCAGGGGGATTGGCAGCTGACACACCTGTACAAAATTGCTGACAGCAGGATAAGTTTAAGAAAACATATTAAAAAGAAGAGAACAACCAGCAAAATCCTGCTTCCTCAAAGAGGGTAGCTTCTGTTTTCACCTTGAGAGTTAATGAAATCTGCCCTCGGGTTCTGCTGGTCTGAGGTCTCACTTGCTGAAAGAAATGGAGTGTCACAGGATCTGGAGATCTCAGGGTAGGAGGTCTGCAGGCAGCAGGCATTGTTGTGGAAAAGGTAGAGAGTTAATGACATCAAACAGACTGATGTTAAATGACACAGTTCAGTGAGAATGAAATGGCTGTTGGGTTTTGATACATCAATTTTGCAGTATTTCTAAACCTTAAAATCAGTAGGAATGAAAGTGGAACCTCTAAGGTACCTTCTGTTGTGACTCTAAAAAAACTGTACTGAGCCTTGGAGTAAAATGTAGGAGTCTCTGCTAAGCTCACTCGGGATCAGCGCCTTTTGAATCCTGCTATTCCCTAAAATGGCAGGAATCACACAAGAAACAGCCTTTCAGATTAGACCTAATGTGAAGCCTCCTGTTTAATTCTGCATGGGCTGACACAGGGAAGTGCTGCTGAAAATCTGTGGCTGTGAGAAGATGTGTCTGGGCTTTGAATAGGAATCTATATTCTAAGTTCTGTATTAATCTATACATCTGTATCCTTCTGACTTTGAACCCAGGATGCTGCCAAAGCCAGCATTTGTCAGGATGCAAAGTGAGAAGCCCAGGGCTGAGCCAGCAAAGAATCCAGTTGGTTTTTAAAGCAGTTGAGCAGAAAGCCAGTAGCCTAGGGCGTAATGAAAGACTGCTCTGGAAGCCATGAACCGAGTGAGAGATGAGGAAGAAACTGTAAGCACTTCAGGATGGCCCAGAAAAATAAGGGGCACAGGGAAGAACTGAGAGAGCCCCTGTTGTGGCAACAGCTTGAAAGGATCACTCAGAGGAAGGAGAAACGAAGGCTGTGCTGTGCTCTCAGTGCTGCAGAGCTGACATTGCCTCACAGAAACCTTGCAGAGGGCCCAGAGTTGCTCTCATGGGGGACCCCGCTCCCCGTGCCACAGTACCCAGGCACATTCCTGAACTTGTATCCCACAGCCCTGCTAGGGAAAGATGCTTGGTGGGTATTTGACAATTTTTAGTTGTGAAGCTGATAGAGATGGTTTACTTTGTACTTCAGATCTTCTAGAGATCGATCTTCAAGAGAAAAGTCCCGAGACAGAGAGAGGAAAGAGAAGAGCTCTTCTGAGAGGCGGCACGAGAGCACAAATGGCAAATCTCGTTCCAAGAGGTCAGAAGAGAGAGAAGCTGGCGAGATCTGAACTCAAACGATCTGTGTTGCACTGTAAATAGTCTGATAAACATTCTACACAAAGCCTAAATTTCCCATTTATATTTACTGAATACAACTCATCTTTTGTAGTTTGGGATTTTTATTGTTTGGCAGATAGCTGTGAGTTTGTAGAGACACAGAGTTATGTACTGTTTAACAGGATTTTTGTTTTAGTAGGAATAAATAAATCTGGATGGATGGTTTTCAGTCCAGGCCAGTGTGGACACCCCGTGTTTGTCCTGACGCAGTGAGCGCAGCGGTCGGGGCCATGCTGTGCCTGGAGCCCTGAGCTGCCCTGACCTTTGTAATGCTTCAGCCCTTTCAAAAGACTCACCTGACCCTCTGTGAGCACACCAGTAGCTCTGGTTCTCAATTATATTTTTTTCTTCTGTTTATATATGTTAAAAGAAAATTCAGATTTTTTTTCTTCCTTTTAGTACTTAGCCACTTCATTTTTGTCTCCAGCACTTGAGAGTTGCCTCACTTGCCCAGCTAAGACAAAACAGACAAAATTTGGCCCTGATCTATTCTGAAAGCTGTTCCTTGTTGAGGATGACCAAATGAGCAGAAACATGTTTCTAAGCTGGGCTCAAGTCTGGTTTTAGTATCTTTACAAGTTCAGATAGTTAGTGTGAGCAAAGCAGTGGGAAACCTGGCTCGTTTTTTCTCCAGAGAAGCACAGCCACAGCTCATCTGCCTATTTACTGTGCACTCTGCAGTCAGAGCTTCCCCGCGGGGCTTTCTGACCTGCAGACGAAAGCGTTGGTGTGTTTTCCAAGGCCAGTCAGGCAGAATGTGCCGAGAGACAGAGGTGGCTCGGAATGGAGCCCGTGCCAGTGTGTGCCCCTCCGGGGCGAGAGGCACCAGCCGAGTCCCCACGCGTGTGGGAGGCCTCTGCCTGTTGTCACTCGCCGATTTGCACCTGGGTTTGTTTCCCGCGAGGGCAGCAAGGCGCCAGGCTCGGCATTTTGTGGGAATGGTGTGAGTGAAGACCCTGTCACCAGCCGAGCCGAGCGCTGGCAGGCTCGAACCTGGCAGCTGCTCGTTCGCTCGGTGCGGCGGTTAATTACCGCCATTAATTGCCGTTCCCGGGGGCGGGGTCCGGCCGGCGCTCCCCCCTCCTGCCATTCTCCCCCGTCTCCCGAACGCGGCTCCGGTTCCGCCGCGGTGCTCCCCCCGTGTCAGTCCCTAGTGCATGCCTCCCTTCCCTGTCCGTTTTTACAATTCCGCGGTTTCACGTGTTGTTTTTGTAACCTCCGTGTGCGGCGCGGGGGGCGGCGGGCGCGCGCTCGGGGTGCCTGTACGTGCCTGTGCTGTTCTCCCGCGGTCTGAGCGCATTAAAGATCTGTGTTTGTGGTTCCTGCTGCTGCCCAGACTCGTTCTTGCGGGCTCTTCGCCCGCGCCGCCACCGAAACCGCACCGGGCCCGGCCCCGCCGCACTGGGCGGAAGCGCTCCGTGTGTCGTGACGTCACTTCCGCCGGGCTGTGGCGGATGGGGGCGGAAGTGGCGGCGGCGGCGCGGGGTGAGTGCGGAGCGGGGCGGGCGGGGGCCGGGCCGGGGCCACGGGGGAACGTGGGAGGCAGGGGGTGCCCTGGGCCGCTCCTGGCGCCTCCGCGGGTGCGCCCCGAGAACACGGCCTTGTCCGCGGGCCGCGCCTCCGCACTGTGAAGGGGCATTCGGGGAGCGGAGCCGGCTCCCGGAGCGTCCCCGCTGCCCGCGCACTGCCGCCGGCTCCGGGAGCTTGGGGCTGGCAGTGGCAGCGCTGGGGTCGGTGCAGTCGCGGGGCCGCGGCCGTTGGCAGGCCGGGCCGAGGCGGGGAGAGCCCGCGGCTGTCAGCGCTTCCAGCCCAGCCCTGCGGCTTTCCCCGCTGACCCCAGAGGATTTGCTGTCCGCCTTGAGCAGCACAAGAAGTGCCCCCAGACCATAACGAGAAGATTGGGAAAAAATTTAATCCTTTTCTCCAAAGCCCGAGTTGCTCTCTTTGGTCCCTTTATTCCCGAGGCTGGCAGCTGCGAGGGGACCTGGGGAACTGCTCACGCAGCACCTGAGACTGCGGGTCTGTGCTTCAGTCCAAGAAAGCTCCTCACCTCTGCAGAGCTCAGCACACCCAGAGCCTCAGCGCTGTTCCTGGAGAGGGTTAAAGTCCTGTTGCTCTTTCCCTCGGGAACTCACAAGCCCGGTTTGCAGGTGTGAATTGCAAGGCTTCCTGCCAAAAGAAAAATACTGCAATGTATTCAACTCCGACCTAATTTCCAGTCTAATTCTCATTTTTTGTATTTTTTTTTGTAATTTTGTAAGGCAGAAACATCTTGTGTAATGGCTGGGAGCAAGGGGGGCCAGCCTGTCCTGCAGGGAGGAGCTGGAGCCAGCCCTTTCTGGTACCAGGGCAGCATTGGGCAGCCTGTGGAGCTGAGAGGCTCCCCAGGGATGGGTGTGTGGGTGGAGTGGCCCGTGAGGGAGCTTTGCTCTGTGTGTTTGTAGGTGACAGAAAGAAAAATTCCACTTCTGGGAGGAGAAAAGTGCTTTTTCTTGAAGGTGGCTCTGAAGGACAACAGCATCTGGAAGAAGACCATTGTTTCATAAAATCATGGAATGGTTTTGGTTAGAAGAGACCATAAAGATTATCTTGCCCCATGGGTAGGGATGCCTTCTACCAGACCACACTGCTCCAAGCCCCATCCAGCCTGACCTTTGAACACTCCTTTCATGCTGCCATAAATATCTAGGGTGTGCAGGAGGCAGCATGGAATTCTGACCTGTGGAGTGAGTGCCTCACCTGAAAAGGTTTTTTTTTCTTTTGAATAAATCCTCATGAAATGACTGCAGCCTTTTCCGGGGGGTTTTCATGCAAAGAGATCTCTCCAGAATCCCTTGTGCACTCAGTCTCTGTCAGTGAGGGCTGTCACTGTGCTTCTGAGGCAAGAGGGGAGCCCTGTGGGTGAGGTGGGGGTGTCTGTGATATGGGAGGTTCAGGCACCCAGCTGACAGCTACCCTTGGAGATGGCACAAGGGATCTGCACCACTTGGTAAGAAGAGAGGCTTGGATGCAGTGGAGCTTGTAAGCCCAGGGATGATAAATGACTGGTGTTTCTGCAGCTCAGTTATTATTACTGGCCTGATCTGTAATTAGTTCCACACAGCTTTAAAGCTGTTCTTCATCTTAGAGTTTTGATCTTCCCATTGTTCTCATGGAAATAATTCTGGGTTTTGTTTTGCTCTTCCCTAAACAGTTTGAGTTTCTGTATTTGGACTGTAGTGAAAACTGCCCTGGATAAGAGTTTTCTCCTATAAATGATAGATGTATCACATTGCAAGGCAGTTGTGCTCTGGAGGAGTTTCTATTTCCCTTGCTGTGAGTGCTCTGTGTCACATGCTGTGTCTGCACTGGAGGGTTAACTGTCATTTCAGAAGAACCTGAGGTCAGCTCCAGCAGGAGAATCCCAGAATAGTTTGATTTGGAAGGGACCTTAAGGCTCACCTCATTCCATCCCATGGTATGGGCAGAGACACCTTCCACTGTCCCAGGTTGTTCCAAGCCCTGTCCAGCCTGGCCTTGTACACTTCCAGGGATGGGACAGCCACAGATTATCTGAGAAACCTGTGCCAGGGCCACACCAGTCTCACTGGTGGGGTTTGGATTACAAACTGTGTCCCTAGAAAGGCTTTAGAGACATGCCAGAAGCAAAGGTGCCCCAGTGTCAGACGGGGATGGTCTGCTTGGGTCAGTGTCCCCAGCCAGCTCTTGGCTGTCCCCTGATGTCAGGAAGGAGCTGTGAGCTGCAGATGACCCAGCAGAATGATAAGCTTGTATGCAGCATACAGCCTGAGGGTCTTTGGGAGAGCAAAGCTCATTTTGGGAAATCTTACATGTTATTTCTTCTTGTCCTCATGTAAGTGGGACTGCAGAAAAAGGAACAAATGACCCGAGACTGAATGTCACAGCAGGTGACAACCCAGTGAGTTTGCTGCAGTGTCACACTGTGCATGGGATCAAAACCCAACACTCTGTTCATGGAAAATAGCTGTGATGGGAATGTTGCATCTTATTTAGAGCAAAACCTGGCTGTTTTGTCTTTAATGATTGCAGCTTGGGGCTTCAACAATTTCTGGCTGACAGGAAGGAAACCTCTGAGGTGCTTAAACTAACTAACCAAAAAGAACCAAACTTGTTTGTGTTCCTAAAATGTCCAGTCAGAACCTGATTTCATCGTTCTGTGGAAGATAAAAATGTGTTGAACATCAAATCTAAGTTATGGTATATTGCTAGAAATTTTCTGAGAAGAACTGGTGTGTGGTGATATTCCAGTTTGGTGTTTTATGAGTGCAAAATGAGTTAAACCTTTCCAATGCATGGATCCTTAAATGGTTTCTGTCACCAGTCTTCACCTGACTGTCTGTGGTTCTCTGTGCTTGTCAGGCAGTTCTGTCTGACTGCCGCTGATGGTGTCTGTCCCTTGGGCTTAACTGTGCAAGTGTTGCTGGTTTGAGACAGATCAGATCTGTAAATCTGCCCTGTAGCTTCAGGAAGCAGGACAGTGAAAGTGAGTTAAGCTGTGTTGGTCCTGTCCCTGTTGTTACTGTGGTACAGGAAAGGGTGTTTGCTCCCCCTCAGCTTGGGCTGGGGTCTGCTCCCAGCTCATCCCACGGCTGGAGGAAGCAACCTTTAAAGCTTGGGAGCCCTGGAGTCTGAGATGCAGATCCTGGCTGTGCTGCCATGCTCCCTGGCCTGTGCGGGTTCAGTTTGGGTTTGTCACATGTGTTTTCTGATTATTTCTTATTCTGCAAGGTCTTTCTCCCATGTTTTCTCCCATCCCCAGATCTATGGCATGTGTTAGACTGCAGCAACACAGAATCCTGTCACTTGCCTCATTCATTAGAATGCCTGCTCCCTTGAAAGGTGCCTGGATGTGTTAAACTTCCCAGCTGAATTATTTTGTGTCTTCTTCCATCAGGAGACAAAATGTCAGCTGCTGGCAGACTGTAAAACCATCTCAGATGCACGCTATCATTTTCTGCTTGTCTTCAATTAAACTGATTACCAGCCCTCTTTGTTGTTCCAAGCTCAGGCCATTCCACATGCTGCCAGCATGTACTTTGGCAGCAGCAGGCACTGGGATTTCCTGCATTGTTTGAGTCTTTGCCATTGACCTTTGTGGTCCTCGTTCTGGCACCGCCTCTGCTCTGGCAGGGGTGCAAAGGGCATTATTCAAACCCTGAAAGAAAAGAGAGAGAATTGATTTAAAGGCTTTGAGAGCTCTTTGTACTCTGTGGCTCTGTAGGGTCATCACTACAAAAAAGAGGGGAATTACTGGGGTTGTCAGGATAATTACTGCTTCTTTATTGTTCTCATCCCAGTCTAGATGACAGTACTGAGATTTATAGTGAGTCATAAAAATATGCCATCAACACTGTGTTAGGTGGTGTCCCTTTTGGACAGAGAGGGGAGGAACCTGGGTTTGGTTCCTTTTGGGAAGTCTCGTAGGTGCTGGTATGCCCTGGATCTATCCCAGCTCTGTACTGGGAGGCTAGAGAGGCCAGTGGGATTGTGCTGGAGCCCAGTTGCAGCCCATGGTGTGGATGCTGGTTTTGAGAAGATCCCCCTATACATGCTGCTGGAGTTGGACACTGCAGGACACACCTGCCCCTGCACAGGGGAGGTCACATAACTCACTCTGCCACTGTCCCCCTCTCTGTGACCATGGCTGCTCCACACCAGCAAATCATTTGCTCAGCCTGGAGCCTTGAACCTGCTCAAGGCCTGGTGCAGTAAAGGAGCAATGCTCAGCTCAGGGCAGAGGCTGAAAGCGCCACTTGAGCTATTGTTCCCCTTTCCATCTGGAGCCTTCCTACTCATCAGGTGCTTGCTGTTGGTCTGGGAAAGACCAGCCTCATGTAGGTGTCCCTGGTGTGGCTGGTGGGCTGATGAGAAGGGCAGATGAAATCCTTGGAGTAAGGTCTTTGGAATAAAAAGCAACTTCTGCATTATTGATTTGTTTGCCTGGTATTGTGCAGGTTGAATTAGCTGGAATGAGATTCTGTATTCGATGTAGAACAAATGTCAGAGTGCTTGGGTTGGAGTAAGTGCTTCGAAGTCCAGCAGGCTCTGAGGTTAAAGGCTTGACAGTGCCAGGCTGACCTGCTGATTCTGTGCCTCAGGGCTGCATTGTTGTGGATCTGTCCCCCTGTGATTTGTACCCAGAAGAGAAGAGGCCTCTGCAGTGGGACAGGGACAGCCTGGGGAGCCACAGCTGCCTGGAGGAGCTGAGCCTCCCCAGGGTGACTCATCTTGTGTTTCACAGAACCTGTAAATGAGCTTGGGTAGAAACGTGAGACACAGTGAGCCCTGTTGCTGCTAGAGTTGAAATCCCAGGCTCTCTGCACTGTGCTGGTGCTGACTTTAAGCTCTTTTCTGCTGGGGAGTAAATAGCTGCAGTGGACTACCCAGACACGTGACTGCTGGGGCACAGTCATGGAAAATTGGCTTGGTTGTTCTGGTTATTTGCTCTGATAAAACTTTTCATAACACTGTCAAGCAGCTTTTTCCAAGCCTGCTGGAATGTGTTATTCTTTATTTCTTCCCTTGTGGTATTTTTTTAAAGAAGCACTATCAGACAATCTGTATAAAACAGGGATTTTTATTGTTATTGTGGGCAATGATTTACAGGCTCCTCTAACTGACTAGGGCTTTTCCCTCACAGTTTTTACAGCAAATTAGCAGAGAACCCCTCTGCTTATTATAGTTGTAGCCAAGGTTATGATTTGTAGCAGGAGAAGCTAAAATAGCAGTTTAACTGCTGCTCCTCCAGTCTGATGAAATCAAATTTGCTTGATTTTAGTCTCAGCTCCTGCCTTGTTTTTTCTCCATGGAGGAAAATCATCACTCTTTTGCCTTCTGCAGTGCTGGGTTGCTGAACTTACCCAGTGGTTTCTCATGTAAGAAGATGTTGAATAGCTTTGGTTTGTTCCTATACAGAATATGCTGGTGTTTGTTTCTCTCTCTCCTGGGGAAGCTCAAGTGCACATTACAGTAGAGAATAGCCTTATGTTGGGATGTAAAGGTCACAAGTGTTTCCTTTCACCCCTCCAGCTGGGAGTCAGGCTGACACACACAGGAGGTGGCAATAAGTCTTTGCAACAAAAGAAGCTTTTAAGGTGTTTTTCTTGAGGGAGACCTGCAGGCCAGTTAGTCCTTTCTGTGTGAGGTCTGTAGTCTTCTTTGTCCAGCTCTAGCAGGGTTGATTTCCTCCTCTGGAGATGAATTGGTGCTGTTCCTGCATTCCACAGACTCTCTCCATTGCTCTCGGTGGGTGACCTCCGGCACCAGCAGTGTCTTGTGTCCAGCTCTGTGACAATACACTGGTCTGCTCACCTCTCATTAAATGTTTCCAGTGTGAATATCAGGTAGTAACAGAATTTTTTAATTGGTGTTTTTAAAATACATTTCAAAATGTAGTTTGACTTCTCTTTCCATTGACGCAGGTGAAGGTGGAGAAGGGTGTCTGAATACTGATGAATGAGCTGTGATGGATAACAAGGACTCAGAAGCTGAGATCCATCCTCTGAAGACTGAGGATGTAAAAGCTCAGGAGAACCATGAAAACTTCGTGGAGAGGAGGATTGTCAAGTCCTCGGGGCTGTCCCGGCTGTCCCGATGGCGCACTGCTGCCTTCTTCATCTCCCTCTTCCTCTGCCTGATCATTGTGTTTGCTTTCTCCTTTATCATTCCCTGCCCAGAGAGGCCAGTTTCGGAAAGAACATGGTTCCAGTACTACAACAATGCAGGTGAGCTTCCTGCAGTAGAATATATACTTACCAAGAGTCCATTTCCTTTCTGTGCCACAGATTTGGGTTGCGGGCTTCTACCTAAGCACAGCGTGGAGCCAGACCTGCAGGGATGTAGCCCTTGGGAGCCAGAGCTGTGAATACCTGACCTGGATAAGCAATGGCCCATCATAATTGGAGTGGCCTTCCAGGAGGTGTTTACAGAATCTAGAGGAGAAATTAGATGCTGCTCTGAAGTGCTAACAGGGTAGCAGGCTGCCCTTATTCACAAAAAGAACCCCCCAAAAAACCAAAAATGAGAAAGGGTATCTGGGAATAAGTCTCTGTTGAAGCTTGCTCTTTAAAATGTTCCCATGGAGTTCAAGCTGAGGTTGGAGGCAATTAGGCATTTTTTCCTCTGTCACTTTGACTTTCCCCGTTTTCCCCATGGCCAACAGGAAAGGGAGAAGAATAATTCCATCTTGTTTATTTAATAAATTGCTCTGTATTTACTATAGCTATTTTTATTCTGGTTGTTTCAGTTGGCTCTTTAGCCTGTGTCCTGCTCCCCAGTGGCTCAGCAATCACTTCTGGGAGAGCTTTTCTTTAATCTTCTGTGCAGTGGATTGTGCTGGATGTGCTATAAATGCTGACAGTGCCCACAGAGCTGCATGAGGTGCTGCAGACATCCCAGGTTCTGCTACTCTGAGCTCCATAAAGCTGCTTTTATCTGATAGAAAGATGGAAGATCTGGATTTTGTGGGGAGCTTCTTTATACTTTAAGAATAGCAACTCCACTCCAAGACCTGAGT
Source organism: Anthoscopus minutus (assembly GCA_013399455.1). Lineage (NCBI taxonomy): Eukaryota > Metazoa > Chordata > Aves > Passeriformes > Paridae > Anthoscopus > Anthoscopus minutus. The sequence continues at coordinate 202,323 of VWYI01003887.1, forward strand.
TGTTCTTTGTTCAGCATAGTTCAAATTCTGGCTACTCGCCTCTTAAAAAAGACAAATCCCCTGGGGATAGCAAATTTAAAAAATTGTTTGGCACTAACTTCTTGTCCCTGGTACTTGTGTACATGGCTTTTTTTAATATAAAAGCCAGTTTGTCCTGATGTTACGCTGTCCAGGATGGAGACAGTGAGTAGGTCTCTAGGAATTTGTGTTTTGTTCCAGCTTTGTCTGATGTGGGCTAAGAAAATCCTCACCAGAGCCCAGCTTGTGTTCTCTTGCAGTGCCCTACCAGTTCCTTGTTTTAGAAGATGTGAATGAAGACAAAGTACAAGATGTGCTCTTTGCTTTCAAATCCAGCAATGGCAGCAGCAACTTCAACATGTCCTGTGTGGATGAAGGTACCTGATTCAAAACCGCCTTCTAGTGGGGACTGTCCTTTTTCTTCTAGTTCCAGTTAGTGACTGGGAGAGAAAACTGGGTGGGAAGAGGAGCTGGGTGAGTCCCAGCTCCTGGGTGGTGCAGGGCAGGAAAGGTGGGTGCATGGTCAGCTCTCTCTGATACCTCTTCTCCCCAGGGCTGCCATCTCCCTGTGCCTTCATTGCTGCCGTGTCTGGCACGAATGGCAGCGTGCTCTGGGAGAGCCCAGCTGTGAAGGACATGCAGTGGCTGCAGTGTGGCATCCAGCAGCTGGGCACAGCAGAGACCCCAGGCTGCCTCGTGGTGGAGAAGCCACTGTCCCTTACAGCAGTCGACCTGTGGACAGGTGAGTGCCAGGAGAGCCCTGCTGCCACACAGGGAACAGGCCACTTGCTCTCCTCACCTGGTGGCCTCCAGGGGGGACGTCAGCATGACATGACTGGCTGGTACATGAACAATGGGCACTGGGTATTTATTATCTTGGAAACCTTGCCAGAGCCACTTGCTGGGCGTTGAGGAGCGCGTGCTCTCAGCCTCGCTGTTCCAAGGGCTAGGCTGTGGTGGGGGTTTGTGCCAGCCAGTGTTTCATAAGACCAGTGTTCCAACAGCTTTTGAAACAGGAGGGACAGTCACTAGCTGTGAATATTACTTTATACTCTCCAGGGTTAGACACAAACCTGCACCTGCAGCGTTTCCCTGTTATTTGTGTGTGTGTGCCAGGAGTGGCAGGAGGAGTGGGAGTTCTAGGCATTTATGATTTTAAAGTTGTCAAGGAAAGCACTTAGGATATAGCTTGCCAGTCTGTTTCAGTAGTCTACAGTTCTGCCTAGTTACTCTGGAAGGGTTTCTTCCTTTCTAAACTTAGAGGTGGAGAAATTCATCATCATCTTGCCTAACGTGGGTGGGGGTAAGGAGTGCCTGCACTAGTTTAGGAACAGTGATCATCTGCTGCACCTTGAACCCTCCTTGGTGGTGGAGCCTAAAATACATTTCCATTTTGGACATCACTGTTTCAAAAGTCTAAACAATACATATTCTCCCGAGGATCCCATCCTTTGTATCTGGTATTGAACCCCTCACACCCTGTTTTCCAAAAAAATAGCAAGAGCTCTAAGGAATCTGAGGAAAATCTGGTGTAGCTTTTGATTTCCAGGGTATAGATGGAAGTGTAGATACACACAGAGCTAGAAAGTCTCTGTACCAACAGAGACATCATAGCACTGTTTCCCTCATGTGTAGGCTTTAGCACAGGTTATTTTTAGATCATTAATGAAGTAGTTATTTTCAGGTCAAAGTGTAGAAAGTTGGCTGTGGAGCCAAAGGCTTGTAACTAAAGACAGCCATAAGGGAAAGCGTGGAGAGAAGGAGCCAGGCTAAGCTACAGGCAACAGCAATACATCAAAGAAAACATTCCATAGATAACTTGAAAGCAAGAGAGGAAAAAATGCATCAGATAGAAAAAAAGTAAATAACCCAGGAGTTTATGTATTTGATGCCTTTTTGGTATTAAGTAGGTTAAAAATAGTTTCTGAGCTCAGTTGACTGGGGGTTAGGAGGGCAGAACAGAATAAAATGTATTTAAATAGGCTAAATGTATTCAAAGAGACGAAGTCTAGCTTACATCACAGTGTGCTAAAAACAGTAGCCAGCACAATCTTTAGCTGTTAATGATTCATCATTGTGGAGGATTTGGTGAGATTCCAGGGCTCTCAGCCACTGCCGGTAGGAAGATTGAAGGAGAGATAGGCAGATTATCATCTGAATGTGTCTGATGTGGTTTTGATCTTTAAATGCTGATAAAATTCGTGGGTTTATCAGTTGAAGTTGTATTAAGTTCTGCTTTCTTCATTGCCACAAGAAGTGACCCGAGGCAGGAGGGGAAGTGTAGGAGTGCATGCTTCTGTTTGTGTGGGACATCTAGCATTCCTGCATGTTTATCTTACCAGCAAACTGGGACACATAGGAGCTTAAGATTAACTGTTCCAGGTCAAAGCAAAAGTCTTTGTAGCTGTGTATTTTTCCATCTCTGCCATAGCCCGAGGCAGAATCTCAAGGAAGAGGACAGGAGTAAGAGTTTTGTTACACCTTCTCTCTTCACCTGATCCTCCAGCATCCTGAACTGTGAGCCTTGTGGGTGATTCTGGTCTCCTGAGGGATTTGGCAGAAAGGACACTATGATGATCAGATGATGGAACTGCATCTGTGTGAGAAATCACTAAATAAATGAACCAGAACTCCAACCTGGAGAACACCTGATAGGGAGAAAAGTCTCTGTGTCCTCTGCATCAGCTTGAAGTGAGACCTGAGTTTAGTCTTTGGAGTTCTGATTTTATTTTTCCTTCCAGACCAAAAAAATCCAACCCTTTCACCCAGGTTGGATTTGCAGTCTAGGCACTTGCCTGATTTCTATCTTGGCTCCTCTTGCTGTGCTGGTGCCGTGACCCTGGGCTCTGAGGAATTGCCATGGCACTGCAGATGTCAGACATGACAGCCCCATCTCCTGCTGATGGAGCAGGAGAGAGCACAGGTTTCTGTGCTCCCTGTGGGCTGAGTTTGATCTTAGAAAACTTCTCAAGTGCTTGGTGTTGAAACCAGTTCAGTGTCACCTGTTTCTCTTAACTCAGACTGTTCTTTTAAGAGAATAAGATTATTTTCTCCCAAACTGTCTGCTGTCTCACCACCAGTGATTAGAGCCTTCTGCACTTAAAAGTGGATTTCATTAGCCTGGTCTTTACTCTTGTACTTTTGGACAGTCCTGAAGCTAGAATGCCGTAATTTAAAACTTCTCTTCTTCCTCTGACTGCTTATTTTCTTCTAGGGCAAAATTCTTTGCTTTCCCATAATTTCCTATGGAAACTAGGAAATCTGCTCTCTTCACTTCACATCTGTTGTCATAGTAACAAATCCAAGTGGTTTTTTCAGCGTTGCAGTAAAAGCTTGGAGCAATCCTACTAGACATACAGCCTGCCTTAAATTATTGCAGACAGCATCAAGTAGTAATTCCATGGCTTTCAGTCCAGCTGCCTTCCTGACAAAGAAGAGATGATTACTTTGCATTCCTGAAATGGTAATTGTTGTGTGTGATGCTGGGTAAAGGGGAGGGTAAACATTTGTCCTGGGAGCACCTAATCAGACACTGGAGTCTTCATTAGAAAAAAAATCTCCCAGCAGTGTCCTCCCTGCCAGATTCCACTGCAAATTGCACTGGTCAGTGACTGGAAAGTGGCCCACAGCCTTGGACAGTGAATGGATAGAGCCACTCAACTGGTCTGGAGCTGTTAAAGAGAAACCCACACCAGCCACCCGCTGATTTTTTAAAAAGCAAAGCTTTGTTACCTCAGTTTACAAACAAGTTTGAGCTATGTGTGTTCTTCAAACAAGGGAGAGGTGGGATGTGGCCTAAGTTGTGGCTAGTCATGTCAATAGGGAAACATCTGCAGGAGGCAAGTTGCAGCAAAGAACGTTCTGTCAGGAGTTGCAGCAACACTGGTCAGAATTCAGCTACTTCATGGTCTAAAAATGTCTGCAGATTTAAGTGCACAGCAGCAGGGATTTGGATCACAGCAAAGGATTCTCCATGCCATGAGTATGCTGGGAAGCTTGTTAACCAAAGGCACAAGGGAAGCAAGCTGTTCTTTGCACCAGAGTGTTTGCGTGCATTCCTGGAGGCAGCTGGGATTGCTTTCCAATGTAAGATGTAATTGTGGGTACTGAGATTCATTGGGGATGCAGAAGGTCAAGGAAGTACTCCATGATGAGCATAAACGTGGCTGGTTTGTGGCTGATGGGCTGGAACAGGAGCATTAATAACCTTTCAACCTAAGATGCCTTTTAATGTCTGTTTCCTACTCTGTTCCAGGGGCAGTTCTGTGGAGGCAATCCGGTGACTTTGGAGCTAATTATACTTTGCTGACTCCTTTGTCAGTGATTCCAGATATGGACAATGATGGAGTTCAGGACCTGATAATCTTTATTGCTAAAGGAGGCCAGGTATGTCATCCTGAAGCTCTGATAACCCCAGTGGCTGCCACAGGGGATGGCAGGAATGCTATCTATTTCCACCTTGTAGTCTCAGAGGAAATGTCCAGAGGCCTCTGGTTTCTTGTGGGTTTGGGGTGGGTTCTTTCCCACCCTCCAGAGATGTACTCCCAAATCAGCACAAGTTTTTTATGGTTTAAAATAATAAAATGAATCAAAGAGCTGGGCAGCAATACCTCCCCCTTTTCATTCTGCTCTCCTCACTGCATGTTCCTGTGCTGTATGGGGAGTGAGCTGAGGCAAGATGAGCTTGCAGTTTTCTGCTTCTCTGCTTACAGAAGTGGAAGTGGACAAACCCTGACAGCTTTGGCTCTTAGATCAAAGCACAGCTGACAGTCAGTGCTTTTGTACCAGCACTGCTCTTTTCTGATCCCTTCCCTCTCTGCCTGTGGTCTGCTTTGCACTGCTGTTCCCAGTGTCACTGTCCTGGTTAATTCTGATCTGAGTTCAGAATTGTTGATTCTGAACTATTGATTGTACTATCTCACTCTAAATATTATTTCTCCCATTTCTGAGAGGGAGAAAGTCAAGTAGCTAGAACAGCTTTTCTGCTAAAACATGCTAAAACTCCAGCCATGATAGAGTGGCACAGCACTGTCTGCATGCCCAGTCTATCCTGTTCAAAGCACACAAGCTACAGCTCCCTGTGGGTCTGATGGGAGCAGTGGGAGCCCCATGTCCTCATACCAGAGTCATGGAATCATTAAGTTTGGAAAAGACCTTGGAGATCATCAAGTCCAACCTGTGACTGATCCCCACCTTGTCATTCAGCCCAGAGCTCTGAGTGCCACATCCAGGCTGTCCTTGAACACCTCCCACAATGGTGAATCCACCACCTCACTGAGCTGCCTCTTCCAATGTTTAACAACCCTTTCTGGGAAGAAATTCCTCCTGATGGCCAACCTGAATCACCCCTGGCACAGCTTGAAGCCATTTCCTGTTGTCCTGTCCCTTTTTACCTGGGAGGAGGGCCTGACTCCCACCTGGCTGCCCTCTTCTGTCAGGGAGCTGTGGAGAGTGAGAAGGTCTCCACCTAGTCTCCTTTTCTCCAGGCCGAGTCTCCCCAGTTCTACCTCACAGGACATGTGCTTCAGACCCTTCCCCAGCATTGTTCCCTTCCCTGGACCTGCTCCAGCACCTGAGTGTCTTTTTGGAATTCAGGGGCCCAGAACTCCACAGCAGTGGAGGTGTGGCCTCACCAATGCCCAGTGCAAAGGCAGAAGCACTTCCTTGGCCCTGCTGGCCACCCTATGGCTGGTACAAGTCAGGTACCATTGGTCTTCTTGGCCAATGTCCTGCATAAGAAAATAGGATTTTTTCTGTCCAAGGCATTGCTGTTGCCAGAGTCATCAGAAATTCTATCTTCTCCACCTCCTCCAGTTCTCTCTGTTTTCTTTCTTGCTTGCTTTTACTATCCCAGCTATCTCAAGACTTTTGTTTTTTAATCTTAGGCGGCCAAGAAAAGTTTGAATGTAGCCTCTGATCTGCAAGACTGCCTTTTGATCTGTTTTCCATTTAAGTTCTCTTGCTATCTTGGTATGAAATCCCTTCCTCCCTCTGGATTTGGCAAGCACTCTGCCATCTTAAGGAAAAGTATGTTCTCTTTTGAGAAATCACGCAAATGTAGGAGCTGGAGTGGTGCTCTGCAGCTTGGAAAGGACTGGTCAGAAGGGAGATTCAGCACTCAAGCAGAGGAGCTGTGTTGCTATCAAGGGTTGCAGTTGAAAGGATGGAGCTGTGTGCAGTCTGTGGAAGGGTCTGTGTGCAGGGGGTTAGATGGCAGCATTTCCCGAGAGTCCCATTGACCCCTACCTGCTGCAAACTTCAGCACAAACACATCCGGGAAAATGTGTTGGTTTTTGGGATGCATCTCTTGTGGCAACACAGAGGGGTTGGCAGTGCACTGAAGAAAATGTGTTTTCTCACTCCCTATGTAAATACCCCTGGCTGTCACTGTCCCAGGGCAGCCACTGGACCAGTGCTTGCCAGTAAAGGTGCAGCTGATCTGCCAGAGCTGGTGTGTGTCTCCTCCCAGTGCAGGAGCCTGGAAATGGCTGGTGGATGTGTTGCTCTCCCTCTCCAGTTGTGTTCCAATTCTCCCCAGCAAACTCTATCGCTTTTTCACCTGCCAGAGTCTCCAGATTTGCTTTGGGAGCAGCAGATTTCCTTCACTTTCCCAGTCCCTCCCTCTCAAGGTAGAGGAAAGGGTTCCTGCCTGACTCAGCATCTCTGATGCATGCTGTTTCTCTTGGTCAGATGTTTCACTCGTCCCTGAAGTCCATTGCACTCCCCAGACTCAGACTGTTGCTCAGACATTTAAATCTGATACTGACTTTAACCTTTATTCTCCTGGGTGAAATGTTTTTAGTGGATTTTGTTACCTGCACAAAGAATAGAAGGAAACCTATCAGCTTTTTTATTTTGGACTCACATGACCCGAAGGAGGAGTAGATTAGGGCACTTAAAATATTTAGCAGAGCTGCCATGTGAAGCCAAGTTTCCCATGATCCTATGCTGCATTGTTACTGACATTAGGTCATCTCCATCTTAGGCTTGAATGGATCTTGGTGTCCTTACAGAGCTGGGGCTGCTGTTCCACAGTTCCAGTCTGTAAGGAGGGTGTGTGACAGAGGTGGCAAATTCTCAGAGCAGGTGGCTGTTCTGGAAGTATTTTTCAAAATTCCAGAAGGATTCAGAGCAGAGAGGTCAGCAAACTCATGCCCAATCCTCCAAAACCGGGGAGAGACTTTCCATTAAAGCCTGTGCTGCTCCCATTTAGTTTGACCTTGTTGGTATTTGTCTTTAATCCCTTCCATGGGTAGGTGAAGACCTTCATCCATTCAGGAAAGACTGGCCAGCAGATTGGCTCCACTGGCAGCCTGAGTGTGGATGGCAGTGCTCGCTACATCAGGATGCACCTTCAATCCTCCTCCTACTTCCTTTTCTACACAGGTACAGCTCTGCTTGGGAATTCAGTCTGAAAGAGTGATTGTAACTGAGATCAGGATTAGTAAATATCATCTGAGAGTATGTTTTGCATTCTTACAAGCTGTGTGGAGCTTTCACCTAGTCAAAGAGCTGTTCAGGGCCAAGAGAAGGGAGAGCTTCTGTTCAAACTGTGGTTTGTTATGTACTGTAGTGATTTTATTTAACAAATGTCAAGCAAGTAAGGATTAGGCAGTCATTTATAGCAAATGATTACTGTGGAACACTTGGATTATGAACAGATAAAATGTTAAAAGCATTCAATAGCAGGCTTGAGTCTCAAAATACCACTACAACTCTGTGATGCAAGCCCTAAAAATATAGTTAATCTGATGGATCTGGAAAATCATAGAGTTCAGAGCAAGGGCAGGATAACTTAGCTCTCTCATTCTTGCTTATTATTTATTTTTTACTTTTGCACAGAGAACTCTCTCTATGTATATTCCCTGGAAGATCTGTGCAGGACAGCAGTTGGGGTGGAATTTAAGCTTCCCAACTTCCAGCCAGATTCTCATTGGGAGAAGCACATTGACCATGCCACACATCGTTCATCCCTTCTCAGGTGTGAGGTTGTGTCTTGGAGGCTGGTGGAGTGGGGTACTGGTGTTCCTGACAGGAGGCCTGATGGAACTTTGTTCTCTCCTGGCTATGTGGCTTTTGGATTAGGAGCACATCCAAAGCTTAGGAAAAGGGTTGGTGTTAATGGCTTCATCAGGGGTTCACAGGAAAGCAGAGAGCACATTGGTGTTTCCTGTTTGGATTTACTGTGCAGGGAAAGAACACCAGACTTCACAGAAAAACTATCCATGGTCTAAAATGCTTAATTATTTCTCTGACTTTGTTCAGATTTGGAGACATTCGCTATCTGGCAAAAGTTCCTGGGCCCTCAAGGGACGACATCTTGATTGTGAGCTCAGAGATGGCTATGCTGCTCAACACAAAAGATGTCAACATTATGTGGACCCTCAACGTGTCCCGTGCTTTGAGGTAGTGTTGTCAGTGTGGGCTAGATGTGACATTTCCAGGTTCCAGCAACAGCAGTGTCCTGGCAGATGCTTTTTGTTTGTTTGCCTGAGTCATATCTTGATCTTGCTTATTGTGTTGTGTCCCCTTAAATGCTGAGAGTTGCTTCAGGATGGATCTGTTCAGAGCTTTGATTCTTCATTTGGTGCCTGCTGTGATGTGGCTGGGCTCAGATTTGGCATGGTACCAGGCCAACCCAATGTTGTGGCACTCAATTCTCTTAACAGGACAGTTGTGGGAGGATAGAGGCAACTGGGAAAGCAAAGTATGCCCAACCATCAGGGTGGGTTCAGATCTATCCCCGCTCTCTCTCCCTCAGGGAGCCACTGCTCGGTTACTACAAACCTGATGTCCATGGTATTATCCTGGAGAGTGAAATTGGACCCAACAGGAAGAAGGTTTGAAATCTCTTTCTTTTAACTTCCCATTTCTCTGTATGTCACAAGCAGGAATTGATTCAAGGACAGTTGGTGGGATGTGTTCCCTCTGGCCGATTTTAGGAAACTTTAAGCTGCAAAAGGATCTCTTCAACAGGTTATTGAAGCCAGCTCAGGCACTTTAATTCTCTTCTCAGCAAGAGGCTTCAATGACAGAACTTTGAACCACTTGAAGTAGCTGCAGAGCTTGTGATTTTACTCTAACGTGGCCAACCCCAGGTCTCACAGCTGTTTGATGCTCTGCTCAAGTATTACCTCATCTCCCCATGTGTCACATACCTGTTCCTGTAGACAGTGTGAGGAGAGACAGCTGACCTGACTTCTCTCTCATGTCTTGTTAGATGCCTTTGTTGTGAGTTCCTTTTCTTTCTTCTCTGCTAGGTTATGATTGTTGAGAGTAGATCTGGAGCAGTTCAGTGGGAGCTGGTGCTGAACTCGGGAGCTGGGGGCCCTGGCCCAGCCACACTTTCCACTGCGGATCACCGCTCTGCCTTCCTCTTGTGGGGAGACTACCAGGAGCCAGGCAATGAGACAGTGAGTGGTGCTGCTGAAAGCTGCTCTTCTTCAGGCTTTGTGCCACAATTGGGTGGTTACCCCTTTCTCACAGTGTTAATATTCCCATCTGTCAGTGCCACTGGCACTGCAGTCTCGTGCACTGGGTGTGGGGTCGGTGTTCCATGTCCCTGCAGGGGGTGGTGGTGGCACCGTCAGCTTTTGTTATCCTCAGCCTGGTTGTGTAGAGAAAAGGAGCTTGGTGGCTCTGTAAGCAAAGTCACTGCCTTGGTGTGTCACTGTAGGTGAGTTGGGAGGCTTGTGGCCTGCTACCTCTGGAGTTGCTGCTGTTTCCCTGGGAGCCTCCCATGGCAGCATTGCATGCAGTGATCTCTGTGCCCCAGGCAGCCTCTGGCAGCCTCAGTGCACAGCTCAGCTGCTCACAAAGCCCTCAGGGCAGTGACAGGCAGCACTGGTGACAATTTGTGTCTCAGAGGCTGCTGAAGCACCAGCTGAGCTTCTTCTGCTTTTCTTGCTCACTCTGCCAGCCCTGAGGCAAAAATCTGTCCCCTGCCTGCAGCACACAGGCCAGCAATGTGCAGGAAAGCTTAGGGTGGGAAGGAGAGCAGTAAGCAAAATCCCAGCACTTGTCCTAATGGCATCAGTTGGGATGAGCTTGGCTGAAGTGGACAAATGTCTGGCTGGGTGTATCCTGTCGAGTGTAATAGCTGAGCCTAGTACTGGTGTTGTCTCTGGGATAACGTGTGAGTCTGTGTCCTGTTGGTTGCAGAGGCACAGAGCTCCTCTCCAGAAGCTGTACCTTTTCCATCCTTCCTACACTAATGTCCTGTTGGAGCTCCGCAACAGCACAGACCAAATTATTGCATTCACTGGTAAGTCCTCTCATTCCAGCCCTCCAGCGAGGAGCTGCAGGAGGACACTGGTCCCTCCTGGCCCCTGTGGGTGGTGTTGGGTCTGGTGGCCAGTCCAGGCATGGAAGGCTTAGGCTGGATTTCCATGTGCTCCGTGTTGCAGCGGCGCTGTTTGAGCGGAGCCGTCACGCATGCTACGTGCTGCTGCGGGGCCCCCAGCCCAGCGAGGGGCCAGGCCCTGTGTCCCTGATGAAGAGGAAGCTGAAGGAGGATGTCTCAGTGAGCAGGGTGATCTGGCTGCGCCACATGGCCGGGGACAGCGAGCAGGACATCCGGGAGCGCCTGTACAGGATGCGATTCCAGAGCCGAGACTGAGCTTGCCGAGGAGTGGGGACAGGCTGCCTCTGCTCTGCAGCCATGCTCTCAACAAGCCCAGAGCCTGGATTCCAGTGGGAAGCTGCCTTTCTTGATCCACAAACCAAAGCGTGGCTGGCAGGGGAGCACCCTCAGTGTTTAGGGACACTCAGGCTGTGGGGGCAGCTGCCAGAGTGTCCATCCTCAGAGCTGCTGGGACTTCAGCATTTGGCCACCACTGAAGTGTCACCAGCTCAGGGAGGAGGGCTTTCCCCTCCATCCCTCTGTGCCCACAGAACTGTGCCAACTCAGAAGTGTGTCTGGAGGAAAACATGTACTTGCTGAGATGCTGGAGTTGATGATTGCTGGGATGTCTGAGAAGTGGAGTTTGCTGTGTGGTGTTAGATTTCCTTTCTGAGTCAGCTGGCTGAGTCCTGGCTTTCCTTTCTGAGTCCTGGCTGGGGAGAGGTGCTTGGCTGCAGGTTGATACGCAATTACCCTCTCCTGGATTTGGGCCCTGCTTCAGTAGTGGTGGAGGGTGTATGGTGACCCCAGCCATGGCTGTGGTGTGTCTGGTGTCACTTGAGCCAGCAAAGCACAGGTTAAAGTGTCATTCTACTTGGCAAATGGCCTTTTCTCCCAAGAACAGCCCTACGTGTCCTACTCTGCAGTCACCAGCACACCTGTGTCTGTGTCCTCTGCTGCTTCCTTCCCAGCCAGGCTGTGCAGTGTTGGTGACACCAAGAGGGAGCTACTCTCCCACTTGATGCATTGATGTTCCTCCATTCCCTCAGTCTGCTTGTAGGTGGTGAGACATCCACCCTGAGCCCAGGCTGGCTGGTCCCTGGAGGTACCACCACCACCTTTGCAGGTTTAAGGAACCAGAGGATAGGCTTGAGTAGAATTGCACTTTAACCTTTTCTGGGAGCTGTGATTGCTGCTCTGGGAAGCCCTGTACCCAGGTGGCAGTGCCAGCACCCTGCTCATTAAGCCTTGCAGCTGCTGAGGAGCCTTCTCCAAGCACTGTCCCTGCTGCCAGGAGGTGGGCAGGCGCTCCGTGCTGCCTCCCTGCCCTTGGAATTGAAATGGTGCTGGGGGAGGATCCTTGAGCACTCTTCTCTCTGCCCAGCCTGGTATCCCAAGGGGATGAGACAGGTTGCTGTGTGAAGATGGTTTGTTTCTCCTGGAGATTCATGTAGCACTGTGAGCTGTTTGCTCTGCCCTGTCTTGATGGCTGCCAGTGCAGGCTGTAGAAACAAGGTGCAGAGTCTTGAAAACAGTGTCTTGGTTTGAAAAACATAGGTGTCTTCTAAGGAAGGCAGAAACCTC